>RCWM02000732.1:0-448001 GCA_003667255.2 Euschistus heros | reverse complement strand
GTTAGAATTACAGTATAATATTGTTTATGAAATGCCATGTGAAGATAGTTGTGGTAAGTCTTATTTTGGCACATCGGAACAATATCTTAAACGATGAGTGTATCAACATAAATACAGTCTAAGAATACAAACCCGAACAAACCTGACCGAACAGCTCTCACCACACATTACAGGCAAACAAAACGTTCTTTTAAATTTGATTCCCCCAAAATTATTCACCATGGACAAAATAATTTTTAAAGAAATGATAACCATAGAAAAATTTCGAAATCGCGCAATAAACAAAAATCAGACGTTCTAAATCTCAACACCTGTTATCCAATTTAATACGTTCAGAACAATAATATAATTTACATTAATATACATCATGTAAATCATTCATCCATTTATTAGTATATTACTCCGAAATATTTTTGTACCTGCATCTTGGGAATACCATCCAGTCCTTTTAACTTATTTTTTTCTTGGGAATCCCCCATAACCTTTGTAACTGTATTTCAAAATTTCCCCAGGTCAGTTGTGTACTAGAATTGTTAGAATTTAGTTAGTCTATACCATATCCACCAGTACCATTGTAAGTAGTTTCATACTCCTCTGTATTCTGTAATTATATATATTTTCATTGTTCTAACACATGTTGTTATATACTTATATTGTAGCAAACTTTATGCTTCGAAATAACTTATATAATTTGATTGTAACCTGTTTTTTTCACTGTAGGGCATGATTATGAGAACGATATAGTCTCGAAACGTCGCCAAAATAGTTGTTTTTATTTATTGACTGAACCTCAAGAACCTTACTAAACATATATATATATATATATATATATATATATATATATATATATATATATATATATATATATATACATATATACATACATACATACACATATTGTCTATAAAACCTTAAAATCAATATTTAAATATTTATATAGCATCACAGTGAGATTTCCAGTTATTTCCTGTTCACCTTCCGTTTTCCTTATCCAGCTCATGTTTATATTCTCTTGCGATTCCGTGCCTGAGGTACGACGTCCTCGTACACCTCGTGGGATACATATGATTGATGGACGAAGATATCCGGATGGGATCTGCAATGCATTATGTTTTCCGTCTCTAAGTGGGTCGTAGCTAATGAATTATGACCGAATAGCAAAGAATATTAATGATAACGAATCAGTTACAAGTTTATTAAACAGTTGAAAATCGATCTCCACGCCGCCATTTGTTCCTCTCCTAAAATTCTACAAAAGCCACTTTTAAAATCCTTATATCCTTGTCTTTACGGCTAAATAAAAGGCATTATTGATTTATCACTGGTTTCAATTTAGTCCCGTTAGGTGGAATGTAATCGAAGCTGTCGTGAAGTTATTGGTCAACCGCAGAGGAGTTTTGTTTCAGGAAGACAATGCCGAGCCGCATACTTCACAAAAAGTATAATGAAAACCTTTATGGCATCTCTCGGTCTAGCTTCTTCTAATCCTTATCTGACTTATTATAACAATTTAATTATCCATTTGGCCACTATTGGAGCAGTCTCTACCCTCGCAGTCAAAAATTATAATTATATTGATTTAAATACATAATTTTAATATGTATAGATATTTTAAATCTAACAAATAGTTAAAACAAACAAAATTTTTCAATTTTTTTTTAATTTATTGAAATTTACAACTGTACAATATTTATACATCAAGCAAATGTGCTGTTAACTATTACAATAACGTGACAAATCTTGAAAAGAACTACTCATCAGTAGCTCTTTAATAAAAATTCTACACTAGATGGTCTCTGGGCCATCTTCTTTTCAGACGCCTCGGAGGATTATCAGGAATGGTGTGGGAAGCAAGTTGAGAAATTAGGGGATTTGAGTGGTTATGGAGCTTACTATGAAAGGATAGATATCTATCACTTAAGATACGCATGATGGTATAGATGGATCAATACAATTAGGATTGATGAATTAATTGCCACTTCTATTGAGATTATTTTATTAGAAAACTAGTTTCGAATGCTAAACATTCATCTTCAGTTCTTCGAGGTAACTAAAACACACCAGAGATATGCTGCAATCAGGCTCAAAGGAAAGTTTCCTTAATTATTCTGTTCATAAATTGCTGATTTGGGCTAAATCTGGTCAAATCAAAATAGACCATCTCCTCATAAGCTCCAGATACAAATCTGAGCTGGTAAGCAATAGATCATTTAGAGGAGCCAACATGGATACTGATCACCCTACCTCAGTATAGCGAGAATCCGCTCAACATTAAGATGTTTATGGATAAGTGTATTGGTGACTAAATCAGCAATGAATTTTAGGAAACCATGGATAGGAACATTAAGATGTTTATGGATAAGTGTATTGGTGACAATGTAAGGTGCATTGAGGATTTTTCGAAGGATTTTGGATTGCAAAGATTGGATACGAGATGAATTGGATAGTTTAGTAGAGCCCCAAAGCTCAACTCCGTACGTCCAGATAGGTCTAATCACAGTCATGTATGTTAGTCTTATGTAATTAATTGGGAGCTTTGAACGTTTGTCTAATAAATGTTGAAGTAATCAGTAACGACGGGCAGTTTCTAGTCTTTTTAGTCTTGTATGTGGATTCCAAGTAAGACGTTTGTCCAAGTGGAGTACTAGGTAGCGGATCTGTTCAACAGGGACCAGAGGAATATCATTAAAGGATACTGTAGGGCAGGAAGTAGTGGGATTTTTCAATTTAAAATATAATTTTATCTGTGTTAAGAATGGGGATATGTTTCTCGACTCGGCTATTTCTTGAGATAAGAATCAGTATTACAAATCTGCGATCCAAATTCAATTCCTTTGAATCAATCGATATTGCTGAAAACGACCGTTTTGTACCTGATCTAAAAACTGTATCCTCCACTGTTTTTGTTATAAGGATTGAACGGAAAGGCAGGGTTTTGTTTTGAAAAGATTTAATCAATTTTCGAAAAGATAAAAATAATTTTGTCTAGGAGTAGCCAAAGATATCTTTCGAGGTAAAAATATCGTATCGATCTGAATATACCATTTCTTTAATTGCTTAGGTAGGTCATATATCTGTGACACCTGTGGATAGTGTGTTAAGTTCAAAAATAGTATTTTGTGAAAAACGCTATGGAATGTTTAAATTGTTTTCAACAATGGTTTACAAAGGAATATTCATCTCTGCAATAGCCCCATAATTTATCTACTACAAAAAAAAAAAAAATATATATTATTATTATTTTTTATTTTTATGCTTACCCTTACTACCTACATCTTTAACTTCTCAGTCAACAAATGCTCTACCAACATAATAAATTTAGCTCTCTGAAAATAAGATACCCGATTATTAAGTGTTTTACATGAAAAATGAATACCTGACACTACAGTTAACATCAATAGCACAGAGCATTAATACTCCACAGAAGAGATAGCCTGGTCCTCTTTCACAACCTAATCCTAGGCCGCTAATCCTCCTCAGGCCCGAACTTCATGTCCTGGCTGACGGGCGCGGTAAATCACCGAAGACCCGCCAGGTAGCCGCCGAGGTAGTCCATCTTCAACATGATGAATACTCTCCGAGGTGAAAGTGGAAGGTCCCAGGGGTTATGTATGCGAGCAGTCTGCTAGATTTGTTCCGTTCTTCGCTAACCAACCGAATCTCTGATGACTCTCTTCCATTGGGTTTTTGAGAGAATGGCGTTTGTAAAGCGGTTCAATTACTAACCTAGTTCGAACTAATTATTGCTAGAAGGTGTTCTGATTAGCGAAAAATTCTGATTATAGATGTTAAAGAGAAATAAACAAAAAATCAGAATAAACTTTGTTTTTAATGTATGTAATATATAAAATATATGAGTAATATATATTAAAATATTTATTAAGTCCAAATAATGCATACAAACATATATATACCAAAAAATATACAAAAAGGAAAACAGACCTAAATGTACTCTCAGATGACACATTCGACAGCTGTGATAAAAAAAAATTCAATACCAGTTATCACGAGTTGCTTCAGCGGCTGTGAAATTTTTTTCCCGTAATGTCTTAAAATTACGAGAATTTCGTAGGACACTGTCATGTTTCTTCTTTGAAATAAATAACTGAACTGAGGCTTTTTTTGAAGAAGTCCAGTGTTCGTAAACAAGCTTAGAGAATGCTCTAAAGGGATTATAAAGTATTGGTAAAAATAAATTAAGATATTTACAGACTTTTGAACTCAAGAATTTGATAAAACGGTCATTTTTTTTTTATACGCCCTATTATTTTTTATGTGACTTTTATAAAAAGCATTAGAGACAAATGTTGTATTACAAAACATTTTCTCCATTAAATTTCTGACTAGAGTAAGTAGAGCTAGAGTGTGTCGCAATGTTACATTTTTAAATTAGAAAATCTAGAATCGAGAATCGACATTAGGAATATCGAATATAATAGAAATGTAATACATCACTGGTTTTAACCAATATATCTCCTCAACGGTAGAACCCTACAACAAATATTAAATGGCAAAAAATATTTTCTATAAGGGCCCTCCGCTGACTGCAGACTTTTTATTAGCCGATAGTTTGGTCGGTCTCTTAATCAGTATGAAGATATATGCATATAGGCACATTATACTGATTCAGTATCGGCCGATAAAATAGTTAGATGTGCTCCCCGATTGCCATCAAACTAATCCGTCGGCCGACTATCGGCCGGCTCTTTAATCAGTATTGGCTAACTACGACGTACGCACATACGGCGATAGTTTATCGGCTGACAGATCAGTTCGCTCCTAGCTTTGGCGTCGGACATTCGTGCCGTGCGAATATTTTTATAATAGCATCGCCAATAAATAATATCCTTAAGGACAATATTCCTTCCGCCGTATTAAAATCGTTAAATATTCTAATAATATACTGTATTATATAGTAGATATATAATACTATAGTATATATTGGAGAGGAGGAGCAGTGGGAAGTACATAATACATAGCGGCGAGGCCATGGATAGCGTGGGCCGCCCGTCAAGTTATTTCCCTATTCATTCATTTCGTCGACACGGATCATTCATTAAATCCATACATCAATCCATAAATCTGTTTCTTATTCCTATTCAGTTTATTATTTTTTTTTATTTTTTTTTTTTTATATTAAATTTATTATTTTATCTCGTGCTAATCTGCTTCCTAAAGCGCAGGCGTGCCCTGTAATGGGAGCCCAATTATATTTATTGCCTTCAGCGACCTCTTTTGTACAGTTGCTCACTTCATTTTTTTTTTTTTCCTTCTTATTTATAATACCTCTTCAGCTACTGTTCGCCTACGTTTAGTGTTCAATGCTCAAGCCGTTTTACTGGTTGACAGTACCATGTTTGGTATTGTTGATTAATGTATTTCAAACTGTTGGTCATCGTTTGATACTATAAGTTCTGAGACATTTATAAATTATTTATAACCTTCTTGGGGGAAGTATTTTATACTTTTTGCGATATTCAAGCTCTCAACCTTTGCATAAAGTTTATTTTATTTTTTTTAAAAGTGCTATTTGTGGTTCAGTTAGAAGGATATTCGGTGACCATGTTGATATGGTAACGTTTTTTTATAAAAAATAATTTTTGCCATTTAACATTTGTTGTTGGGGCCTACCGTTTAGGAGCTATATTGGTTAAAACCAGGGATGTATCGATTCATAATGTCGATTCTGGATTCTATATTTTCACCTACAAAAATGTAACATTTCGACACGCTCCAGCTCAGTTGATGTTGCTCGGATCGAAAAAATAGACGACAGTTACTCGCCAAAAATTTGATGGAGAGAATGTTTTGTAATATAAAATTTGTCGCTGGGACCTACCAGTTAGGAACTATATTGGTTTGAATGAAAAAAAGTCACGGTTTGCCTTAATTTTTTAAGTTTCAGAGCTTTTTGACACACTCGAGCTCTGATGGAGTTGTTCGGATCGAAAATTTGCCGCGTCTCCTTTTCAGAAGCAGACATCCATAATTGTTTTTCTCTGTCAGGAAGAAATTATGTTTTTTTTTTTTTTTTTTTTTTTTCATCCTTACGATTTACCTGCAGACTCAGTGTTTATTCCTTACGGTTTCCACATTTTACTAGATTTTTTACATACGTTCTTGTGCATATGTATGATCCATTATTTTCAAAAACTTTCACCCGCCTTTCTACCGGTAGCACTGTTCTGCATCAAAATGCTCCCTTCAACAAAAATATTGTTTTATTAAGTTTTGAAGTGTGCTGAACAGGAATCCGAAGTCAGAAAATCTCAATCAAGTACATTGCTTTTTCTGCCTAAAGATGAGGTGTTTTTCGACATTTAGAACATATTTTTTATCATTAAAATATTTGACAAAAAATTAAATAACCTATTTGATTTTGAAACTTTTATAATGTATTACAAAATGAAAAATATTGGAGCATAAGTATTAGCCTTTTTTGGATGAATGACATTGTTGAAGGATTGCTTTTGTCATAAAAGGCCATGAGTTGCTATATGTCCTTAAAAATTCATTTTTCGCATTGCCATTTGAATTTCTTACCTTCCAGGTATGGAACAGTTTTAGATTGACCAGGTGAACGATTTCATCAAGAGGTAGCCCAAATGGAAAATAGGTATAGCGGTAAATGGAATGAGAAGGTGCTTGCCGAATACTGTTGGACAATAAAACGGGAGACACATGTAAAGTACAAAAGAAAAAGATATACACATATAATTATGTTCAGTATTGAATATTATTATTTTATATATTACTGTTTCCACAAAAAAAAATTGTTATAAGAATACATAAAAAAGTGCTATTTCAGATTTTTTTTTTTTAACCACCAATTTCTAAAAATTGATCGAGTTCAGCATTTATAAAAATATAAAAATCAGGAACAATTTCTCAAGGGAGCAAAGGTTTTTTCACATCTAATTTTTAAGTCCTCGTAACTATCATATATTCAACCTTTTAAAGAATGAGCCTTTGATCTAAATAAACCATAATCTGAGTGAATTGTCTGGGCTATTCGCTGAATAGGGCAAAACAATTACTCCTTGCATTACTCCGATAATTTATTTTGAGTCAAAAGAAATGATATGCAGGAGCATTGTTGTGTTGCAAAATGGCTTGGCACTTGTTGACTATAAACTTTTTTCCAGTTGTTCATATTAAAAGTTTGAAACTATTGCTCGATCATCAGGAACAAGCTGAAAATGCGAAACGCCTTCGAAGTTCCACCAAGCACTAAGCATATTAGTTTTTTATTGCAATATTATGTTGATATTTTGAAGATCGCAATGACCAAAATCAGCAATATGACATTTGAACGAACACAACGAGAACCAGGAAAAAAGTGGACGGAAGAGGAAAAATTTCGAAAGAATGAAGAGACTCTATGAGGAAAGAAGGGGGAATAACCGAAAATGAAGTGACTTCAAGTTCAACCGCTCTCCTCAAGGGGAATATTCGTCATAGTAATATATATACATATATTTTTATATTTTAATAAATAAAACCGACATTATTCAGCATTAATGTGAGGCAAGACAGCCTTTTGAAGGGCAAGCTCGTTGTGAAGGAAAAGGGTAGAGGTTGAACCACAAACACCACAAAATGGAAGCATTAAGGTAAATTTACTACCTGCTCCACTACTTTGTGGCTTACCTCACACACTGGATCTATGTTATGATTTATCTAGAGTAGTTATATAGTTTTACGAGATATCTATATCTATGTATTCAATAGGTAAAGTTAGTTGTCTTTGCCTGATTTGAGCACTTTTTATAGGCAGCTGGGAACATATGAACATATGGTATTGGTCAGTTCATCAAAATTTGAACGCGATGATTTTTTTTTTTTTTTTTTTTTTTTACTGCTTACATGTATAAGTCATATTTTGTTATAGGCCAGTATTCTCCTTTGAAAAAATGTTATAATTCTGTAGCACTTTTGAATAGTCAGTTAATTGCAAAAATCTTATTTCAGGAAAAACATTTAACACACAATATGCACTTAACCTACCATTCACAAGCGCCATAGAATTAATTTAGACAATGACCAATAAATTATGAACAAGTGTTATTATTTATTGAATTAAATAAATAAATATTTGTAATATGGATAGGTCTCTAAACTTTAGGTTATAATCAGTGTCAGAAATGTTGGGTTTGAGAAAGTTAAAGTGAATCGGTACAGACTTGGAGATTTTACTAATTTAACACTAAATCTCTCATTTCTTGGTAAAATACAATATTAACTAAGGAGTGAATATTGAAAAAACACGTTTAATATATTTTTTACTAAAAGCTAGTAAGTCCGAAAAGGGTCAGTTGATTCGTCATAGTAGGTTTAGTGTTTTTATCTAGCGATCATTCCAACTTTAAATTATGTTTTGTCTTAAGCGAAAATGGGGTTTTCTTATAAGTTGGAAGTAATTTACATTATTTTGTCTCTTTAGCTAAGAGTTAAGCCCGATTTATACCAATATTGACATATCGTTCCTACTACTGTAAATTATCGAATATGAAAAAACACATTTCTTCTATTACTTTATCAATTGCTTTGGGACTGACTGAGTACGCTTTAATGAATTCTCGAATCTGAATTCACTCTGTGAAGGGGAAGAATAACCCTAAAAGGGTCGATTATACAAACTATTTAATTATGCCAAATCAATGTAACGAATCGCTAAAGATCTAATGCAAAAACCGCGTATTTTTGTATTTGATACTTTACAGTTGTAGGGACGATATGACAAACTAATTTTGTATTTATTTATTCATATTCCAAAACCAGCTAAATCCATTTTTCACAGTTGGTTGATAAAGTTAAAGGTTTGACTGAAACAGGAAGAAGCCTTATTTTTTCTATATCCGTTTTTTATGCGATTTTACTAATTTTGCGAAAAAAAACTATAAAATAAAATAAAAAGTGTTAATTGTACTTGGCTGATTTTGAAATTTCAACGCCTCATACAATTAATATCTGTATAAGTTTATACAATTAATATCTATTCCACTATAACCCATGAAGTATCCCTGGTTTAGTGCTTGATGAGGCTGTACTTTTTCTTGACCAACTGTTTTAGAAGGAGGAGAATTAGTCAGAAGTTTATCCTTATGAAAGGTGCCCAATTAACAGAGGCTGGTTGTTCCCCGGGAAGGCTCGTCCAGTCTTCGATTGATATAACTCATTAATTAATCTTCTATTATATAATTATATGCTAAAATAAAGTTTCTTCCTTCTCAAGGAAGACCGCTATGTATGGATGAACTCAGCCAAGAATACGCCAACCACTGTCCATAATGCCGGAGGTTGAGATTAAGAAGCCCTAACGGTGGTCATCAAGGACTTGAATAATTCATCAGCTGTTTGCGGATGAGAATGGCACTTCTGCGTCTGAGGCATCTTCTTCTTGTACTGGGTGTCCTGGGAGCTGAGTATAGGGAAATGGCATAGGATCTGTCCTTTGAGATACATTTGGAACTGGATTAACCGAGGTTTTAATTTTTTTTTTAAATTTCATTATGCATTATTATTATTTTTTTTTTTTAAACAAAACCATGTCAACGTTTTTTTAAAACCAGAAAATCTTACGATGTTGCATCAGTTTTTCCTTCCAGATATTCATGTTCCATCTTCAACCCAGCGAACCCTTCTTCATGAAAAGTAGTTAATGACGATTCGTTTTCTTGTAGACCGTTCTCCTCATCCTCCAGCATTTCCTAAGTAAGGCTTAGACGAAGATTGCCAAATGTCTTGTTTGGCAATCGAATTTTGTGAAAAAGTAAAAAAATGTAAATAATAATTAATATATATAAAAAAAAGAAAAAAGAAAAAGGCTCGATTGATCCATACTTGAATTATCTAATTCCGAGTGTATGTATTTTATACAGTTTTAAATATCAATAAGTTATTAAATAATAAAAAAATAATGATAAAACAATATATCTGATGTAATAACTACTTGGCCACAAATAGTTAGTAAACAATATTGGGAATAGCTTCAGGTGACGTTATAGGCCAATTTTGCGGTCTGAGAAAGTCAGGTACTATCTTTGCGGTCGAGGATGCAGAGGGAGTCGTGTAGGAATAGTGCAGGATATAGAACATTGCTCCAGGATGTTGAAGGTACAGGACTCAAAGGCATTCCTTTTTCTTCTTTTCTGCATTGCCGCTTTTAATGGCCACTTCTAGGAACTCCAGAGGGTCAAAGCTAATAAATGAATATCGTCCGCTAATTTACTCCTGAGGGTGGATCAGGAAGGCATTGACTTCTTCATTCAACGTCCTGCCTCCGGGGCCATTAGTTAAAGAAGTAAGTCTGCCGCTGGTCGATGACAATGGCCTCCTTGATTTCTTAATCTAGAAGGCCTTCCGGTCCAGGGTCTTAATGAAAAGGTCTATAATGAACCTCCCGCTCTTATAGCTCATTTTTTTTCTTTTAATTTTTCAATCCAAGATCGAACACCTGTACCACTACAACTCATGAAGGGTCTTACGTTCAGCACCTATGTAAGGATGTACTGTTACTAGACCAGCGGTTGTGGAAGGGGTTTTATTTCCTCCAATTAAAGGTACCAAATTAATTGAGGCTGGGTGTGTCCCAGACGAATTTCCGACCTCGAAGTCGATTCATGTCTAAATTATCATAGTACAATTTTTATTTTCAAAGTTGAGAGTCTTATCCGTACCACGCCTCCTCTTGTAAGGTTAGGATTGATGAATTATATGCCATTGCTGATGGAAGTATTTTTATTTGAAAACTAGTTTCCTATGTAAAACATTCATCATCAGTTCTAATAACTTATGAACAATTTAAAACATCAGCACTTCCTTATATAGATTATTTATATTATTTCTTTTTTTATATATTTTTTTTTAATGTTTGACGAGAAATCAAATATGTTAGTATTAATGTAAAAAGGCGGAATCAAACAGACCTCTGAAAGATATCAGAGCCTAGAAGAGGCTGGCTATAAAAATAAGTTTAAAGGTCTGAATTTAGTCAAGTCGGTTAAACCTTTCGGTTTTCTTATGACTGGTTGGTTTTTTCCGTTCCTACTGTAAAGTAAATTTAAAATTGAACTATTGGAATTATTTATCTGGTCATTTAAACAAAAATCTGGATTGGTTTTGGACAATTTTACTATTTCTAACGAATCCTCTAACGTGTTACAGATTTTGGTATTTTACGGAGGATTTCATAAATATCTGAGGATGTTGACTTTTTCATACAATATTTCAGTCTTTTTTATTAAAGTTTGTTATTTTTTGTTATTTACTTATTTATGCTTACTACTGTATAAAATAATAACCTTAAGTAAGTGGCTGAGAAAATTATTACAATAACATGTCATTAGTTTGTGGAGCAATTATCCATTTGTAGTCCTTCAATAAAAATTACATACTAGAGATTATCTTAAGTCACCTTCTTTAGAAACACTTCGGAATTTGCTACTAAGCGAATCTGATTTAAGCCAAATCGGAAACGTTTGGGTATTAATAATCACTATGGTTTGTTAAATTTTGGAAGGATTATAAATTATAAGGATCTGGACATCTCGATTTTAATCTTAAGATTATTAAAAGATTCATGATTTTATTATGAAGGTGCGGTAGTTCATAACGGGCGGGGCTTTCGATTCCTGGTTTTTGGGCCCGGATTTAAGTTCAGTTGTTGGCAAAAAAATAATTTACAATTAATTTAAGCGTAGCCTAACTTCGGTGTTGGGAGTCCTTACTAAGGTACACCCAAAGCCCCTATATAGTAGGCATCCTTTATCGAGAGAAAAACATGTGATTGTGGTTTTGGCCAAATCTCTTTTTACAAGTGTTGAATTAAAAAAAAAAAAATAGGTTTACAATGTCAAAATACCGAAGCTGAATCACTGATGAAACAAATGTTGCAAGACACTACTACCATTTTGTCATTATTATTAGTTTTTTTTCTGAGAATTTATATAATCTCAATAATAATAAATTATTATTTTATTTTAGTGTATCTAGAGAACTATCAGTACATCCTTCCATGAAAAGTGTTGAGTGAAAGGTTGTAGTGACATTTGCGATTTAGTAATAAATGAAACCATGAACCTTAAGAATGTCATCAGTCAATCTGCTTAAATTATAATTCATGAAAGGAATTATTTTCATTATTTTTTTATATACTGTCGGAATTTTAATTAACTTACATGTTACATGTTATAGATAATAAATATAATAGTTTTTTATTAATTTATTTTTAAGTTAAATTAATTAATGCTGAAAAATAACATTATTGAAGTTTTTGTAAAAAATGTCAACTGTTGGAGCACTGTCAACTTATGGTAGATTTACTCTTAGGTCTCTTGTGGAGTATTATTTAATTTTTTTTTCTGTAACGTTTAACCGGCGCACATTCTAGCGGTATTCATATGAAATTAGAACTTAATTTTCCCTTTATCAACACATACTAACTTATCCCCGATGTTTTTTCAGCCTTTAAAATTCCCTCACCGATCTTCACTACGGTTCACTTTTTTAGCAAAGGCAAACGCATAATATTCATTTACTATTCTATATCACTTTTAAACATAAAATAAATACCTTATACTCATTTATTATTTATCCTTATATTGTATTATATTAATCCATATAAATAACATACTTCATATGTAAGCTAAGTACTGTAGAAAATAAGTTGATGGAGACTGTGGACAAAAAATTAGCCGATGTAGAGTGTAGGTTAGGAGAGAAGGTTTGCTCGATTGAAAATGACCTAAGTTCATTTAGGTCAAGAGTAGAAGCCCTTGAGGGACGCATGAGAAACCCACCGAAGGACGACAGCGACAGATCCTCCGAGAGCAGCTCTCACAACACCATTCGGCTTGCCAATGCTGGGACGCCACCAACGCACAACATCATTCCAGTGTTCGACGGAAAGACACCGTGGGAGGATTATATGACTCTCTTCGAGACAGCAGCTTCGATCCATGGATGGCCTCAAGAGACCCAGGCTTCAACGTTGTGCCTAGCCTTGCGTGGAGACGCCTTGGGAGTACTCCAGGGGATGCCAATGACGGAGCGGTCCAACTACGGAGAGCTGGTGAGAAGACTGGAGATGCGGTTCGGCCACCGCCACATGGACCAGCTATACCGCTCACAACTAAGAAACCGGATCCAAAAGAACACTGAGACGCTACAGGAATTCGAAGCTGATGTTGCCCGGCTTGTGAGGAATGCCTACCCATCGGTCACCGATGATGTATACGAGAGCCTGGCGGTAGACAAATTTCTGGACGGACTTCGGGACCCGGAGACACAACAAGCTGTGAAACTCGCCCGGCCAAAGACTTTAGGCGATGCTTTATCTCAGGCCATGGAGTTTGAGGCGGTCAGACAGTCAGTAAGGGGCCATGCACGAGTTCGTGCAGCGGAAGCAGAGCCTGTTGTAGTCCCCAGCATAGAAGACATAATAAAAAGGGTCTTGGAGGCCCTCAGGACTCGTAAGAAGGAGATTCGCTGTTGGGGCTGCGGCCAACTGGGACACCCTAGAAGCAAGTGCCCGTCCAATAAAAGAGAAAAGCCTCAGGAGGGTTGGTGAGAAGGGGCAACTGCCGACCCGTAATGTGAAAGGCCCCAGGAAGACCATCAGAGTGGCATAAATAGGAAACAAGACGACCAGTTTCTATGTGGATGGGATGGTGAACGGACAGCTGCGAAGCCTTCTATTGGACACCGGCGCAACAATGACAATCCTGAGCCCGAAGACGGTTCCCGCTGAGCAGATCTCACCAACTACTTGGGCACTACGGACAGCCACAGGACAGCCAGCCCAGGTCTACGGGGAGACAGTTGCCACCTTCCTCATTGGAGGTCAATTTTTGAAGCACCGTGCTCTCGTGGCCGAAGTAGATGAAGAAGTCATATTGGGCACGGACTTGATGATTGAATACGGGCTCAAACTGGATATGGCAAGGGGTGTGGTGACATTAAGGGATGAAGAGATCATCCTCCGACGGGGCAAGGACCTCTCTTCACGAGTGCTCTTACTAGAGGACACCATTCTACCCGCAAGGTGCCAGGTTGTGACTCAAGGGACTTTTGAAGGTCAACTATCTGAAGGTGAATGTGTGGTACTAGAGCCCGGAAGGTACGTAGAAAAGGAGCTCGGACGAGGCGTGCTGGTCGCCAGGTCTCTCGTTAAGGTTGGACGCACCACTCCAGTTCGTCTGATGAACCTAAACAGTTTTCCGGTAGCACTGAAGAAAGGAGCACTGATTGGGGAATGTACAACCGCTACCTCAGTCGTAAGACAGCTGCAACGGCATTCTGCTAATCGACGAGAGCTCTCAGAAGAATTATCCAGATTTGTGGAGGAATCATGCCGTGATCTTTCACCTGAACAAAGAGAGAAAGTGCGCAACATGGTTACCCAATGGCAAGATGTCTTCGAGATCAGCTCAGGACCTCGGGGTAGAACAAACATCGTCCAGCACAAGATTGACACCGGAGATACCAAGCCCATCCGACAGGTTCCGAGAAGGCTGCCTTTAGCCAAACGAGAGGAAGCAGAGAGAATTATTAAAGAGATGGCGGCTGATGGTGTCATTGAGCCTTCGAGTAGTCCCTGGATGTCTCCTGTTGTACTGGTGAAGAAGGAAGACGGCAGTACGAGATTCTGCGTCGACTACCGCCTTCTTAACAATGTCACCAAGAAGGACAGCTATCCGCTTCCAAGGATCGACGATACGCTGGACACCTTGGAAGGCTGTAAGCTGTTCTCTACTTTGGACCTCCGCAGTGGATATTGGCAGGTTGGATTGACTCCTGAGGATAAGGAGAAGACAGCATTCTCAATCGGCACCGGACTCTAGCAATGTACGGTAATGCCGTTCGGGCTTTGCAATGCTCCTGCAACGTTCGAGAGGCTGATGGAAAGTGTGCTGAGAGGTCTTTCATGGGAGACGTGCCTAAAATACCTAGACGATATCATTGTGCTAGGAAACTCCTTCAACCACCATCTGAAGAATCTCGAGAAGGTCTTCGAACGGCTGCGTGCAGCTAATTTGAAGCTGAACCCAAAGAAGTGTAACCTCTTCCGGAGCCAAGTAAATTACCTGGGGCATGTTGTGTCTGACAAAGGAGTCGCCGTTGACCCGGAGAAGATTACGGCTATCACCGACTGGCCGGTACCTCGCGACAAGCACGAAGTTAGGAGTTTCCTCGGGCTCTGTACCTACTACAGGAGGTACGTGAAAGGGTTTGCTAGCATTGCAAAACCCCTAACCAGGCTTACCGAAGAAAAACGCACTTTCCATTGGGACCTCGAGTGCCAAAAGTCCTTCGAGGAGCTAAAAAACAGGCTAAGTAGTGCTCCTATCCTAAGCTATCCCCGCACCGAAGGCAAGTTCATACTCGACACTGACGCCAGTAACACCGCTATTGGAAGTGTACTTTCCCAGTTGCAAGACGGGAGGAAAGAGTAATTGGCTACTTCAGCAAGGCACTATCAGCCCCAGAACGCAACTACTGTGTCACGAGGAAGGAGCTTCTGGCAATTGTAAAATCCATAGAGCACTTCCATAAATATCTGTACGAAAGAAGGTTTCTCCTGAGAACGGACCACGCGGCTCTAATGTGGTTACTGCGATTCAAGTCACCAGAAGGACAAGTTGCGAGGTGGATTGAGCGCCTTCAGGAATATGACTTTGAGTCTGTTCATCGCTCGGGAAACACTCATAAGAATGCAGATGCACTCTCGAGGAGACCTTGTGACGAAAAATGCAGCCACTGTTCCCGGCAAGAGTAGAAGCAGGTGACAGTGATGAGGACTACCGTTGTCATCGACAGTTGGCAAGATGCAGAGGTGTCGAAGGAACAAGACGAGGACCCTGATTTGAAACCATGATTGAAACCTGGCAGGATGTTGCTCCAATGTCAAAGAATAAAAAACGTACTGGGCTCAATGGGACTCTATTCTAGTGGACGGCGGGCTGCTAAAGCGAGCATTGGAGAACACAGAAGGAGATCAGCGCAGACTACAGCTCATCGTCCCAAAGAAAAAGAGTGCCTGAAGTGATGAGGGAACTTCACGACGGAGTATCTGGCGGCCACCTTGGAGTCCACCGTACATTGGAAAAAGTACGTGAGCGTTTCTATTGGGCTAATCTTAAAGAAGACGTATTGACTGGTGCAGGCGCTGTGCGACGTGTGCGGCCTCCAATGGACCGATGAGGAGAAAGAAGGCCCCTATGAAGAAGTATAACGTGGGAGCTCCATTCGAGAGAATAGCAGTTGACGTCGCTGGCCCTTTCCCTTTGACTGATGAAGGTAACCGATACATTCTTGTGGCCATGGACTACTTCTCTAAGTGGGTGGAGGCTTATGCCCTTCCGAATCAGGAAGCCGTCACAGTTGCGGACGTTCTTGTGAAACAGCTCGTCAGCAGGTTTGGAATACCAATGGAGCTTCACACTGACCAGGGACGGAATTTTGAGTCTGCAGTCTTCTCCAAGATGTGTGAGACACTAGAAATACGCAAGACTAGGACGACGCCTCTTCATCCGCAATCTGATGGCATGGTAGAGCGCATGAACAGGACCATGGGTCGGTATTTGTCTAAGGTTGTCTCCGACCACCAGAGGGACTGGGACCTTTACCTATTCCTTCTAGCCTACCGCAGTTCAGTTAATGAAACGACAGGGCAGACCCCTGCCAGAGTGGTGTTTGGCAGAGAACTTCGCTTGCCCTGTGATCTGAAATTTGGTTTCAAGCCTGATGAAGAAGTCGTCGGGGAAGATTATGTCACGAATCTAAGGATGCGAATGAATGCTATCCACGAAAAAGTTCGTTCAAACATTCAAAAAGCAAGCGACAGAATGAAGGAGCGTTACGACATCAGGGGAGAGAAAGGTGGCTTCCAGCCTGGGGACTTGGTATGGCTACATGATCCCCGGAGAAGGCATGGCTATTCACCCAAGCTTCAGAGATCCTGGGATGGCCCGTATGAGATCATCGACAGGATTAATGACATCATCTATAGGATCAGGAAGCAGCCAAGAGGAAAACCCAAGGTAGTCCACTTTAATAGACTGGCTCCTTTCAAAGGAGATCATGGCCCAACCGAAGACCAACAAGTGGGGCATCTTTCTCACTTTAAGACCAAAAAACGACTCAGTTGCGTGGCCTGAAGTTTTAGGTACTCGTGGAGTGACTCAAACAATCTACAGAGACATCTTTTCTCTACCAGTGGACTATGCTCTGGCCCATTGCGTCCCTGAAGATCTGAGAAACTCTCAAGGGATCGCAACTGTTTTTAGGAAGAAGTTTGCCGGAACTGAAGAATTAGAACAGCAAGGACCCAGTGTTGGAAGGGCGCTTCACCAAACGCACGGAGGCCAGCAACTGTTTTACTTGGTTACCAAGCGCGCCTCCCGTCAGAAATCAACGTACGGCGCACTACAGCGAAGCCTCAACGACCTGCGCAGCCGGTTTTTAAGACTGCATGTCACTAAGCTCGCCATCCCCAAGTTGGGCTGTGGATATGACGGCCTGGAATGGAAGACCGTAAGACACATGCTTGAAGAGACATTTGCCAACTCTGGGATAGTCATATTGGTGTGCACATTTAACCCCTGGAGATCAAACGGCGACTACTTCGAAAGAAGATCATCGCATCTAATTGCTCCAAACCGTGCTCTGGGGCAGAGCACTTTTAAGAAGGGGGCAGTGTTACGGTCTGGTGAGGTTGAGGGTACCATGGGCGGCCCGGGGGCAGGTAGCTGGAAAGGCCGCCAGGGTGGCCTAGATTTGGTGGTGCCGTGGGCATGGGCGAGCAGGTAGCCGAAAAGGGCGGCAAATGGCCTGGAAGGGTCACGGCGCCCCAGAAGGCCCTAGATCTGTAATCTGGCCAGATCTAGAATGTTCGGTGGCGCTTTAAATAGGCCGACTTCCAGCCTAGGAGTCAGTATCCATGTGTCAGTGATCAAGTAACGATCGATCAGTCAAGTGTCAGTGACAGTTCAGTCAGTGAGTTAGTGACAGTGATTAACAGTGTCAGTGAGTGTAGTAACAGTCTCTGTGTGTCAGTGTAATAGATTCTTATGTATAATTGTAACATCTAGTATTAAGATAGTAAAGATAAGTATTGTGTAATATACATATTAGTGTAATTAGACCTAAGTATAATTGTTATTAGATTAAGTAGCTTAAGGGACCTATTTGTATTTATTAAGTTGTAAATAAATTAGTGTTTAGTATTTAAGTTGTGATTTGATTAGTCATACCCCCAGTGGCCCGTAACAATATATTATTTATATAATATTATTCGACTGTTCATAACATAATATTATTAGTTTTTAATTAAATCATTCTCACGCCTTTCCATTTATTTATGGCTTTTTGACTCAGGCTTTTTACTATTGTCATTTTAATATATATCGTTGTTCGTTTCATTTAGAGACTGTTTATAAAAATAATGAATATAACACTTTTATTCATTTCTTTTCTGTTTTTTTTTTTTTTTATTCTCTACTTGTAGAATATCATGTCTATCATAATAACCATTTACAAAAGCATGCAGTGTGATTTCTATTTGCATAGAATCCGAGGATCTCGTGCTGAAAGAAGAAGAAAATGAACTTCATTCTAGGCCAATTTTTCTCCTAAGAATAACAATCGAGTAAAATACATAGGACAATCATAATAACATATTATTAATTTATTAATAATTAAATTATGAGTTACAAAATAAATAAGAAATCTTGTAAAAGGATACATCTTATGTGTACTATTATAATGTATAAAACATAAATATTCATGTTATAAATTTTCTCGGAAGAATGAAAATTCAGGAGGTAAAGAATTGATGATGTTTAAAGGAAGTAAGAGTGGAGCTTTTCCGAATTGAGATAATCAATGAATTCCATAAAGAGGAAGCGCAGATAATAAAGGATTTTTCGAAGGATGCAGTTCGATGCGCATGAGTGTACAGGTTGATGAGTTGGGTTCTAGTATTTAAAAGGTGGATGGAGGAGCGCATAGTAAGGTCATAAATATAGGTGTTTTTTTGGTTTTCAAGGATTTAAATATGAGTACACCCGGGAAGTATTGACGTCGGAAACTTGGGTAAAGCCACCCAATTTAAGAACATCTGTGAGATATTTGAGAACGTCTAGCAATCCCAAAAATAAATCTAATAAAACAGTTCATTAATCTTTTACATCTTATTTCAAGCTTACTAGGCAGTCCTGATTATAATATGCAACCATATTCAAAGAAAGGAGGGAAATTTGGAAGTTTTCATTTCGAATACCTACCGCTAGAATGCGCGCCGGTTAAACAGTAACTGGTTATCCAAAAATAGCTGTTAAAATGGGCAAGCAACCTCTTCGCTAGTAATGCCGTATTTTCTAGTAAGGGAGAAATTTTTGTCACATGTACTGATATTGAGAATCGAAAACTTTTGGTATAATTTGGTATAATGATCTATGATTATAGTAGAAGTGTAGTTAATCATTCATCAATATTACAATAAAATCTTTTATTTCACATAATGCTGTCATAAATAATGGAGAGTGTTATCAGAATGAGACGAAGCGGGAGTTGCTATTGGAGAGTGGATGGGCCGGTAGGTGTGGGCTCGGTTCAACAACCTCGCTCTGTCCCTTCTGCATACGTTCATCTGCACTTCTCCGGTGTCTTCTGCATTCTCGTTATGTCTTCTTCATTATTTGTGTAATCTATCATATTTCTATCTCAGTGTATTGGAATAACGTCAGGGTATTCTGATGTTCCTTATATTGAATTTAAAAGAAAAAAAAACTGGCTTCCTTGAGGCTTTCAGCTACAGAAAGGATAACATGAAACATGTTTTAGGGATTGCTTCCTTTGACCGTTAATGATGGTCATATCTTCAGTGAGATTGGCAATTCTGTTATATGCGTTTTTTTAAATTTAGGTTTGGACGAAACACTTTTGTGATTTTAGCCCAAAAGATAATTACACACTGAATTAGCGATTTAACCGAAGATATGTTTTCTTTTTCTTTCTTTTTTTTTCTGTAGGTTAATAGTTTAATCCAACACTCCAATCGCATATTCTAACCCTTCAAGAATGGTGGCGAAAATGGAGAATCAAAATAAATCCAAAAAAATCTCACCTAATAACCTTTACCCTTCTTCGTAAACCTACGACTTCCTGTCCTACAGTATCCTTTAATGATATTCCACTAATCCCTGTTGAACAGATCCGCTACCCAGGACTCCACTTGGATAAACGTCTTACTTGGAATCCACATTCAAGACTAAAAAGACAAGAAACTGACCGTCGTTACAGATTACTTCAACATTTAATAGACAAACTTTTAAAGTTACCAATTAATTACAAAAGATTAACATGCATGACTTTGATTATACCTATCTGGACGTACGGAGTTGAGCTTTGGGGCTTCACTAAACCATCCAATTCATCTCGTATTCAATCCTTACAATCCAAAATCCTTCGAAAAATCCTCAATGCACCTTACATTGTCACCAATACACTTATCCATAAACATCTTAATGTTCCATATGTTGCTGATTTAGCCCAAACCAGATGTCTATCCTTTCATAGTAAGCTCTATAACCACTTAAATTCCCTAATTTTTTAACTTGCTTCCCACACCATTCCCGACAATCCCCTGAGGCGTGTGAAAAGAAGATTGCCCAGAGACCTTCTAGTGTAGAATTTTTATTAAAGCACTACTGATAAGTAGTTCTTTTCAAGTTTTTTTAACTTATTGTGATAGTTAACAGCACATTTACTTCATGTATATATTTTGTACAGTTGTAAATTTCAATAAACTGTTATTAAACAAATTAAATAGCTTAATCCTGCTGGCCGTTTGTACCCTTATGTTCTTTATTTTTCTCCGCTTATCTGTATGGTTGTATTGGTTATTTCCAAAGAAGAGTAATTTTTTACACATAACAGCCGAGAGAGATTGAGCAAGATCGGCCAAATCCAGGTTAAAATTGTTTATTTCGTATTACGATAAACAGAGTCAAAAGAAGCTCACTCATTATTGAGCTAGTGTTATTCAATATAACAAGAGTTGAGCTCTAAACTGTTCCTACTCTCCTAGAATAGAATAGAATAGAATAGAAAGAAAACTTTATTCTGGGACAAAGTCCCTTAAGAATAACATTGAATATCACAAAGTAAGATCATAACTGGCCGAGAGGCTTTTAAAAATAAAACAACTTAGGTAAAATTAAATACAAATAGGTATGAAAAAAAAAATACAGAGAAAAACTAGAGAAAGAAAAACTATTAATAAAAAGAGAGGGAAAAGATAAATATACAAAAAAGAGGTTAATATTGTAAACAAAATTGCAGAAGAGAAAAAAACAAACAGAAACTTAAAGAAAAATAAAAGATAGAAAATCCAAAATTAGCATTACAAGAAATCAAAACATTATCATAGTTAAACTATAATTTTTGCTAATGTTTTATGTCTGACGGTCTTAATAAATAAATTAGACAATTACATACATAGTACATATATCCTTATAATTAGAGAGCGTCGGGTTGGAGGGAAAGAAGATGGTGAAAGAGTAGTGTTTTGAATGTTCCAAGGGAGGAAGCATTGCGGATACAGGGGGGGAGGGAATTCCAAAGATTAGAGGATCGGACAAGGAAGGAACGTTGGAATGCAGTACTTCTGTGGGATGGAGTATAGAGATCGGAAAGACGAGATCTTGTATGCAGTGATTTGATAGCAGACTTGAATTTCAGGTTACTGTAAATAAAGGGAGGGTGACGGGTGTTGATAACTTGGAATAGGTAGGAGCCTAGAAAGTATTTTCTGCGGAAGGAGGGGAAAAGCCAATTTAACTCAGTATAGAGATGCGAAACATGGGAACGTCTCGATGTTCCGAAGACAAACCTAATGAAGCAATTCATGATGCGTTTTAATCTGTCCTCAAGAACCATCGAGAGCCCGTCATATATCACGCAACCATAGTCAAATTGGGGGAAGATAAGGGAGGATAATAGAAGTTTGCGTGTGGGTAGGGGAAGGAGGTGACGGGAGCGGTGAAAATAGTTTTAGGATACCGATTGACCTTCGGGAGATTTGTGCAATATGGGATTTCCAGGAGAGGGTTTGATCAATGGTTAAGCCTAAATTTTTAACAGAGGAATGGAAAGTTATTGGATGACCATTAAGGAATAATGTGGGAAAGTTGGCATTTGAATGGAGAAGGGAGTGTGATCCTATGGCAATTGCTTGAGTTTTAGCTGCGTTTAACGTTAATTTGTTCAGATTTGCCCAGGCACAGGTTTCGTCTAGGTCTTCCTGAATTTTGGCAAACGCAGCTAACATTTCGGATGGAGGAAAGGAGAAGTAAATTTGGAATTGAATGGGGAAGATCATTGATGTAGGAATTAAACAGTAGAGGGGAAATGCTCGAACCTTGAGCTACTCCTGACTGTAGAGTGAGGAAAGAGGATAGGCCTTGGTTAGCAGTGGCAACTGCTTGGGTGCGGTCGGAAAGGAAAGATTGAAACCAAAGGAGGGAGCTGTGGGAAAAGTTCAATGATTTCAATTTGGAAAAAAGGATATTATGGTCTAAGGAATCGAATGCTTTAGAGAAATCAAGGAGGATCAGGATGGTCAGTTCTTTTTTGTCCATCGCTGTTTGGATGTCAGTGATAATTTTAATGAGTGCGGATTGTGTTGAGAAGCCGGGACGGAAACCAGATTGGAAGGGATCGAGTAACTTGGAATGTTCTAGGAAATTGGAAATTTGGGATTGCACCAATCTTTCTAGGGGCTTAGAAAGGTTGGAAAGTATGGATATAGGGCGGTAGTCCTTTGGGGATACAGGGTTTGGGTTCTTGTTGATGGGATGAATTAAGGCCTTTTTCCAGGAAGTGGGAAATACTGAGTTTTGAAGGGAAAAATTGTATATAAAGAGGAGAACCGGAAGGATTTCAGGAAGGCATAATTTCAATAATTTAACAGGAATGTTGTCTATACCAGATGAGTTGGATTGAGACTTCATAATGGAGGTAATTAGATCAGAGGGGGTGATATAAGAAAAGTAAAAATTATTGTCGTTAAATGCTGGCGGAGGTAAGGACTGGGAGGGTCGAGAGGGGGCAGATGAAGTGGAAGAAACGAAATAGGAGTTTAACTCATCCGGAGTGACAGGAAGGTCTCCCGAGGGAGAGGAACTAGGAGGATCACACAAGGAAAGTTTGCGGAGGAGCAGCCATTTGGATTTAGGATCGGGTGCAGATGAAAGGGCTTCGTGGAAGAAATTGGATTTAGTTCGCCGGATCGTGGATTGAGTTAAATTTCTAAGAAACTTAAACGCTTGATAGTCATCTTCAATCCTTGTTCGCCTGAAGCGTCTCCGGGCAGCCTCGCGTCTTCTTTGTAAATCTTTAATGTGTTGGTTCATCCAAGGAGCAGGGCGACGCCGGCGAAATGTTGAAGTTTTAAGAGGAGCATGGGTATCAAGGATAGATAGGAGATTGGTGGTGAGTAATTCAACCATGGTATCAATTGAGGAGCAGGAGTAAATTGGATTCCAATCTATGGCTTCGAGATCGGATAAAATCATATCTCGGGAGAGGGAGTCTATGTTACGGAAGGATATTGTTTTAGGAAGGAAACGAGGTGTTGGGATATCATATGATATTTGTATCAGGTCATGAGAGGATAGGAATGAAACAGGTCGTTGACTTGAGGAAAGAAGATTTTTTGGAGAATCTATGACATGCAGGTCCAACCATGTGTCGGACCCGCGGGAGTGGTGGGTGGTATTGAATGGTACAATGAAAAGGTGGAGGGAAAAAAAAAAAGGTTTTCAAGGTAGATTTTGTCATAGGAGTCAGACAGGAGATTGGTATTTAGGTCACCGGAGATGATTATATTGGAGTAGAGAGGGACATAGTGGTAAAGGTTAGATTCGAATGATTGGTCAAAAGGAACATGTGGAGGACGGTAAACCACTACATACAGGAGAGAATGGGCATTAATGGATATTTCAACAAATAAGGACTCAATGTTAGGGAGATTTGAAGGAGGTGAATGAAAAAGGACTCGAGACTTCAGGCAATCATGGACGTATAGCGCCACTCCACCACCGGTCCGGTTAACCCGGTCATGACGAATGATGGAGTAGTTAGGGAGAGAAACCGAGGAAGAAGGTATGTAGGGTTTAAGCCAGGTTTCAGAGACTGCAATGATGTGGTAAAAATTTTGGGTGAAAAATTCTAGGAACTCATCGTAATGGGCTGGTAGGGATTGTGAGTTTATGTGACAGGCGGTTAGGATGTTAGTCATAATGGGAAGGAGTTAGGGAACATAGGACAGTAGGTAAAAGGATGACGCTGATAATGAGAAACAGTAGTAAACGCTAAGAAGAAAAAATACATATCGATAATAAGAACAAAGTAAAATGATATATACAAAGTATATATAGAAGTAGAAATATTTATAATAATGGAAAATAAAGTAGTAGCAGGTGAATATATAAGGATAGTATAGAACGAAAGGGCGATGAGTTGGTTAAGAAGAGATGAAAAAATAAATAAATAAAATAAAAGATAAAGATACATAAACAAGTGAAAATAGTAAAGGAAAATGAGCGTTAACTGATTAAAAGTAATATCATGGTGACACCAATAAATTAAAAACTGAAAACTAATCTGGCAAGGATAAATAATGGAAAAACAAAAAAAAAAATAACGAGTACACTGGTTTCATTAGCAAAGGGTGTAGACCAAGGAAGTGCAGCTAGGAAAAGAATTCCTGAAGGTCAGGCGAAGACATCCAGGTCCTGAGGCTGGTCTATGAAGATTACTGGATGGCCGTCTTCTTTACGGCACCGCACACGCCCTCCCGAGAACCAAACATATTTTAATTTCCCGGCTGATCTCTTCTGACGGGCGAGCCAATACAGATGCCTGTTGGTCGGGGTCATCTCCTCGCTAAGATATATCCGGTGGGAGTCATTCTCCTGCCAGCCGATATCGCGCGTCGAGAAGTCCCTCTTGACTTTTCTCCTCTGTATTAGATTGTCCCTCAGAGACTGCCTGACGAATCGTGCGATTACAGGCGGTGGTCGCGCATCATCCTTCCTGGGCCTCCGGCGCTCCACTAGGTCGAGATCTTCTATGTTAAGTTTGATGCCGAGACCAGCACCAATACTTGTAACCAATGCCGTGGGGGTCTCTCCTGGGCGTACCGGGATGCCCCGAATTTCCATTGATTTATTCAAAAGTCCCTGTTCTGCCTTATTTATCCT
Organism: Euschistus heros; assembly: GCA_003667255.2. Lineage (NCBI taxonomy): Eukaryota > Metazoa > Arthropoda > Insecta > Hemiptera > Pentatomidae > Euschistus > Euschistus heros. The sequence continues at coordinate 422,733 of RCWM02000732.1, read as the reverse complement.
GATTTCGAGCAGGCCAACTTTTGATTTTAAATTATGATTCTCTTCGACCAACTCTTCAATACGTTTTGTCTGCCCCTCTAGATGAGCTTCGATTTTTGCTAGTCTCTCACTCAATTCGAAACTCAAGTCACCGTATTTATCAAGTGAGGTTTTTAGGGATTTAACTTCCTCGTTTACAGTATTAACAGCAGCTAGTATCTCGGAACCGGATGGCTCCGAGGATTTTTCTGTGCTTGAATTTACCTTTTTAGTGTCACAAATGTGACAAAACCATGGTTTTTTGGAGTTTTTCACCGCTTCAATGTCTTTGTCTAAGAGGTTAAAACATCTGCCGTGGAAAATCCCTTTACATTTAGAGCAAAGTAAACTATTTTTTTCGTCTCTGGAAATTGAATTTTCACACTTCGCGCATTGAACCATTTTGACGTAATTTAGTTCTATCAGCTGATTCGGTAAATATGAAGGTGAATGACTGTTTATTTACTTACGGCAGTAGTAGGCAGGTACGTAATACTGTGAGGATTAGCCGCTTGCTCCGGTGAGTGAACTAAATACTCCGTTTTTTTCTATTATTATGAAGTAATCGTACTGGGTTACGATGCGACACTTCACTAATTAGATAGATCAATATGTAGATAGAATAACAACAAAAAAACTAAGAAAACTAACACAAAATAAAGAAGTTAAGAAAAAGAGTAACGAGATGTTGACTGTTTGCCGTCTCTGGCCAGACATTCACATTTCCTAATATGAATCTATCAAACTACGCGTAACGCCCTCGCTTTTGAACTATTAGGACACCGGTAAAACATATTCCAGGTAAGAAAAAAACACAATTTCTCAGTGACTGGGATGTGTCGATCTATTATTTTTTTATCAGTCTCTTACCTAGGATTCCGCCTTGACAAACGACTTACTTGGAACCCTCATACAAGACTAAAACCACAAGAAACGGACTTCTTAAACATTTACAAAAAAACAAAAAACATTTTAGACCTTCTGATTCATTATAAGACCCTCATTTACACGACTGTAATTAGACCTATTTCGACTTGCGGAATTGATCTTTTGGGTTTCGCTAAACCATCCAATTCGTCTCATATCCATTCCTAACGATCTAAAATCCTTCGATCTAATCTCCCTACGAGTAAAAATCGTACTATTTACAAAAAAAAGTATTTGTACTCTCCCCACATAGTACTCGTTTAAAGATAATTCTCCGTGGCGTCTGAAAAGTGTATGTTGAATACAATTGTAAATATCAAGACGTAATTTAAAAAAAAAAAAATTATTTCCCATTTGAGCTGATTTTTTTGTCGATGCACTTAAAAAAAATATCACACTTTTTTTTTTCTTTTCTTTATTTTTTGTTATAGTTTAAGATATATTTTCCGCTGAGCAATAATCTTATTCGATAAGATTCCGTTAGCCATCGGCTCCGAACTCTCCATGAAGATGATGGCTAGGCGGGACAACAAAAACAGAAGCTGTGTTCAGTGGAGCAGCCAACAGGTACCGCTAGAGTACGTGTATTTATAAATCGTATTTACTCTCTCTTCAAGACTTCTTTATCTCCGATCCGTCATAGGGGGCTTTTTAGCGGCCTAAATATCTTTATACAGGGCCCCTCATGTCTTCTTGGGGGGGGGGGGAGGACTCTTTGATAAGGATAGAAAAAAGCATCATAGCGGTGTACTCTCGGCGGTGGCAAAGTGATATTCATTAAGCATTATAATGGGAAGCCCTCGAGGGTTTTTGTGAGCTGGTTAGTGTCCTGTAACAGGACATCGTTTTGTCGCCCCTCGAGGATAATGGGGAGAGGGCGCGTGCGCGAGGGGCAACGGAGCCTTCGATGGACCACCTCCTTCGAGGACACCCTCGTAGCGGGAATAACAATTTCATGTATTTTTCTAATAAATAAAATGTATTCAACGATCTAAACAGCTTTAAACTGGAAAGTATAAAAAATAAATGTTACATTCTTACTGCTACTGAAGGCAGTAGTAGGAATATCCCCATATGTTTTTGATTTAGCCCAAACTAGCACTGTCCTTTCACAGTAACTCCGTACCTTTTCGGATGTAGAAGAAACTGTAGTAGTAAAAAAAAAGTAGTTGTACTCTCCCTACTTTCTCCCTTCGTTGTACTCGTTTACCGATAATGCTCCGACGCGTGTGAAAAGTGTATGTTGAATACAATTGTAAATATTAAGACATAATTTAAAAAAACAAATGTGCTTCAATGTGTATTCAAAGCTATTTCCTTTACTACGAAATTGGACTATTTTTCGCGATGTTGTGGTCTTGGAAAAAATTGTAGAAATTGGCCAACTTGTGGTCATTCCCACTTCTTCGTGAAAAGACGTTTGTCGTACTCTTTTAATATTTGATACTAGATAATTTCTTTTTTTCACCTAAAAGCTAGTTAAATTTACTATTAAATCCTAAATAAGTCAATAATTATCCGCAATATAGTTATAAAATTTTATTGAAATGAAATAAGAAACTTACAAGTACATCATTTTTCGACATAGTCCCCTTGCTTTTCAACGCACTTGGTCCAACGTTGTTCAAGTTTCCTGATGCCCTCATGGAAGAAGGTTTTGGGTGGAGATGCGAGCCAGGAATGCACCGCTTCTTTCAATGCTTCGTCCGAGGCAAATCGACGGCCCCTAATTGCCTGTTTGAGTGGACCAAACAAGTGAAAATCAGATGGAGCGAGATCGGGACTATATGGAGGATGATTCAATACTTCAAAATTGAGTTTCTGAAGCGTTTCCACAGTGTGGGCAGCTGTATGCGGACGGGCATTGTCGTGCAACAACACAACGCCTTTTGACAGCAGTCCTCGGCGTTTGCTTCGAATTGCAGGCTTCAGCTTAGCAGTAAGCATCTCACTGTAACGTTCACTGTTTATTGTTGTGCCCCTTTCCTGATAATGTTCAATGGACCTTGTGAGTCCCAAAAAACCGTAAGCATAAGTTTTCCTGCGGACGGTTGGGTTTTGAATTTTTTCTTGCACGGCGAATTTGGATGTTTCCATTCCATACTCTGCCGTTTACTCTCCGGCTCGTAATGATGGATCCATGTTTCGTCACCAGTAACGATCCTGTCTAAGTTGTCCCCTTCGTTAACATAGCGATCCAAATGTTTTGTGCACACGCCCAAGCGCGTTTGTTTATGCAACTGTGTCAGTTGTTTTGGAACCCATCTTGCACAAACTTTATGAAACCCAAGTCTGCTGTAAATGATTTCGTAGGCAGAACCGTGGCTAATTTGCAGACGATTTGCCACGTCGTCAACAGTTATCCGTCTGTCTGAGAGAATCATTCACGTGAACGCTCAATGTTTTCCTCGTTTATGGCGGTAACTGGTCGTCCAGCTCCTTCATTTTGCGTAACACTTGTGCGACCATTTTTGAATTTTTCAATCCATTCATAGACACTCCGTTGTGGCAAACAATTGTTCCCGTACTGTACCAAAAGTCTTCGATGAATTTCGGCCCCTGATACACCTTCCGACCACAAAAAAACGGATCACTGAACGTTGCTCTTCTTTGGTGCAAATAGAAAGTGGAGCGGCCATTATTAACAGCACGACAGCGATAACAAAACTAACCTACCAGCTTGATACGCACATAAACATAACAACGAATAAACAAAGCATGCGCCATCAACACAAAAGAACAGTACTGCCAACATAAACAAAAATATAGCTATATTGCGGATAATTATTGACTTACCCTCGTAAGTTAAATAAGTTATAGCCACAAGATTACGACAAACGTGTTTTCGCGGAGAATTGGGACTCACCGCAAGTTTGCCAATTTCTACTATTTTTCTTAAGTTAACTCGTAACGGTCCGATTTCGGAGTTGTTTTTTTCATCTCGTAGGTACTGGTTCCAGCCACAATTAGTATGCTGAGACTTTCTTCGAAAAATTTTTCGTTGTCGTGTTGTAAATAAAAAACCTAAGATAACCGGAAGGGTTTTTTGCGATTTTGTGTATGAATACGACAGCTGCCGTGGTTGCAAACTTCAGATTCTGATTCAGCACCCCGATGAGCATAAAGATCCGTTGAGAATACAAGTTCGGCAGTTTTTTCTTGAAAACGGCCTTTAGGAGCCTTATTTTACTCGACTAGATGCCAAACAAAATTAAAGTCATCAATCCTATTCGTATTGATAATTCCATATCACATGCGTTCCTCAAGTGACAATTGTATATTAGGTTTCGATCTTTTGTTAGCTGCAGTTAAGGTACCTGTAGACCGGACCAGGTGCACAGACAGGACAAGTGTATGAAGCTTATCAAAGACTGAAGATGTAACTAACCAATAGAATTATAGTCTAAGATAAGGAATCAAGCTAGGGAAATTAATTTTTAAAATAATTATTTTAAATGCTTTTTTTTCCATCATATGAATTAAGTTTTGTAATAGAAGATTGTTTTTAAACTGAAGTATTGGTATCATGAACCGGGAATCGATTTTTTGCTTCCGAAATATTACTAATTATTAGGACTGATCCTCCTATACTATCAGAAGTACCTCAAGTGATAACTAATTATAACATATTTCGGTTTCTAAATAACTACTGTTTAATTTTTAAAATATGATAGCAATGATGGATTCCATTTATAGTTATGAAAGAGTAGACTTAATAATAAAAAAACAAATTAATTAATTAGTTTCCATATTCCTGAAATAATCTTATATAGCTAGATATATAAATTATAATAAATAATTAATATTATTTATATATCTATTTGAAAGCATTGACTTTTTTTTGTTGTTTATTATATGCTTTTTTTTTTTTTTTTTTTTTTTTTTTTTTAATTTCATTTAATTCTTATTGTTGCAATTTTTATTTATATATTTTTAATTTGTTTCAGGTATGTACGTTTCTTTCTCTTCCCTATAACCGATATGTCTAAAAAGGTAATTTATAATAATTAAATTGATAAATTTTTATATCGAAGTTATAGAGAGCATCACCATGATAGTCTAACCTTGTCTGTTTTGAAGAAGTCCATTTTCCAAAAGTGACTAGTTCATCAAAATTTATTCGGGTAAACCAGAAAGTTATTGGCACCCTTAAGGCTAAATGTCCCCTCACTCTGGTGTGTTTCTGCCTCAAGAGATCGCAGCACCTACGGGGTCAATTTTAGATTCCTCCTAATTAAGAAACCAATAGACATTTTTTAGATCGGAAAACGGATTTATTAATAAAATGGACATAGAATCTGATGAATCTATTTTAGAAGGCCATATATGTGATATTTACAATTTTAGGTTCAAAAAAACTACTTTCTAGTATTTTTTAAAGAAAAGTCAACTAATAGGCAAGTATAGAATAATAAAATATAAATATTGGCGAAAAAAAAATTTTAATTATACGAACAACATCGGCCGAAACCCATAAATACGAAATTCTATGCAAATGTTTTTGTTTTGTTTTTCAGGTAGCATCTATCTATCATGACTATAGCAGCCTCAAACTACAAATCTAAAATAAGATTTCCATCGAAAGGTTGTTTTGGGACTCAAAATAGAATTTACACGATCCGAAATGAAAATTTCGAAAAATTATAAAAGTAAACAATAATTAAAACTATATAACCAAAACAACTGCATACTTATTGTAAATATATTTAAAAATGCGGGGTGCATCAAAATATAAGAAGGAATTAGGAAAAATCACGTTAGAAGTATGGTAGAGGATAAGCGATTATAAACACTGATCCCCCAACTTCCGCCGCCGGGTATAACGACATGCTCTAGCCCTATTTTGGAGGGCCTACAATTTTTGTTCTACTTCACTTCCCCAATGATGATTTTATTGACTAGAATTATAACATTGTTCATATATAAAGGGAAAAGGATATAAATAAAAACATTATTTTATTATCAATTTATATAAAACTAGTTGAAAAAAAAGGAATTCACAAACAATAAAGTATTATCTATTCCTATTACTAATTAAAAAAATTAAAATTACTTATGCTATATTACTGCACATTAAAAAAATATATATTATGAACAAATATGATATATTATTTTTGTATAAATGTTGCTTATTCTTAATAAGGAATAATTATATTATGAGCTGTATTTATTAAAATTATTTACTTTTTTAATACCCAAATCAAAAAGATTTAGTACTTTTACTGATTTCATATAAAAGTGATGAGTACAAAAAGTTATTGAATTTTTCAATTGAATTTAAGTTTAATAAAATAACACCAATATGGAACACCAACGCACAGAGAGGTAACTTGTAGGTCTAGCCGGCCAAAAATATCATCTTTTCCTATATATTTTGTGTTCCTGATTTCGAAAAAATATTGTATAAAAAATAAAGGACCTTTGGTTTTTTTAAATATGATTAACCTTACAAATAACCAATACTATCAAGTTTATCTGGGCTTTGCAGCCCAGATTAAATAATCCAATTACTTTAACAAGTTTGAATTTCAAAACAGGTCGCGGTTTTTAATGTGCTGGTATGGTTATTTTACGAAACTTGATCATAACTTTATATATAGGTTCTTATAGTAAATTTAATGAGCATTCAGATGAAAAAAAAGAAATTTCGGATCGAACAATTAGTTTCGGAACTGTAGTCAAATGAATGGTGATATAGGTGTTTTCGCAGAAAAGTGCGACCCTAGTCAAAGAGTGTTGAAATGAGGGGTGTAGATTGCATGAAATATGCGATAATTTCTGATGTCGCAGCTTCGCCAGGAGCAATTAGAAGGCAAACCTACTAAAAGTCTCCGAACCTGGAGGTTGAGCTAAGGTTGGGGGGGAGAAGAGAGGTCCCAATTTCGTATTTTTCGATCTTATCCCGAAAACAGTGGACTCAAGAAAAATATGCTACAAATCGGAATTAAAGCTAATTGAATTTCCTATAAAATTTATTATATACATATTTGTCGAAATTCCAACGGTTTTCGAGATATATGTTATTTAAAATCGATAATTTTAGAAATAAAAAAATGTTTACCTCACTTTTTGTTAAACATTTCAAATAAAAAAACGTATATATGAAATTAAATTAAATTTAATGCTCTACAATTTTGATTATGTAATTTTTTTCTGAGGAACGATCGGGGAAGGTACTAGAAATAAAAGTATTACAAAAAGTGAAGTAACATTTGTTTTTTCCCCGAAAATCACCGATTTTCAATAACGTATATCTCGAAAACCATTAGAATTTCGACAAATTTATACATAATCAATTTTATAGGAAATGTAATCAGCTTTAATTTAGATTTGTAACATATTTTTCTAGAGTCGACCATTTTTGAGATATAGTCAAGGTCAAAAATAAAGTACGAATGTTTTTTCGGAATCAAACGTTTTAATAATGTTTTTAATAAATTTATTCATTTATGTCCTTATGATGCACTATATTAAATTATTATATTTAAATTATGTGCATCATATTAAAATCATATTCTGATTGTAAGCTTGTAAATATCAATATATATTCTCTCAGCAATTTAGTCACCACCAAACAGAAAAAAATGAATAAAATGGAATCATAAGGGGCAATATATACTTATTTCGCAGTAAAGGGGTTTTAAAACGTACACACTCCCTTTTGCGATCAAATTCCTTATTAGATCCATTGTAATATATTTATAAATATTTTCTTTGTCTTTGTAGCCTTCCGTGTTTGTTGACCAAAACAGGGGCCCGAATAGACTAGAGAAAAGAGGGTATGCAGAAAATAAATAATTTTTAAAAAATAAATAAAAATAGTATTTACGAAATCAAATTTTTCCCAAAATTACTTCTTATTTAAATCAAAAGGTTTGTAATGAATTACTTCTTATGTCTAACCGTTTTCAAATGTTAAGCAGTAAAAAAAACACATTTTTTCTACAATTTAGACTCCGGGACGTCAAAAAAAATGTGGGAAGTTTCTCATACAATAAAGCTTACAATTATTTATTATTACCTTTACTTTGAGATTAGGGTTTTGAAGGAGGAGAATAGTCAAACAAGCCTATACTGTGTGTGATATGTCGAATAAATAAGAAATGAAACTACTCTTGTGAAACAATTAAATGGATTGATCAAAATGAAAAAAAAAAAAAAAATTCAATTTCACAAAGAAATGGTTGTAAACATCTTGTCCTACCAGACCATTGTTGTTTGAACCTACGATAGTATTAGAAATGTTGATATTTCCTTTGATCCTATGCCGTCTAGGGATTTCGCGTCTTTTCTACCTTCTTCTTTTTACCCGAACCTAGCATAATCTTGACTGTGGATTCCTATGGCAAAACGTAAGATAGAAAAATGAGTTTTATATCTCAGGAATACGCGCGGCAGGAAGGGAAAGAAGGAAAGTGCCTATTTAAAACTCATTCAATTGAAAAATTCAATAACTTTTTGTACTCATGACTTTTATATGAAATCAAAAAAAAAAAGAAGAAAAGTACTAAATCTTTTTGATTTGGGTATTAAAAAAGTAAATAATTTTAATGAATACAGCTCATAATATAATTATTCCTTATTAAGAATAAGTAACATTAATGCAAAAATAATATATCATATTTTTCATAATATATATATTTTTTAATGTGCAGTAATATAGCATAAGTAATTTGAATTTTTTTAATTAGTAATAGGAATAGATAATACTTTATTGTTTGTGGATTCCTTTTTTTTTTTTTTTTCAACTAGTTTTATATAAATTAATAATAAAATAATGTTTTTATTTATATCCTTTTCCCGTTATATATGAACAATGTTACAATTCTAGTCAATAAAATCATCATTGGGAAAGTGAAATAGAACAAAAGTTGTAGGACCTCCAAAATAATGCTTCATAGAGCGTCTTTATAGTCCAGTAAAATAAGACTCCAAAAGGCCGTTTTGAAGAAAAAACTGCGGAACTTTTATTCTCAACGGATCTTTATGTTCTTTGAGGTGCTGAATCCGAATCTAAAGTTTGCTACCACGGCAACCATCGGCTTCATATTTAAAATCGCAAAAAAAAAACCCAAAAAAACATTATTTTTGTTTTTCTATCTATAACAAGATAACGAACCTTTTTTCGAAGGAAGTTTTCAAATATTAATTGTAGCTGGAACTAGTACCTACATAATGAAAAAACGAAATCCGAAATCGGACGATTTTTCGCGAAGTTACGTTATCAGTGTTTATAATCGCTTATCCTCTACCATACTTCTAACGTGATTTTTCCTAATTCCTTCTTATATTTTGATGCACCCCGCATTTTTAAATATATTTACAATAAGTATGCAGTTGTTTTTGGTTATATAGTTTTAATTATTGTTTAATTTTATAATTTTTTCGAAATTTTCATTTCGGATCGTGTAAATTCTATTTTGAGTCCCAAAACAACCTTTCGATGGAAATCTTATTTTAGATTTGTAGTTTGAGGCTGCTATAGTCATGATAGATGTAGATGCTACCTGAAACCTTAAGGAAATGTTTGGAAACATTCATACTCACATTACATTCATACTCAAATTGTAGAAAGAACAGTCCAATGGAGTCGAAATTTGAAGTTATTTTTCCTCAATTAATTAAGCAAGAAAGTTCGCACCAAATATTATTTCGGGAATCTATTTTACAAGATAGTATTAATAAATAATGTAAAATCAGTTATTGACCCCCCACCCCTTGTAAGTTGTGAGATTTAAAAGGAATTTTATGATTTTTTATTTTTGGCTAAATATTTTTTTTTTAATAATTTTTAAGATTGACTGTCAATAACTGTCTGTTTACCCTCTCCAAAACCATATGTTTTTTTACAGAAGATTTCATTACAAAAAAATAATGCTTAATTCTCAAGAAGTAAATGATTATGACCGAACTGTTCGTTGTTGGCGTGAAAAAAACTTTATTTGTGGCCACTAAATTTTTAATATATTTTGCATAATTTATTGTTATAAATTCATTCTAATTAATAAATAAATCATTAATACTCCTTGAGGGTCCTGTTTTGAGTCCAACTGATACCTTTTTTCTTTTATATCAGCCAAGGATGGTCTCAAGGCACATGACCCCCTCCTGGAACTTATCTATCATAAATGGACTTCAAGTAACTGTTATTTTTGACTAAAATAAAGGAATTACTTCAAGTTTAGTTGTAAATCCTTCAGGTTTTTTTAATGATTTTCTATCCTTTTCACAAGCATATTCATTCAAGTTTTTCTATCGAAATATTTTATTAAAATAACTGAGATGCATTATTTATTGATTTTTTAATAATTTGGTTAGAGAAATTTATTACTTATTTCTGGATTGTTATATTTTATTATGGCTTATAATAATTTTTAAGAATCGATATTATTTTACTTAGTATTACAATTTAATATATCTTACAGAGTATTTCGGGGAATCGATTCGTTTAGCTCCAGAGGTTATGCATACCTTCTACTTCCAGGATCTCGATAAACAGTTCTTCTCCAGAGACCTCCCCCTCCCAAGGACTGCTTTGCATATTATCGCCGCTGATCGTCGCTTTCTGGGGTTCTCGTTGGTATCTGCAGGTTTAGGTCTTCCACCTCTTTGCTGTAGTCCTTTTTTGGTTAGCTCAGTGCATTCAGCAAAAAGAAACCTAAATAAAAAAATTCTTTTCGAAGAAATCTGCTTGGAATAGAAGTCATTATTTGTGGTTCACATAAAATATGAAATAAATTAACAATCTTTAATAAATAAAAAAATTGGAGACCAATTTTCTTTTTATATTCCTAAGAGAAATTTAGTTTATTGAACTCAAATATATAGAAACAGCTATCCTGATGAACCTCAAACTTACTTATGTGCTAGGCTGGACTTTTTTATTGATAAAACTAACTTTAGCAAACCCCAATGGTTCACTTGACTCAGCTAATAAAAGTAAAAATTTACTACAGGTACACTTAGTTTTAGAAATAAACTGTCTCTGTATGTAGAATGAAATGAAAACGCTTCCGGTTCGAGTGAGTTCATAAGGAACCCCCCACCCCCCAATCCTTCCATGGTAAGAGAGATCTACCAATGGTACCAAAATGTTATATTGAAAGAGATAGGGAAAGTGCCCCGTTTAAACAAAATTTTTACTTATTTGTCATACGAAAAGCAATTAATTTATAGCATAGAAGGACAGATTGATAAATAAAATATTTAACAATTAATTATATAGTAATTCGGACAAATTTGAAAGAAGTACCCATCAGCGCATCTGGGTTATGGTGACTAGTCAGAGTTGAGCAAAATTTAATCATAGCTAAAATTCTATCATATCTATTTGACATCGAATCTCCTGGAATCCGTCACCTACTTTAATAATGGTAAAATCATTCAGGCAAATAATCATTGTTTTACTAATAAATCGATTGGAAGATTCAATCTTGATAAATTAGGTGATAGGAAATTAATTAAATTTTGATCCAATTTTAGCTATGATTGAATTTTGCCCAACTCTGTGGCTAGTGAGGTTCCTAGAAAATATTTTTAGTTGTTTATTATATTTATTTAGTTCTGTTCTGACACCCGCTCATATTTTATTTATTTTTACCATATGTAACTTTTAATATCACAGTTTGTCTTTATTTTTACTTTTATTTACATTCTTTCTATTTTTGGCATATCTTTTTGTTCTGTTTTTATTATATGAAGGCTTGTAATGAAAGCAGAAACGTCGGCACAAAAAATTGATGTATTTTAATTGCACATTTAATTCTCTTTGCGATTTAAACCTGTGTCTAAGAGTTTGGACCGACTAAGCTGAATTCACTTCCCACTTATTTATTTTTTATTTTTTTAATATGATAGATAAATGTGTATTCTATAGCTTTATTAATTATCATTGCTCATTGTAACGGATTGTAATACATGTTAAAATAAAAAAGTTTTCAATTTTTTTTATTGTTAAAATAAAAAAATGTATTTGTCATTTAAGTTATTTGGGTTCTCTCTTGTGACATGGATTGTCAAATATTTTCAATACCGTTTTTCTATTTCAAAACAAGAGCGGACTGTAATTTGAGTTAAAAAAAATAAAATAAATTGGCAATAATGTCATAATCTGATTTCAGTTATTGTTGTCACAATCTGTAATATTCTATTACACGGTTTGAGCTGACCGTTTATGAAATCTGTGTTCTCGTTATTTCGCTGGAGACGTTACAGTAAGAGTCCTGTTGGAGGGGCTGGAGTCACTTGTAGTTATTCAATTGGGGGTGAGTATCGTAAGAAAAATGTCGAAATTTCATATTGAAAATTTATTACATGGAGAACCCTCTAAATCAATCTTAGCCTTCCCATCTCGGCTAGAATAGGTTGGCAACCTGTAGGATAGCCCGTCCTTCCTGTCCTAGTTGGAGTACGAATAATAAGAATGTTATGCCATAATAAACAACAACAAAAACTAATGTTATGGCGACTAATAAAAAGGCGACGAAACAATGCGAGCTACATACCTCACAAATATTCTATCAGCAGATCTTATTTGTGTAACTTTTTTGTGCTTATATCCACAATTGTCTCGCCAGCTGTCCCCTTTCCCTAAAATTAACAACTTTCCCTTATTTAAACCAATTTTATAATGTTTTATTACTTCTTTTTTAAATATTTATAGTTCCATTTTTATAATAAAGATAACAAGTTATATCATTATATTTGATATGTCGTGCATACCAACACCCACCCCTCGTGTTCACAGAGCGAGGAGCACAGAGACAGTCAGAGGCAAGACCCGCCCTAACCCACCATTAAAGTCTCCGTACCGTTAAGATGGCGGCCCGTTAGCAAGTCTGTATTATTGGCTCTAAGCATTTGTTTAGCTTCGCCTGACTATAATAAAGTTAAACTTATAGCGTGTACAACTTTATAATTAATATATCTTACCTGTTCAGGGAGCCATGGCCAGGTGTGTTTAGTTCTGGTTGAGGTGAAGTGGGGGCGTTGCAAGAACTCGAGGAAGATCGTCTTTAAGGTGGAGGAAAGTTACCAGTTAGTTCGCCTTTCGCTTCTTCCACTGACTCGGTTGATATTTCACTCGTAATTGTATTATTGTCCCATAAAATATATTAACACTTTAAATAACTTATATATGACATTGCTGCAACAAATATTAACAACTACAGTAGACCCTCGATATAACGCGGCTCGTTATACCGCGGATTCGGATATAACGCGGGTCCAGCTCCGGTCCTGATCCTGATTCAATTAAAATTAATAAAAAAATAAGGTTACATGGTATTATGGTTTTAAAACTAACAATAGAAAACTTGAAAACAATTCATTAGAAAATTGAGTCATATAAACTAGAGAAGAAAACGAAAAGGTTCCAAAGTTTGATAAGTTCTGGGAAAAAAGGGAACTCCGAAAATTAAGTTACATTTGTTAATTTTTTTTTTTTTTTTTTATAACACATTCCTAATTTTACTGAACATTAAAAGGAATTCTTAAAGGAAAAAAATTATAACTGGCTGTTAATGTAGGAAGTAAAACTAAATAGGACGTTTAGAATTACGATTGTCTAACCAGGTTTCATTGTTTTTGTTTCAATATTAGAACTTTTTAAAGTTTGATTTTTATTACAATTTTAAAAAAACTTTAGGAAAGAGTGAGTACATTGCTTGTATCGTTCTGGAAATAAGCCGAAATGTGTTGCTTAGACAATGTCCATTGAATATCTTCCCGGTCTTGTCTCTATTCTTGCCTTCTTGGTTCACAGAATCCCCTTCACTTCCTTTTTAAAAACTGTGTATTATTCCTTTAGTGTTACCTGAGTTTATGTCAGAGTGCATTTTCATTATTTTTTGACCCCCAATAATTCATACTTCTGCCCTCGTTATACCGCGGTTACGTCTATAACGCGGTAGGTTTCATTTCCCACTAACCGTGATTCTTTAAATATACTGATAATATTTTTACTTATATCCTAAAAACACACTAGTTGTATTATAAACAAAAAACTTTGGATCATTTATACGCAAAAATAAGCAATTAGAATAATTTAAAAAAAAAAAAAATTATAAAAAGTAATTGTCAGAAACTAAAATTTGAATTAATATCACCTGAGGTACTCATAATGGTATAAAAGGATATATAGAATTAGAATTGTTGAATTAATTGCCACTTCTATTAAAATTCTTTTTATTTCAAAACTAGTTTGGTATTAAACATTCATCATTAGTTCTAAAAACATTTTAAAAAATTCAAAACATGAGCACTTATTTGATTAGATTATATAGGTATACATTAATTTTTTTTTTAAATGTTAGACAATAAATCAAACATTTTGGTACTCAATGAGGGGGGCAAAATGAAAACGACTTTTGAAAGATATTATGTATGACATAGAGCAGACTGAATATTAAGATAGGTGTATTGTTTGTTTATTTCGTTTAACGTCACTTTATGCTGCTATGGCTAATCGGACGATGCTACGGTGGGAGTCCTAGATTTTGCCTATCCAGGTATAATTAGGATTGGGATCTTTAACGAGTACCTGACATCGCACAGGCTCGGTACCCCCATTTTACGTCCCTTCCGAAAGACGGCATAGCTAAGGATTTTTTTCTCCCTTTAAAAAATCCTAAGGTCATCTGCCGGGCTGCGAACTCGCGATCATGGGTTAAGTAGGTTGCTATGCTAACCACTACACCACAAGTGACCCCCTAAGATAGGTGTAAATTTATTAAATTTATTTCTAGTAGGAACAGAAAAAAAAAACAACCATTCCTAGACAAAACCTAAAGCACTATTCATCTACCTGACCCTTTCGCCTATTTATACTTAGTTTGGTCTAGGTCCCAAAATCTTTTAGAAGTCTTTTTCAGTTTTCCTCCTAAGGTGGGTATCAAGGTTTTTGATTTCTTGTCTTACATTCTTTAAAAAGTTATAAAATATATTACCAAAGTAACATAGTTTTGAAATTTGTGCACCTTTTTAGAACTGTTGATGAGTATGATTAACATTTGAAACTAGTTTTATAATAATGGGAATTTCATTAGAAGTGGCAATTAATTCAGCAATCCTTATTGAATTAATGTTTCTGTACATCTATATCAAAGGTTTTTTACGGTTGCCATTTGTCTGAATTTAAAATAAATAGTATAATTTTTGTTTACTGATGAATTTTTGAATGGCATGAAATTATTGCTTCAACGTTTTCCTTTTCTTCTGAAAGTTACCATTCTCTTAGCTCTTTGAATATAGCCATATTTCAGATAACGTATATTAAAGATTATTGAATACTACCCTACAAAGTAAATTCCATTGTTTTCAACTACTTTCATCCATCTCTCTGCCAGTAATTGGATTTGACGCCGGTATCATTCCTTTGGTTTTGAGTTGAAGAACTCTTCACATCCAGTATTTACGTCATCGTAATTATCAAGTAATTATCTGATGTCTGGGCTAATCGTTAGATATGGCAAAACGTTTATTCTTTGCAGTTCCGACAATTTATCCTTCAAAGAGAACGATAATTAGAGATATTGTCTTGTGAAATTGTTAAGTTCCTGTCAGTTAAAATATTAAAATGTAAAATATATATTTTAGATTAGAGAGGTATTAAATATCGATTCCACCAATTCTTGAGAAAAGAATTAGTATCAACAACCGATAGTTCAAAGTCGATTCCTAGGAACCAATCGAAACCGGTGACATTTACCGTAGTTTTGTGATGTTTTATTATTTAATTATTCTTCATCGATATTGCTCCCTAATGAAAAAAACTGTTACAAAGGCTATTTCTTAATCTTTAATTACAGATCTTTCTTAGTAGTGTTTTGTTATTCTATAGAGATTTTCGTTACCCGAGAATTAAGATTATGAACTCAAATATTTTTAAAAAGTCAAGTAAGAGTTTGTAAAATGAATTTTATTTTTATACATTGTCTGGACTTTAAGTTAACTTATGTACATGTTGAAGGTAATAAATAATATTTAATGTTAACTATTTATTTTTTGAATGATTATTCTTTTTTTTTTTTTAAATACATCTGGTTTGTTTTTGTTATTCCAATATGTTTTGCTATAGTAATTTATTATTAAATTAAGCTATTGCTAACCTAATAACTGCGTTCTTCTCTCCACCTCCTGAACACAAGGTCCCAACCTTTTACCCTTGTATACTCCCTCACATAGGTCTGCTTTCTTCGAAAATTCTTCATCATTCGTGCTACCTCCTTCTGTAATTCGCTACCCACTCCAGTCCGTAGAGCTGCTTCCCTTACTTTTTTTTTTATAATTTATTTTTACACCTTTTAGACAATCTTCCGCAAATATGAATCCGGTCAGGCAATTGTACCTATAATTGTGGGGCAATTATAGTTTCTGTTCCCATTATAGGTTATAGGTACTGTTCCCAATTCCTATAATTGGGAACAGTAAGTCTCAGAATAAATTTTATTTTTCTTTTAATTTTATTTAAGCCGAAGTATTGGTACTAAGAATCGAGATTCGAAAAAAATTGGTACCGACACATCATAGTAATAGATGTATAATACATATAAAATTAGTGTCCCATTTTGCTTTTAGAATTATTTCTGATGCTAATATAATATATTATATGGATAAAATAATTATAATTAATAATTAATATTGACTGTTAATATCTCCAATCCATGCTTTCAATTTCTAGTTCCCTATGTCTAGTTGAATATTGTTATGGTATAGCGATAAAATGAATCATAAATCATGACACCACTGCCCATTATGGAGGCTGTGCAATGCGGAAGTGAAGAGGACACCACTCCTTTATCAGCTTCCGGTGTCCTTCGCCGTCCTTCAGGATAGCTCCTGCCTGAAGGACCTCAGCTGGAGGGGGAGGGATGATGGTGATGGTACATCTTCCCTACCCTAATTAGGTACTCTTATTGCTTTAATTCAGCTCTTAGTCTTTTATGTTTATCTTCTATTGATAATTTTAGTAGTTCACATAAATTTTAGTACATTATGTTGAGCTAAAACAAGATGCTACGTAGCAAAATTTCTTTAAAATAGGGTGTTATGCTTGAGTTTTACAATTAAAATTCATAATGCTGTCTTGATTAGCTATTTTTGTAATTAATCAATACATTACCATCAATTAAGAAAATATATTTCATAGTAATAAAAAGGTGCTCAAATCATTATATCAATATAGTTTTTATTTTCCGTTTATGTTAATGTAATTTAAGATTGTTTCAGCAAAAACCTTATTTTACTCCTTTGCATTTTAAGGAGTCATTCTATTTATCATCTTAGTGCTATGCTTATCTATTAGTGCAGTTAAAAATAATCTTGTGGTTAAAATTTGGCTGTGGGGTTTTCACATATCTTTACTGTACAAAATATAGGCATCAAGTAAATGTATTGACAACGATAATAATAACATGTTAAAACTTGAAAAGAACTACTCACCAGTAGCACTTTATTAAAAATTCTACACTAGAAGGTCTCTAGGCCATCTTCGTTTCAGACGCCTCGGAGGATTATCAGAAATGGAGTGGGAAGCAAGTTGAGAAACCAACGGATTTGAGCTATTATGGAGCTTACTGTGAAAGTATAGGTATCTGGTGTGGGCTAAATCAGCTAAAACTTTAAGATCTTTAAGGATAAGTTTATTGGTGACAAAGTTAGGAGCATTGAGGATTTTCGAAGGATTTTGGATTGTAAGGATTGAATACTAGATGAATTGGATGGCTTAGTGAACCCCCAAAGCTCAACACCGTACGTCCAAATAGGTCTAATCACAGTCACGTATATGAGTCTTTTGTACTTGATTGGGAACTTTGAACGTTTGCCTAGTAAATGTAGTCTGTAACGATGGGCAGTTTCTTTTCGTTTTAGTCTTTAAAACTTTTTTAACATTTTTAATTAATATTTTTTTAACTTTTTTAATTGATCTTTCTCATTATTCCATTTTGGAATGATTGTAGTTGGTTATTCATTGTTTGAAAATGATGGTGACCCATACAGCAGAGTTGGAGGGATAACACTTTTATGTATAAATTATTTTAAACCTTTTTTTTATTTAACCTCTGACTTTATTTTTTAAAAAAAATCGAGCAATTGAACTATTAAAAAGGAATGAAAGGTCTTATTTTGAAGATCTGTTTTCCACGCCATTCCTGGAGGGTCTAAGTCGTCTGAAGTTACTCCTTCTACATGACGAGTGTGGGCGGTATACTCTTCTGGCGGTATACTGTATTGTATATTATACTGGATATATCATAAAAATATACTAAATATAATCAATTAGAATCATGAAAGAGAAAAACGGATCACACGTTATTTTATTGAAGTTTGCCTTGAATTTATGAAAAGTAAAAACTGGAAAACCTGGAATTATTTTTTATTTTTGCATAACTTGGTGACCACAATGTTACATCAAATAGGTTCTTATTAAACGAACTTTTGAACTTTCGGACTAACCGACTAGACCTACTTAAAAGGTTGTTATATTTATCTACTCCTTATTTATTCATTATTCTTCTACTCCAGATATTTTACTCTAAATTTATTTCTTTATTATTATATAAATATAAGCTTTTCTTTAAGCTGTGGATTTATTTAGTAGTGGCGTCCTTCACCCTTACAGCAGAGCAGGCAGACAGTAGGTGAGGCAATCCCCAGCGCTGGCCACGATATTGGATAGAGATCCTATCTGCAGCGGTCCACTAAATCTCTACATTGCAACATCTACTCTACATCTACATGTACTTTATGGCTCTGCGTAGTTCTAATACATTCGCACCTATTGTACCTTAGTTAGCTCCTCGGGGGCCACTCCCTCTCCTGGCTATGTGTCACCCTGGGATTTAGCTGCCTGAAATAGTAGTCAGTATATATAATATATTGATATTTTATTTTTTTAAAGGCATTTTGTTAAGTTTGTTTTTGAAACATCTTTTAATAAAAAAATATTGACCTATAAAATAATTTGGTAGCGTTTTTACTGTTGATTTAAATAAAAACTGCAAAAGATTGTATGTATTTTTTTTTCTCTGCTACTCCAACATTTACAGGACAAGCGTGGTAATTTAGCTCTGGGGCTCCACTAAACCTTCCAATTCTTCTCATATCCAATCCTTAGGCCCCCTTCACACTGCGATAACGAGCAGCCGATACAAGTATCCAAGCTACTAATAGAACAAATGAATCAATGTTATAAGGCCATCCTCTTCAGACTGCCAGCCGACGCGTATCCGATACTCAAAACGAGTAGCCTGTCCCCGTCAGCCGCCACGATACTTTTTGTATCGGCTTCTCAGAATCCTAGTGTGAATGGGAAAGGTACATTACACATTAGGCTTTATTCACATTGAGATTCCGAAGCGTGCTACTTCACCCGTTTTTTGTTGTATTTTTAATAGCCTTAATTTGACAATTTTAATAGTTTACTAATTTAATTTTTAAAAATGAATACATTTTTTAATAACGATGGATTTATTAGTTTAATACAAAATCAAACGTCATTGTGGGACAACAGCTCCGTAGAATATTGTGATAAAAATAAGCGACAATGCATGGCGAACAGTTATTTCGGAAATACAAAGAAGAAGAAATACAGGGTTGGGGTGTGAATGAAAGAATGAAATCGGTAAGTGACCATTACATTTATTAAAAACTTCGTGGTGTTATCTATTAGCTCTTTAAACAGTAATATGTAGGCACCTTTTTCTTCACGGCATTTATTGATTCCTTGAATCCACTGCTTACATTTATTTTTTTATTTTCTGGCTAAGTACAAGAGTGCTACCACTTCAACTTCGTCCATTGCAAAGCAACATGTGAAAGGTGTGGAGAGAAAGTGGGAGAAGCAGCAGCCGAGCGGCTGAATCACGATTCCTTTTGCGTCTCATACAGCATCGGATTCTTGTATCGGCTGCTTGGTATCGCAGTGTGAAACTGGTCTTACAACACAAAATCCCTCGTAAAATACTCAATGCTCCTCATTATGTCACAAACATCCATAAAGATCGTAATGTTCCATATTTTACAGATATGGCCCAAACCAGATACCTATTATTTCATCGTCAACTCCATACCCACTGGAATCCATTAGCCTCCCAACTTGCTACATACTCAATTCCTGATAATACTACGAAGCGTCTGGTAAAAAGATAGCCAAGAGACCTTCTAATATAAAACTTTTAATGAAGTGCCACTAGTGAGCAGTTCACTACATGTTATTGACATGTCATTGTAATCATTTTCCTTAAATTTACCTGATGTGTATAATGTATACAGTTGTAAATATCAATAAATAGTTTTAAAAAAAAAAAAAATATTATATATATATATATATATATTCATATATATATATATAGTAAGTACATATCCGGTAATGTAATAATAAATACATGACAAAAACGTTTGGAGAAACTACTCCTTCGTAGCAGTCGAATGAAAGATCTACGTAGGAGAAGATCCCAAGGCAATCTTATATTCAGACTCCTCGGTGAATTGCCAGGAACGTAATGGGTAGCAAGTGGATTTGGGTGAGTATTTGGTTTATTATGAAAGCAAAGGTATTTGGTTTGACACAAATCAGCAACATATGGGAAATTTAGATTATTATGGATAGGTTTTTTGTGACAACGTATGGAGTATTGAGAATTTTAGGAAGGATTTTAGATTGTAAGGATCGAAAACGAAAACAATAGCATTATAGGGTTATTTTTCTATTTATCATTTTGGGAAGAATTGGTGTTAGGTCAAGTATCATAAAACTAAAATTATCTTCGATTCTTTCCTCATGAATCGATGTTTGGAATTGACACGTCCCTAGATTATAGTGTAGTCTTGCTGTCTTTAAGACTCAACCTGAAGTTTTGGTATTGCAAAAATCATTTTGGAATAGCAAAAATGTAAAATATATAAGTGCTATTAATTTGCAGTATTTATTTTATTAGTGCCTCATTAGTTTGAACTGTAATTATATTTATTTTACAATAACGAACAAATATATTCAACAATATGGCATAAGGCTTGCATAAGCAACGCTTGATAAAAAAAAAAAAAAAAAAAAAAAAAAAAAAAAAAAAAAAAAAATAAAATTTCAGATGCCTGTTTTGCCTCCTTAGAACTGATAACGAATGTTTTAACTTCGAAACTATATTTCAATTAAAAAAGTTCCAATAGAAGTGCCATTTGATTTATCAATTCTTATTTTTTCAAATTCCGTTCTGATCAGTGTTAGCCTAGGACATGAAAAATTATTCCGTTACTTTTCCCTTATCATTAGGTGGAAGAAACGATGTAGAATAATTAGTTATCACAAAACTTTCATCAACGCCAGTGGTATTAATCGATTCCTAGGAATCGACTTTGGATAACCGATTCTTTCCTTAAGAAGTGCCGAGATATTTGGAATGAACCTACCACTATTCCTATCGTATTAAAAAATGATGATATTTATAAGTAATAAGCGTTACAAAATATTCAAACCCTAAAGACGTTTGGTTACATTAAACAATTCCCTGGACGTTGACAAGACACGAAAGACCCAGGCCAAATGGCGTCGGTTTGGTTGGAAAGCGTAAAATGACTACAGATTAACATAGCAATAAGGGACCATTTACAATCGATTAGGAACGATACGATAACGGAACCTGTTACTGATTTCAGTTCACATTGTTACGAGTCACCGTATTCATTCGTGGCTCTCTATGAAGAATTAGATTCGACTTAGCCTCTCTTTCAGTAACCGATTATCATAAACTGTTATTTTTTTTATTTGATTTTTTTCTTTTTTTAATATTCGATGTTATGAGCTTCCTATTACTTACTGTTATTTATTATTTGGATGCGGTTCTTTTTTTTGTTTTTCTTTGGATATAGCTCATAAGGCTTATTACCTTATTATGTCAACGCGTATAATTAAATAATTGGACATAATGCGCTGAAAATTCTCTTAGTTATTTCGAATATAAAGTTAAATTAGTTAATATTTGATCAATTAAATGGGTATTATCTGTATAGCCGAAGAATATTCATTTTTTAATTATTTTATTTATTAAAACGTTATTAGGTAAATATAACGGTAGTGAACAGTTGTATAAATTAATTGTAAACAATTATACTATATATATGAAGTTTATACCTAACCATTGATAGGTTTAATGATTAATTTTTAATATGCTTTGATTAACTTCACCTGTATGTAACGGAATCTAGCATCGTAATTTTCACCAATGTCCAGCTGTCTGATTATCTTGAAAATTTGCACACGTGTCAAGGACCAATGACAATAGAATAATTGCACAACTTAATATTCTTACTAAGTTCAGTCGAAATACCCCCCAAAAAGGAGTCAGCCTTGCAAATGGTGAAGTAGTAGGTTTTATGATTCAGTATGGTCCAGATGGTTCCTGAGAATAAAATATCAAAAATATGACAGCATTTGACAAGGGAAAAATTTATGGGTGCCAAAAAAAAACCCAACAGTTTTGCACTTTTTCAGATTTCTGCAAAAAACATGTACGAAAATTCTTTAAATCGAAGAATAATTTTAAACAATCGCATATTATATCTTATTTACAACTGAAAGTTTTTTTTTTTTTTACTTGCAATGTACCGAAATCGTATTATCTTGAAACAAAAACCTGTAATTAAGTCAGCCGTGGCGAGCAATTTTCTTGTCGTTAGTTGCAAAGGATGCCGACGCAACTAAACGCCAATAAAGCCAAAGGTACGTAACCGTTCCCCGAGTGGATTAGATCCTGCGTTATTCCACGTCTTAGCTCGCCGATTTCCCTTTCGACGTGGTCTATGGTCGATTCTGCCTTCGAGCTGGCTCGTTGTTTAGATGCCCCGTTAGTAGAATTTTTTTTTTTGTTCTTAACTTGTTTGTTAATATTTTATTTCATTATTATGTTATCTTATAAAGGATTATTGTTTTAACTGTGCTTGATAAATTGTACCCTCTTGAATAAATATTATTTGTAAACTTCTGTTCTTTTTGTTAGATGGATCATCGGGTTTGTTGGTCATCATTGAATCGAACCCAGTTCGTTAAAACCCTGATTTAAATACTTAAAATTAAATAAATATAGTGTAATAAACTTATTAAAAAAAAGTGATGTGTCGATTTCAAATGTGGATTCTCGATTCATCATAATCGTAAACATCCTATAGCGTTTATTATATAAGGCATAGTAATTATTAATTAATAATTGATACTTAGTGGGACGGTTCTTGGGAAAAATAATGGATGATCCAAAGTCGATTTCATAGGATCCGAACCTTACCGCTGAAATTGACAATTGTTTGAAATTGAAATTGAAATTGACAATTGTTACCTATACCTACTTAAGTAATTCTTATATATTGATGATTGAAGCCGAAGCACAAATGAAATACGATAGCAAGATAATTTATTGTATTTTTTTTACAATAACTAGCTAATAACTTTGCAAATTCAGTGATATAAGTAAACTATATTTATTTAGCGAAAATCTTCAATAATTTGAAATTTACGTTTTACACATATACATAATGTTTTCTCGTATAGTATTAAAAATAGTTAATACAAATGTAATAATGCTAGCTGGTATTGAAAATATTGATCAGGTGGGCTATATATTTCCTATCATGATAGGTACAAGATGAATCTAACGAATAACTAGTGTCTAATGAACTGCTAGAGGTTATTCAATGATGAATCGTTTCGTAGGTATTACCTCGAATTTTTACGTTTTATTAATCTTAAAGTATCGGGAAAGTATAAGAAAAAAAAGGGATATTATAGCAATTATGTTTTTTTATTATTAGCCAGGTATAGCCCGAGGCGAGGTGGATGCACAGAGTGGAGGGAGGAGGGAGGAGGGAGGAGTGGGGAGTAGGCGTCCTTGGCTAGGAGGCCAGTCTGTCATGGTGCCCCCATGAAGCCACTTACCCTGGATAACCTCCGTCGCCTCCTTGGCGGTGGAAGGAAGAAGAAGGAGCAGCCCAGCTTTAAGAGGAGTGACTCCTTCAAAAGGATATCCATACGAAAAAATTGTCTCGACCGAGGAAAAGGACGGCGACCACCCGCCCCTGTCGTGCAAGAAGAACCGCCCTCAGATCCTCTGGTGATAGGTTACGGCCAGTGGATAAAATGTATGCGCGCCGAGGACTACGAGCACCTGAAGGAGCTGGGGCGGGCTCTGCCTCCGACACCGCCGCCGAGGAGGAAGTATACGCCGGACTCGAGCATGGAAGTGTTGAAGCTGGAGACTTCTCCGGTGGTGGTGCGGCGGAGGCTGGAAGAACGGGCGGACAGTGGGCTATCGGTCAGCCTAGGGAGGGTGTGGATGGACGCGCCTTTGGCGATGGCCAACGCCCCTCGATCTCTGGAGTTACCGAGGCCTTGTGTCGAACCTTCCAGGATACATCACAGCCTCGAGAGTGGTCTCAAGCAGCCCCAGGCTTCCAGGAGGGTTCCAACCCCTATCAACAGGACATCTGTGGACGTCAGCTCCAGCAAAGATTCGGGGTTTTCTTTCTCCGTTTCTATACCGCGACTTTCGGATCTTTCCCCAACCGGTAGTGGTGCTTTCTGGAAGGGATCGTCTTCAAAAACATCCTCATCTAAGGCCAGTGGATCCCAAGGATCGATAAGAGGTCGGAAGAAACGGAACTCCGGTAGGAAGAAGTCGTTCGGGACAGCTCGCAGCGACATGTACCAAGTGGTCGTGAGCAGGCCGCCGCGGTCGCTGAAGTCGCTGAAGCTGGACCCTATGATATTCGTCCCCCCGGAGCGCCGGAAGCCTACGACGATCCGGAGGAGTCGGTACGAAGTGCAGGAGATCCGGGACTACTGTTACCCCCGCGATTTGAGGTGCCGACAAGAGGACGAGGGTCTTTACGAGTGTATATCTGGTGACTTGAACGATGGTGAAAGTGAGGACAGGTTCGAGACCCTGTCCGAAGAGGATGAGGACGAGGATTACAGGAAAGTGGTCATCAGGAGGCCAGTGCGGCGGAAGAAGTCTGGCAAGGCGAAGTACATCGCCAAGCCGACCATCCACCGCGCACCCTCCACTCTCAGGAAGAACAAAAAACTTGTCAAAAAACAAGGTCAGTGCACTTTCGTCTTCTTTTAATATAATTATATTAGACTATAATATCTGAATTTTATATTAAACATATTTTCTGTTCAAAGAAATATTTAGGCGAATATTCATTCAAGAGGTATTTTAAATTTTAAACTCCCTTTTCTTAAAGTATTTAAATTCCTTATTTTGTTCCTTTAATAATAGGATAATAATAATAATAGGAAAATAATAATTGTTCCTTTATTATCCTATATATAATTCTTAAAATGTGGCGTTTTTTTGTTGTTTTTTTTGTTCTTAATGTATAATATTATTAGAAAAAAGTTTTCTTAAAACATTATCAATTTAGAACATTTTTACTATTCTAAATTTGTCTGATAATTCTATTATTATTATTATTTAATTTTTTTGGAAACGAACGCAGCTTAATGTATTCAGGGCTTTTTGGCATTAAAAGTAAAAAAAAAAAAAAAAAAAAAAAAAAAAAAAAAAAAAAAAAAAAAAAAAAAAAAAAAAAAAAAAAACTAGGAAAGAAAATCCTGACTATTTTCCTGATGCAAGAAAAGGAAACGAGGGAATGGTAGGAATTTCCTATAAAATGGGCTGCCCTGGGATCTCCTGGAAACCGGTTGCCGAGGGTTCGACTACCATCGGCTCTCTTACGTCACGCCAATGAACTCTTCCAACACTTTCTTAATGGTCAATACTAAATAAACTAAACATAAAACAGAAATAGAAATTAATATATCCCTTAAGCAAAACAAAATATTTGGTGAATTTTTTTTTAATGTTTCCAGAATTGATCTTAAGTTTTTAATGCATATAAAATTCTCTTAATGACTATCTATAAATTAGTTCCAGGTTTCTATTAAGTAATATTAAATAAAATGTTAATTTATAAAAATATAAATATTTATGTTAATTCCTCACGTGCTATTTTTACCTGATGGATGTTGTTCACCCAAAGCATAAGAAAATTATGATTGTTTTAAAAAATTAATTTCATCTGAAAATTATATGATATTATATACTAAAGAATAATATTTTTGTTTCGATGAAGACTGTCAGCCCTATCCAATGGTTACCAAATCATACCGTTTTTTATTTTTTGTTTTTTTTTCTTGTAGTTATGGCTCTAGAAAACACTGATACATTTAAAATACATTTCTCTGAATTAAAGACTGACTATAAAATTTGTATGTAATGAATAATGTGTATATCAGTGATGCGTCGGTAGTGATATTTTTGGATTGTCGACTTGTACCTATTGCACATAATCGATTCTCGAATTAACCACCTAGTTTTATTATTAAAATCGTTACAATATCTTATTTAATGAGATAAATATTCCAAAGGTTCTGGCTGGGTTTCATATATTATTTAAGGAACCACAAACGTAACTGAAATTTTTCATGTTTTATAAATTGAAGAATATTATATTGAGTAGTGTATTTAGGCTTAAGAAACAAAACAAAATAAAATTAGAATAATTAAATAATGAAATAAAAAACAATCTTTATTCTGTGACAACAAAAATCCTTTAAGAATAATAAAAGTGTGTAATGAAATATAAATTATGTCGAGATATATTTGTTTCATTAATGCTTCAGTTTCCGAAGTTCCAAGTTGTTATCTGATTCCTGAATTTTTTAATAGCGACTTCATATATTCAACGATTTGACGTTTGTATTGGAATTAGCAATGCATAATTTTTTTTAGATAATAAGTTTCAAATTATGGAAATTTTTGTTTACTTATTAGGGAAAATAATCGATTCAGAATAATTACATAATTAGGTATCATAAAAATATAGTTAATATCAGGTTCGATCGGTTTCTAGAAATTCAATTGGAATTATCGATTATGGAACCTATAATCGATATATCCCTTGTGTATATACTGTCTTTTGAGAGATCTGCTTCACAACATTATATGAAAAAAAATTTCTCATTGTATTTAATTTTTTCTATGCAATTATTAAAATGACAGGTTAATTCCGATTAATGTATTCTAAATGTGCAACAAAATGTATCTGCCGATTTTTATTTTTTTATCGAGCAACTCTAGAGAGAGTTGAATAAAAGGCGGTTGAAAAAAAACTTCTTCAATCATGTTCTCTAAAACCTAATGGTCGACAGGGCTAGGTTTAAAATCAACGGGTATCATTTGGTGCCTTCCTTTTATGAAGAGTTGTTACTTATTAATAATTGATATTCAGTTAGCAGTGTTAAATAGTTGCATATAATTTTTATTGGTTTATGTTCATTGATACTCTAGTCATCGAAAGTCTTAGTGTTCTATTTTTTAATGTCATCCGTTCTTTAAACATTTTAGAACATAAAGCGATTAGCAAAAAAGTACGCTTTATTCACATACTCCTGAACTATTTTAGGAAAAAGTACAACTTTTTAAATTTAATTATAAAGACTTTAAAAATATTTTTGTGTATATATATATATATATGTATGTATGTATTTTTTGTATATAAACTCCCCGTCAAAAGTATTCCAACACTCATAATTCTCGAGTTTTCCTGTTTTTTACCTTAATCCATACTTGGTTTATATTCATATTGATATTATTTATTAAATGTGAGTCATTAAGGATTAGACACATCAGTGTTTTTCCCGGATAATGACAACGATGGAATTTTAGATTTTTTTTTTATTTTTTTTTTATTTTATTTTTTTAATTTCCTTTAGTCCATGTTTATCATTCGTTTCGTTATTTACAAGTATGCCAAGACTTAGTAGAAGCAGTCATTCAAGCCAAAGCGGGGAAATATGTCTTATAATTGTAAAAAATGAAAATTTTAAAAAGTAAGTTTTCTAACTTTTTTGTTTATTGGAAGAAACATTGTAATTTATTTTAATAAAATTTGTTTATGTCTAGCTCAGGAAAATTTATTATAGACTTCAGAACCTTTCTTTATTATGAAAACAAAATTTCAAAGCGTTGCGATACTTTTGACGGGGACTTTATTTCATCCGTAATAGGGAAAATTTAAACTTGAACTATATCAAAATCCTGTTCAACACGGCACAACTATAAGTCATCATAACCCATATACACTAATAGGCATTCAGCCCAATTTTCTCTGCAAAATTTAAATTACAAAATTTTAAATTAGTAAGGTTACGTCTCTCATTCGATGGAGTTTAGGTCTAATGTGATTTTAACGTTTTCTTTAGGAACATTCCTTATCCCATGCAAAAATTTAATCAAACATATCAATTAAAAATTTCTTAACTTTAATTTTTTTAAATACTGCATTTGTTATTTGTAATATATTTGGTAATCCTTATAGGTTTCATATGCCCTGATTAAGCATGGCTCCGTAAACATTTAAAAATTTTTTGAGGAGAAAATGAAATAATTCAGGTAGAATTTTTAGCCTCTCAGTGTATTAATCTTATGTTAGGTCGGTCTGCCAAACTTTTATTTCAATGAATAATTTTTTAAATAACATAAATGCTAAAAAAAAAAAATTAAGAAAAACAACATTTTGTTGTGATATATTTTTTTAATACATTAATTTTTAGTGAAATAAAAAATATTTGTTCAGTAATGAATTTAATTTTCGGTTTTCCTTTCTTACAAAATTGATACGATTCAATGTAAAATATTATTCTTTTTAGCATGGATCATGTTTTTTTTACCAGTGACCTAGTTGGTCAAAAGCGATACGTTTTATACGTTGATATTAGGAGATTAGGAGTAGTTAGGAGTTCTAATGAGTTAGCTTATTGGGTTCTAATGAGTGAGGTCTTTTTGAATCTGTTTTTTCTATTGCGAAATAAAAAAAATTAACCTGGATTTGACCGATCCCTCTCGGCTGTTCAAAATTTTGTTTTGAATAAACAGTCATGCTTGGAACCTCAATTTTTGTGATTTAAAATTTGTCACAAAGAAATGCCGTTTATGAACTATCGCAAGTAAGCGAAAAAAATATGTATATAAGTTTCGACGGTCATGGGGACCTTTAATTTTTTTAATTCATTTCATTACCATAAAAAATAAACTACTACATTATTGCATTTCTTTAAAATCAAATAGCAAGTCTTTAAAATCCTTAGCTTGTAGTTTAAATATTTTTAATAAAATTTAATATCATAACTCCATTATAACAGTCATGATTTTACGCCAACTAATGAATTTTAGCCGAACTATTTGATTTTTTAATAATTTTTTCAATAATTTCAGTAACTTTTTTATTATTATATATCAATTTATTGAAATTTACAACTATACAAATATGTACATCAAGTAAATGAGCTGATTACGATTACAATGACATGTAATAACTTGAAAAGAACTACTCATCAGTAGCACTTCAATAACATTCTACGCTAGAAGATCTCTAGGCCATCTTCTTTTCAGACGCCTCGGAGGATTATCGGGAATGGAGTGGGAAGCAATTTGAGAAACTAATGGATTTGAGTGGTTATGGAGTTTACTATGAAAGGATAGGTATCTGGTTGGGGCTAACTCAGCAACATACGGAACATTAAGGTCTTTATTGATAAGCTTATTGGCGACAAAGAAAGGGGCATTTAGAATTTTTTCGAAAGATATTGGATAGTAAGGATTGAATACGAGATGAATTGGATGGTTTAGTAGAGCCCCAAAGCTCAACTCCGTAGTCCAAATAGGGCTCATCACCGTCATATAAATAAGTCTTTTGTAATGAATTGGGAGGTTTGATCGTTTGTCTAGTAAATGTTAATGTTTTTCTGTAATTAAAATGCATTTTTTAATTTTTGTCGTATTCTTACATATATTTTTTCGTTTTCCATTATAAATACTAGTAAATAGAATACTTTAAAATACAAAACAAAAAGAGGAATCAAACAAAAATGTTGATATTCTATAAAATCATTTTTATAAAAATGTTTTATTCCTCTCTCAACTCTTACTTATTTTGTTTTTTTATATTCCAAATGAACTTCTAACCGATTATTCACGCTCAGGAGAATATTCCTTTATATTATTCACCTCGTCATTGAATTAACGGTTCTTTTATTTTTAGTATTCAAGTTAGGGAGGGACATGTTGAAAACACATTTCAAGGGATTATATTCCGTCATTAGAGCTTTTTTTTTTGTTATTTCTATGTTGTTGTTTTTTTAATCATTAATCATGCATGTGTATATTGAATCTATCACGGTATTCAATCTAACCGCGTTGTTGATGACTAACGTAGGTGTTCGATGAGGAATGTTTTTGTTATTTTCATTTGTTTTTTCTTGTCATTAATTTAAATCTATAGTTGTATCAATGGTGCTATTAATTCAATTTTTTTTGTTCTTTTTTTTTTTTGTTCTTAATCCGTGGGAAAATTGTTAATTGTTCTTCAACACTTTGGAAATCCCTTGATTTTTTTCTTCTCTTATTATGTATATTAATAAAATCTGTTAAACAAATTTACATATTTTTATATTTTTTCTGCGCAATGATGTAGTATTATTTCGCAGAATTTATGGAAATTTCGTTTATTAAAAAACTCAACTTCTCCGTGAATGGGAAAAAAAACAATAGCTCATGGGTATGTATACCCATAATATACTGCTTTTCCAAATTAACATTTTTGAAGTAAAATGACCTAATTATTTTAATTGATTATTAGAAATGAACCAAGTCTAGAATAAGTAGGGGTTTGAATTTTTTTTTTTTTAATTAAAACAAGTAGAGCTAGCTCCTAAACGGTAGGGCGTAGTGACTAATGTTATACAACAAAAAATATTCTCTATTAAATTTCTGATAAGAAAACTGCAAATTTTGCGATCCGAACAACACTAACAGAGTTCGAGCCTGTCGAAATGTTACATTTTTGATTTGAAAAAAACGTTACACCAAATAATTTTAGTCCCCCAGTCTTAAGAAATATACATGTCAAAAAATGTTAAAAAGAAAACATTCGTAGCATACGATATACAATTATCGCTTGATTATTTCTCATTACTAACTAATTTTTAAATTGAACATGAACAATTATTTATTTTATTTTATTTTATGTGTTATTAGTAGTGATGTGTTGGTCTTGAGTAATCATTGTTTTAAACGTTTTCATCTCACTCGATACGATAGTTGTTTCTGCGATGGACATACTACACAAACGTTTTACCACATAATTTATGTCTTTATAATTTTTAAGGTTTTATTTTATTTATTTATTTATTTTAATTTTATTTTTTTACCTTGGACATACTTATTTTGAGTCGTATTTATTGACATGCTGTCTTATTTTTTTACAAATCTTTTCTATTAAATATTTTACTTCATATCTATTACTCAGTTAACAATACTTAATACGTTAGAACTAGCAGTTCACGTATTATACAAAATGCTTGCAGCTCGATGTATTATTATCAAATACACGCCTATTCTATGGGGGTTCTATGAAAGCGAAGACAATATAAAAAAAATGCCGATACCTTAGTTTGAAAATAAATTTCTATTACAAAAAAAAAAAATATGTATTACTGCTAAGAAAGCAAAACTAACCTGAAGAAAAAAAATTATAAGAAGTAAATTAATTTTAAAACATAACGTTGGCTAATATATGATACCTTGTATGTGAAAAAAACCTATTTTACAGGAGGAGCAAAAAACTGTTTATAAAATAAAATAATAGACATTTTGAATTATTATCGTGAATACTCGGTCTCACTTCATCGATGTGTCTATTTTCTGTGATAATGTTTCCAATAACGTTTTTTTCTGGAAATTGGAGCTACGAGGAATCACGTCTTAGCTGACGATAATAATAATTATTATAATTATTATAATTAATTATATCTTTAAATTTACATATTTAAAATATCCGTTCATTACTTGAACATAGATAATACGAATGATTGGGAAGACCATTAGGAGCAAAGACTGCAGCCTCTGGCCAGTGGGTACCCCAAGGTGAACTTGCAGCTCATTGTCTTCGCGGCGGTATTGTGTCCTGTGTACTATGTCTTGGAGCTCGAAGGATAATAGCCTCATACTGCTTCTCCAAGGATAATGCAAAGGAACAAATTGTCCCCGTGTCCTGTCCATATCCCTAAGTCTCAAATCATGTCTTGCGGGTGCGACTGCGGCAGTAGATTATGCCTTTTTGCCCTTATAAAGCTTAGTTATCTGTTGTTAACGTTCTAATCGTGATACTTAAATGCTTTTGCCTTAATAGGTATTCATATTCATTTATTAATATGTTTACAGGAACAGTAAATAAAGCTTGGCTTAGTTCTGTTGGAATCTAACTCGAAGCTAAGTAAAATAAGTAAAAGCAGGATCACTTGAGGTACGCATGATGATATAGAAGGATCAATACAATTAGGATTGATGAATTAAATGCCACTTCTATTGAGATTATTTTATTTGAAAACTAGTTTCGAATGCTAAACATTCATCTTCAGTTCTTCGAGGTAACTAAAACACGAGGTGTGGCATTTAATTCATCAATCCTAATTAAAAGCAGGATGATAAAAAAAATTCTTGTTTTTGATATGGTTTTATCTTTTGGATTTTGCCTTTTATATCTGCGGGTCTATTACTTTGTTAGTGAAACGTTTTTCTTTTCACCCTCAAAACCTAACATTTGAGAGAAGTGCCATTTTTGGGTTTTTCGATTATTTTCTCGAGATCGGTGGACTCAACAAAAATGTTTTTCATATAAAATTTAAAGATTATTGAATTTCCTATATAACTGATTATATATATATATTTGTTGAACTTCCAACGGTTTTCGAGATATAAATTATTGAAAATCGATAATTTTCTCGAAAAAATAATTTTTATTTCACTTCTAGTCAAACATTTGCTTCTAGTGCCTTCCTCAATATTTTCTCAGAAAAAATTTCAGAATCAAAATTGTAGAGCATTAAATTTACTTTAATTTCATATGTACATTTTTGACGCTTGTAGAAAATATTATACAAAACCTGAGGTGGACATTTTGTTTTGTTTTGTCTCGAAAATTATCGATTTTTAATAACATATATCTCGAAAACCATTGAAATAGTCCAAATTGGACATATTTTTTGGTCTCGAATATGTAATAGTTCGGCAAATTTTATTGGAAATTTAATTAGCTTTAATTTTGATCTGTAGCATATTTTCCTAGAGTCCCCGGTTTTCGAGATAAAATCGAAAACCCCAAAAATGGGACCTTTTAGTATTTTTTTCTTCTAACTACTCCTAACGAAGCTATGAAGTCAAAAATAATCGCATATTCGACGCACTCTACATCCCTCATTTCAGCACTCTTTTACTATACACTACTTCAGTACCAAACGACATGTCCCTTGCCTTAATTCGCTCGGCCATCGTGTCCTGAATGGAGAATATTTTTGCTTTATAATATTTATTGCTCGGACCTTCCGTTTAGGAGTTGTATTTGTTTGAATAAAAAAATGTCACGTTTGAATCCGCTATATTTTTAATTTATTTTAATTATTAATTTATTTAATTTCATCCTTATAATTGAATTCTAAAATGCTGATTAGGAATATAGATAAACAGTAGATTATGTATAAACATATCCATGATCTACTGTTTTTTCCAGTCAGGGAGATTTTTTTTTTCAATATTTTTTAATACTTATTTTATTGGTAATTTAAAAAAAATATTTACTCTCAATAAATTATATTCTTAACTTATTATTTAATATGTTAATTAATTATTAGTGTGGAGCCCTGCAGGAATCGATCCTTCAGGATAATTATAAATGAAAATTCACTGGCGGGATGAGGAGGTGTGGGAGGGGAGGGGGCTGATTTAAAACAAAAATAATTAATCCTTTGTCCTTAAAGGATAGCACCAAACGCTCTCGAGGTCCTGGAACACTTTCCAACGTTACCTAACCAGTAGGCCTCTTAAGATTCATTCTTCAAACTAAGACGATAAATAGTTTTCTATTAAGGTCTATTACGTGGGCGCCCTTACGCCCATTCCCTTGTTTTGTTGTTTTCTATCCTCGTATTGTCTCTCTATCTATATCTTATCTATCTCCTGAGTTATAGCTTGTCAGTTTTACTTTTAGTTCCGTAGTTTCTTTCGTTTTATTTTATTTTTTTTTTCTTTAATACTTTTTAAAGGTGTAGGAATTTTAAATTTCAAATGTGCGATAGGAATGGAGCTTTAAAATATATCCTAACAATTCTCATCAAATAACTTATACCCTTCGTTGTAAACCTTCTATTTCTTGTTCTACTGTATTCTTTAACGATATTCCATTAGTCCCTGTTGAACAGATCCGCTACCTAGGACTATATCTAGACAAACCCCCATACCTGGCTATAACGATTTTAAAACTGCTCGTCGTTTTTGACTCCTTCAACATTTACTAGACAAACGTATCATTTATATGACAGTCTCAACAGCTTATGACTCTTTTATATGATAATTAGACCTATTTTGACATACGGAGTTTAAGAACTAGGGCTTCACTAAACCATCCAATTCGTTTCGTATCCAATCCTTACCACCCGAAATACTTTTAAAAATTTTGAATGCTCTTTACTTTGTCACATATAAACCCAAACCAGATTCCTATCTTTTCCCATTCTATTTCAGATAACCCTCCGAGGTTTCTGAAAAGAAGATTTCGGGATCTTTTAATGTAGAACTTTTATTAAAGTACTACCAATGGGTAGTTGCTTTACAAGAAATTTAAACGTTCTTATGAGCATTATCTTCCTATTTAGTTGATATATTTTTATTTTATTGTATACAGTTATATATTTCATTAAACATCTAAAATCAAAATATGTCACATTTTATTTACGATTTGGAAAGATATCAGTTTTTACTCTTTCGGCTGTCTATTCTGAGTTAATGTGGCTTTATCCAAGTTTTCGGCGACAATACTTCCTTGGATCCTTTCTATTCCAATCCTTAAAGTCCAAAAAACCTTCGTACATTTACGACATCCTTGCTCTTAGTTCTTACATTCATCTTTTGAATACCAGATCTCAGCCTAAAGATGTGTATATCCCTTCTCATCGAACCGCTTCCTTTGATAAATCCTTTATTAATCGTGCAGCTTTATTTTGGAAATCCATACCCACTTCGATCCGCAATGCTCCTTCTATCACTTCTTTTAAGCTTAATTTATTCATCCACCTCCTCAATTATTAATCATCCGAAATTATGTAATAATAGATTAGTGTAAGAATGTTTCTTTTTATTTATTTTTTTTCTTATAAACCCGAAGATTAGTTTTTAAATTTAATTCCACCTTATATATTTATAAGTATATAATTTATATTCTATATAAGTTGCTGCCTGATATGTACGCATCCAGACAATAATACCTTTTGATTGTACTTTCATATTATTTTTAGGGGACAAGGTGTCCCAGAATAAAGATTATTTTTCATTTCATTTCTATTGTATTTTATATGAAAACTTTTTGGCAGACGTTCTTGGAAACAACATTCATTACATAGCTTTTTGACTTAACTACTTTTATTAAAAAATATATCAAAAGTATTTCAATATCCAGTCCTCTCTTATTATTGTTTTCTTTACCGAGAAATTGTGGTAGAAATGTGTATTCATGAAATGTCGATTAGTTTAGTCAAACATATGTTATTACTCTAAAAATATAACTCCATTAGGAATATTACTCTAGAACTAGCAATTCTGTTCCTGTGATACATATATCGCGAGACAAATTCATTTTTATTATTTCAGTAAATTTTCTTGTCAAGACGAATTATTCTTTAAACACATTTCTTGGATTTCAACCTCGACATATCCCGCTAAGAAAAAGTGACTCTTTATTCCTTTAAAGAAATATCTCAATTCTTCCTTTCACTTTTACGATATGAGAGCTTAAACTAAAAGCCTCTTTAGAGGTGTGATTATTTCGTAATTCTAAGAGCTATCTTAACTGATCTTTTTATTATTATTATTATTATTTATTTAGTTATTTATTGATATTTCAAATTGTATAATACACTAATACATTAAATTATAAATTAAATTATTACAATAAATATTGATGGGGTGTTTGTTGTCTGAGAAGTTAATAAAGATTTAGGTTGTAGGGAATGCAGTCGTAGATATCTATAGATATATATGTATATATCTTTGACTGCATAGCCCAACAACTTAAATTGCCCAAAAAGAAATATATGTATAATGTGAAATTATAATGACTTCGCATGCAGTAATTTAGTGAAAGTTTTATATTAGAAGGTCCCGAGGCCTTTTTCTTTTCTGTAGGTCCGATATCGAATCGGATAAATGTTAATATACTTGTGTATTTGAATATTTGTGGATTTTTTTTTTTTTTTTATGAAAGGATATATATTTCTTTTGTGCCAAATCAGCAGCATTTAGTACTTCAAGATCATTATGGGGATTTTTTTTTTAAATAAGGAAAGTTTTTTAATGTTATGTGTTTTTAATTCAACTTTTCCAATTGGATGTAGTTTGGCCTGGAAATATGTTGCTACTGTTTTCACGTAATTGAAAATCTCAATATATAAAACGCTAAATATCCATGTTTAAATTGATGTTAACTTCTGCTTCATGTTATTACATTTGAGAAACGAAATAAGAAATTATCAATGTTAAGCACTAAACAGTATAATCTAACTTTAAACGAAAGAAATGGAAGTTTACAGATGAAGTTGTCGGAAAGAGCTATGGATAAATGTAAAACTCGAAGTGAACGATAAGAATCGATTCTCAAGAGTGATAGGGGTTTGACGAATTTGGTGGGACTGTGGTTCGATATTGTTACCTAAATTAACTTGAACGATGAAATAAACAGGAATATCATTGTAAAGTGATTGGATTATTTAAAGTGATTTCATTACAAAAAAAAACAAACAAAAAAACGGTACATTTGGTCATTAATGCGCTCTTCTATCCACCTCCTAAACACTAGATCCCAACCTTTTAACCTGTATATCCCCTCACATAAAACTGCTTCCTTTGGCAAATCCTTCATCATTCGTGCTACCTCCTTCTGGAATTCCCTACCCACTTCTATTTGTAAAGCAGCTTCCATAACTTCCTTTAAAAATAATTTATTTCTGTACCTTTTAGACAAACAATCTTCCGGAAATATGTCAATAATCAAATAAATACTTAGAATTACTTTTTTTTCTCTTTCTTTCTTTTATATGTTCATATATTTACGATTGTATTTTATGGTATTATTATTATTTCATATATTTATTTTTAATTTAATTTAATTTGGGTTTTTTTTTCCTGTCAAAAATGTATGCTGCAATTACTGAAGTTTTTAATTTGTAAATAATAGGCCAGGCAAGGGGACAGTAAGTACCAGAATAAATATTTTTTCATTTTTCATTTCATGTAATGTTTAGAGCTCAAATAATTTATATATATAGGCGTCTTTCGGGAAGGATTCTGTGTAAATGTTTGTCTAAAGTTTCTTGCCTTTACTGATCATAAAAAATAAAAAAAATAAATAATTTTTGAAGAATCTGAAGGTGCAATAGCTGCATGAAGTTGACCGAATCGATTAGCTCCGGTCTACGGATTAATTCTCGTCGATGTGATTACTTCTTCCTAAAGTTCTTAAAGTCTAATTTGCAATTAGAATTCCTCGAATAGCCGTTACGAAAGGTTTTTTTGTACGTAATTTGTATTTATGGGTTTACTAGTATGTGTTGAAGTGTGAAAAGAGTTTATACCCAATTAATGTTTCGGTCGTCGCGATAGGACAAAAGGATTCACAAAATTAGGGATTGTTATTTCTTGTAATTGTTTTTTTCAATTCAATGATATTTAGTTGATTAGAAAGGGTGTTTTGTTGAAGAGTCATCTTCTGTACTGAAATTCAATACATTCGTAATTTGGTGTAAAGAATATTTTAGCGTAGTAGCAAGCAAATAATTATTTGGATTAGCAAAACATATCCATGATTTATTGTTTTTCCTAGTCAGGGAGAAATTGAGTTTTCTATGTCTATCTATAACATACTGATTTTATATTTACTACTTTTGTTAAGGAAAATGTCGGCATATATTTGTTCCGAAAAACATCGACCGAGCTAGAGCGTACCATAAAAGGCCCAATGATATAGGCAAATGTGACTTTCTTCATTGAAACCAATATACCACCTAAACGTTAGGTCCTAGAGACAAATTTTATATAAGAAAAACTATTTTCCGTTAAATTTCTGATAAGGAATTTTTTAGCAAATTTTTGATCCGAGTACATCGATATAGCTCCTAAATGGTAGGTCCTAGCGACAAATAATAAATATCAACATATATTATTCATTAAATTTTTGACCAGGAAACTGTCGACAAATTTTTGATACAAGCATCACCAAAAGAGGTAGAGCGTGGCAGAATGTTACATTGTTTGAGTGTGAAAAAACGTTACACGCGAAATCTATAGACTCTCTGTCAAAAGACATATCCGTATGAATATATCTTATTAAAAGTTTTTTTCCATATTTTTCAATACTCTTCCCCAACAACTAATCGAGATTGCAATGTCAGTGAGTCAAGTGATGAAACGAAGTCAGATAAGCAAATTATAAACAATGTTGCTTTTTTAATAAGCTTTTATTAACTTGACCTGTATGTAACGGAATCTTTCATCGCGATTTTCACTAATTTCCAGCAATCCGATTAACTTGAAAATTTCTACACGTTTCAAGTCTAGTTAAATGACCCCCAAAATATGCCTTGCAAAAGGTGAAGTAGTATGTTTCAGGTTTTTACATGGTCCAGAGGGGTCCGGAGAATGAAATATCATGAAATGAAACTAAATTTGATAAGGGGAAAATGTTTAGGGGGATAAAAAAAACCAAACTTATTGTACTTTTTTAAGATTTTGGAAAAAAAAACATATAGAAAAATGCTTTCAATCGAAAATTTAAAAATTAAAATGTAATAAATTTTGCGTCTAAAGACATCCTTAAGCTGAATTTGATTAAGGCGTTTAGCCACAATTGATTGTCAAATATCGAAGAATTTTGGAAACTTTAAAAAGTTAATTTTTTCCCTGTTTAGAGTCTATAACATAGAAATGGCTTATTCAATAAGAAAAATTTTTCCTAT
This sequence comes from Euschistus heros, assembly GCA_003667255.2. Taxonomy (NCBI): domain Eukaryota; kingdom Metazoa; phylum Arthropoda; class Insecta; order Hemiptera; family Pentatomidae; genus Euschistus; species Euschistus heros. The sequence continues at coordinate 383,681 of RCWM02000732.1, read as the reverse complement.
TTCTACTCTGAGATGTCAAAAAAACAAAAATTGTTGGGTGATTTTAGATTAACTATGTTAAAAATGCAAACAAATAACAAGGAAATAGTACAGGGATATTAGCTTCGAACCTTGAACTGCTGCAAATTGTTCGCAACACCTAATTTTTTAGTTAGGTTTGCTATATATTCGTGTTTTTCTAGTTTTGTTTTAAACTATAATTTTTTACATTTTACAAGCTTCGAAAAAAATGGTAGTATGCATGGGCCAGATCAAGAGAATATGGGAGTTGTGGTTGTACTTCATAACTAAACTATATTTATTGTCTATATCGAAATATGAGGTTTCTTGTTAACGATTGGAGGCTGTCGTTTAATAAACTCAACAGGCGCATATTGCAGCCCCCTGGCTTTTTCAAGTTCTGCCTTCCATTTATCCCTATCCATCGCTTACAATCCATTCATATATATATATATATATATATATATATATATATATATATATATATAAAGTATAAAGTAGTATTGCGAATACATACAAGATAATGTATGTACGACTAAGATAGAGAGCGAGGAGACTAAGGAGAGTGTATCGACCCGGACCGGTTGGTACAGTTAGGGTCCAACCTCCCTCCCTCCTCACTCCTTCCTACACGCTCTTCTTCTTCATCTCTCTCTCTCATTTTACTTTCTTCTTATATTCATCAACCGGCCTATCCGATGGCAGTTTAGGTACCTTTTTATTATGGCGAAGAAGGATGTCTTCTGCTATACGCAGCAAAAAAAAAATTATATTTATCGTATATTTTAAGTACATTGTATGATTGTCTATTTTAAGCATTGTTATTAACGTATTTTCAGATTTATTTTATTATTATTAAACGGCGAATTGCCCACTTAGGATCGCGCTACAACTTTATTTCCTCTGTCTCCAGTACTCTTTCATGCGTTCACAGGCCTGCTTCTTTTGATCTTCTGTCCACGTTCGTCCGCTTCTCTTAGGTCTTACTTCAGCTTGAAACTAGGGTTGGGCGATAGTAGATAGTTATTACTATCGATAGGCCGATACTATCGGTTGAGAACTATTGATTGCTATCGATACTTTCTTCTTTTTTTTTCCAAAGTTATTCAATAAAGAATTTCAACTTCAGAAAAGAAAAATAACGAAATAGTTAATTTCAAGAGTCAAGTGTGCTGCTCCTTGAGCCACATATTTCCCGAAAGAAAAACTAGCATTTCTGCTTTCCTTTGGCTTAATCTTTGAGAGAACCCTTGAGCTCTAGGAATTCCGAATTCAACTTCAAAAGAACTCGACACTGGACAGAAACAGATCAGCATAATTCCGAGAGTTTCAAAACTTGAAATTAGTAAAAAAAGATCTATTGATAGTCGGCACATCGATAGGCATGACCTATCAAGATATCAATAGTAACTATCGATTATCGCCCAACCCTACTTGAAACCCCTCCACTCTATTCCCAAATGTACCTCTTTCCAGCATTTGGGACTGTATAATATTAAACTGTTCCAGATATTTCTTAATTCCTTTAATTCACGTAGTGGTGCTCTTCCTCCAGAGGTAGTTGAATATCTGTTTTGTTTATTTTTCTTCGTTCTGTACAAGTGTCCGAGAAACTTCAACTCCTCTTCCGCATAGTCTCTGAGATTCTTTCCACGTTCTCATAAACTTCTTTGCTGCTTCTCAGTTTCCATCCATCTCCATGCTGTACTGAGCCCATGATCAGATTTATATTGTTGAATGCTAACAGAATATTTAGAATATGAGCTGCTTAACAGGAAATATTCAGACAATAATTCAACCTGTTTGATTTTTTTCTCGGATAAAAGTTTTATTATGTTTATGTTACAGTCTCGATGATCTTGACACATATGGGGCCAGAGGAATGCCGTATTATAGAAAATGTTGAATCACTGAATGCAAAGAAAAGAAAACATAAAATTATAAACCATTGCATTTTTTTTTTTTTTTTTTTTTTTTTTTTTTTTTTTTTTTTTTTTTTTTTTTTTTTTTTTTTTTTTTTAATTTGGAGCCAATACGATCCTTTTTTTTATATATTTCTAGAACGCGTGGTGGCTAAGTGGTTAAGGCATTGCCAGCTCAACTGCCCGAGTTCGAGTCTGGCTATTAGCTCAGATATTATTTTCTGTTCTTTGAGTTGTTAATCGCTAACGCTCGTCGTTTCGCACACACAGCCTCTAATAAATTGGTACCCTTAATTTGGATAAAAAATTAGCGGTTGAGCGTTAATTCAGCCTAATCTCCACCTTACACTACCATTGGATTGCAAACAGTTCATCCTAATCAAACTAATGAAATTGCAAGTTATATTTTATAAATATTGAAATAGAGATAATAATGTTGTTAGATGCCGTTTTGAACTTATTATTTAAATTAATAAATTTGCGTTATAAAATGTCATTTAAGCATTTTTAGGGTCATTTTTTATAACATCAACAAAAAAAACAATGGTACCTTATATGCTGTAGAAAGGAAATGGATCCTAGGCACTAGAGAAAGTGGTCCCAGGAGCAATTAGAAGGCAGGAAGTCGTAAAGCTTTTAGTGAGATATTTTGGGGGGTCAGGTAGTTGGGCAAATATTTGGCATTTGTTGTCAGGATCTGTGTTCTATGTTCTTGTTCTATAAAGAACCTCGTTTCTTTGTTTATTCATTTAGTTTATATTCCACTGATCTCTGTAGAACAGATCTAACTAGGACTCCATCTAGCATACGAGACTTAAGCATAAGTTCCCAATTGATTGCAAACTGCTTATTTACATGACAGGAATTAGACCCATTTGGACAACCGGAGTTGAACTTTGTGGCTCCACTAAACCTGCCAATTCAATCCTTGCAATCGTTAATTCTCCTTACTTCGCCACAAATGAACTTATCCATAAAGACCTTAATGTTCTATATGTTTCTGATTTTGGCCAAACCAGATACCTACCACGCGGGAATTTCGGAAAATTCGGGAATATGACGTGGATTTCGGGTGGTCGGGAATAAGTTTCTTTAAATTTCTTATGCTCCATTTTTTTTTTATTCTATTTCTAATTCAAACTTTTTTATCTTTACAAACTTACAATGTTAAGTATAGTGGGCATTGAAATATTATACTAAGCTCTCAAAGCCTATCTCAATTTTTCAGCTTTTACATTGAATTGTCCACGTTTTAGACTTGTTACGTTGTTTTTTTTCAATCTTTTTGTATTCTAGAAATTATTTTGTTATTCATTATGTGTTACATTTATTAGATTTTCTTGTTTTAATGTACAATTTAAAACAACAATTGCCTCCTTTGTTGTGATACTTCTTCATTTTTAAAATATTGTGCTATAACTTTTTTTTTTTTTTTCACTCTTCCCTTAATTTTTTGTTTATTGGTGCAACACTAAGGATAAAACTTTTGCTAAAGCTCTACTAACCATTTTACCATTTTAATTATCAAATTTAGTCAGTTACAAAATGTCTTTCTTTCACTTTAAATAATCAGTAACGTGTAATTAAAATATTATTGAAAGCGTATAAAATATCGATATAATATGTCACATTGTAAGTATTGGAATTGCGTGGCAAATCTGGCCCAAACAATTAAAATGATCAAATGATTCGTGGCAAATCTGGCCCAAACAAGATAACTATTCGTCCATGACTTAATACAAATCCACTTGAATCCACTAGTCCCCCAACTTGCTCGATAGCTATAACCCTCCGAGGCGTGTTAAAAGTGATTGGAGTACTACCAATGAGTAGTGCTTGTAGTTATAAAAAACATAAAATAAAAACTTTATCGGATTGTATATTTTTTATACAGTTCTATATATCAGTATGTTATGTATTTAAAAAAAGATTTTTTTTTTGTATCGATGGTATCAGGGATACATCGATTTAATTTTCGATCTACTTATTTGGTCTTTCCTTTTATGGTAGGGTCAGTAGAGTACAACGGAGGATCGGTCCCTTTTGCCTTAACGGCCCCGTGTCGTGATATTTCCTCCTTTGGCTTCTACGTGCTTCGTTTTCCCAAAAGGTTCGTTCTCCCTAATGACTTCGTAATTCCGCGATAACTCTCCCCTGGGTTGGGACAACGACGCACGGAATAAGAAAAAGAAAAAGGGGGGAAAAAGAAGTAAAAATTATAGGTTTGTAGCGACTTTACTAACAATGGTATGGGAAAGTCGGGTTTTAAAGAGGACTCGAAAGAGCAGGCTGCAAGAATTGTATGCAAATCGCCTTCAACAATGCGGCTCTAAGGAAGGTGAAGTCGGTCCTTGGAGGGCCATTGTTGTTGTTGAAGCTCACTGGCGACTTATGTAACTGTATTAGTAACTCGCTCCTTCTGATTATTGATCATTTAATTTTTAATTGTTTAGATAAATAAACTTTTATTTAATGTTATTCCTATGCAATTCGCGCGTCTATTAATAAATATATAATTTAATAACAAATATAAAAATAAGATAACCTATATAAATAATATCAAAGGTCTTTTAATGACTAATATAAATATAAGAATCTCTTCTTTTTACTTAACTATATTTTTAACTATTAATATATATATATTATATATATATATATATATATATATATATATATATATATATATATATATTTATTTCTGTACCACGAGTTTATTTATTATTATTTAGCTTGTATTATTTTTAGAAGACTAATTACTTTCACTTACACAAGTTTACGTAACATATATAAAGACATTAAAATTATTACTATAATCACTTTTCATCAATCTAAAACTATTAACTATTAACTAATCTACAAAAAATCTATATATTTTTTTTTTGCCCCAAGGCAAATGACATATCCGTTAAATAAACAGTATTAAGTTTTGAAAATATATCAATTAAATAAGACAGAAAAATAAAAACGTAAACTGCAGGGATTTGAATCGATTTATAATCATTAAATAATCAAGTATAATATCGTTCCTTTGCTAGAAATCGACTTTGGACTATCGATTATGGATATCAATGGGAATATTTGGAAGGAAGAATTTTTTGAGTCTTACTTTCTCTTATTGTTTATTTAGCGAAGTTCCTGCGACAAGTAGTACATTACTAGTGACCCAGTTTGTTATCAGAACCAAACCGTAGCAGAAGCGGGGTTAAGGAACTCGACTGTTGATAAGGATAACAGAGGAACCGTAAGGGCACCAAAGACCTCTTCGCTTGTCCGCAGGGTATGGTCATTATCATGGCGGTTCTTCTTGTCAAACTAAATCCTTATTAACGTCAGAATTGTAAAAAAAAATAAAATAAAAGTCTATAGTTAATGTAGCATTCTCAGACGTTTTAAATAACCGGTAGTTTTGAAAATAACTGTTTCTTTAACCAAATATATATGAATGAATGAATGACAAATTACTGTTTATTGAAAAAAAAAAAAAACACTTATCAATTACAGGAGGTTTTGGCTCTTAACATAAATAATACAAACATAAACATACTTTGTTAGATTAAGAGGAAAATAAAACAATATTAGAAATAATCTTCTAACAACCTATATGATTATAATAATATACGAAAATAAACATATATCAAAAGTAAACAAAGATTAAACACTGTGTTTTTCTGTCACTATCAATTATATATTTATGTGCGCAAATAAATATAAATAATACTAAGATAAATAATATCACTTTGTGAAAATAAAATGAGTAAAAAATAAATAAATAAAACAATAATAAAAACAACTTTCAACTTATACCTACCTAGAAAAATGATTTGAAAATGAAATATCTTTATAACTACTAATGCAACTATAAAAATATATATATATATATATATATATATATATATATATATATATATATATATATATATATATATATGTTTCCTTAAATGTTTCAGGAATTTTGCTCTTTGGGTATCAAATGCTGAACAGTTCAGTAAAAAGTGCGTAACCTCGTCTTTAGCTTCAAAACTACAGAAATTACTGTCGAATGTTCTATAAGCTCCATTTATTTTTATTGTTACAATCATTTTACTTGCTAGGCACAACTGAGCGATATTTCTTTATTCTTCAAACAAATAGCTAATTTGTAACCGGTTATAAAAATATAGCTGCTTTTAGCTGACGAAATAACTTTCAATCAGGTACGTTTAGCCATCGAATGCGATTGTTTTTAGACAATTGATATTTACTCATGAAACAAAGGTTATTTAGCATGATTTAGAAAATTCATGGTAGATTGTTTTATAAGACGTTTTGCCAAACCCCATTTATTCCCACATTATTATTTTTTTTTTTCACAAAAGGTCTAGCTGGGATCCTCCAGTATCTATGGCTGAAACAATTTGTTTTATTTTATTTTTGCAAACAACAAAATGGAATGCTGATTAAGAAGGTATTTTCTTGAAATTGAAGCGGTCATTATGCTAAAACTCACCAAGGCCAACTCAGAGTCTTAGATTCTTCAGAACCATAACTCTCAGAACTCATCTATTAATATTATACTTACGGAGAAAATTCATCCCGTTTCTATAGAAATCCTAGGAGTTTAGGATAACAGGAATCATATTCAAGTAAATAATAAATGGGAATTCGGTGGCTTTAAAGTTAAAGTGTCAGGAATATTATAATTATCATGACCTCTGCTGTGTCTTATAACCTACCGACTTTCCCACTCTTGCTAGAATAGTTTGGTAACCCGTCCTTTTCCTGCTCTAGTTGGAGCACACAAAGACCTCTAAGCCCCTGCAGATAATAAATTAATAAATTGGCGATTTTATGTTCGTTCTGTAAACATACGAAAAATTTAGAACATCAGCAAATGGATTCCATTTAAATGATAATAATGATAAATCCAACAAAGACTCGGGAGTGAAACTAATACATCACATAGAAAACAGTCTAAAATTAAATATTTAAGTATCTAAGTATTAAGTGGAATAAATATTTCCATTGGTCGCATTTTAAATTTGTTTCCAGTAGTAAAAGAAAAAAACCAACCAGTCATAGGGAAAATCGAAAGGAAAACCCATTTATCTTCCTCACCCTCTCGTTTCTCGACTCAGTCTTTTCTAGGTACTGATATCTATGAGAAGTCCTCTTTATTTTGCCTCATTAAGTGAGTATGAACGTATTTTATATCTTGTATTATATTTTTTTTAAAAATTGAGTTCTTTGTTTTGAAATTTGGATTCTTCGTACATTTTAAGAGCTGATGATGAATGTTAAACATTTGAAGCTAATTTTCAAATAAACAAATTCAATAAAAAAAACAAAAAAACAATTCCATATGAAGAAAAAATTTAAAAAGATCCATAATTAATTCATCAATCCTAATTGTTTTGATCCTTCTCCTTCATCTGTACTATCTTCTCATCATGCGTACCACGAGTGATACTTTTATTTATTTATTTATTTTTTTTACGAAGCGAAATGGAAAACGCGATCAATTTTTCTTTTGGTTCTTCTTGTTTTTCCAATAGCCTTTGTTCACGCTCTTCTGACCACTTTGGTCTGTACTGTTTCTGTTTTGGTTGCTCTGTTACAACTTCCCATTTGTCTACTTAGTGTCTGAAGATGTTTCTTTCTAACATGCCGACTCTTATGTTTGTATTTTCGAGGTCCTTTCGGATTTATTCTAGCCAAGGTGTGGAATTCATAAGTGAAATTACATAATCTATTATTCTTTTCGTCAGTCGATTTTCTGGAAGTTGGCCGAGGACCAAAGAATTTCATTCTCCTTTTCCTAATATCAATCTTGATGTTTAAATTTTTTTTCTGTTGTTTTAATTGTTTGTAGCCTTCTTTCTTTGGTATGTCTTCCTCCTAGAATATTCCTGATATTTCTCACTCCTATTTTTATTTCTTCAAGTTGTTGTTTTTTGTTAAGGGTTAGTGTTTCACTTGCGTAGAGGATTGTTGGTTACTATTCTTTATTATTGTAATAATTATAAAAAATCTTTATTTATTAATAATGTGATTTCGTCTGGTGCTTCTTCATTTTAATTTTAAATTTCGATCTTGCTTGCCTTGAAGATGTTCCTTGTTTATTAACCTTGATGGCTGCCCAATTGAGAATTAATGATGTACGCATTGCGCTTATAAACATATACAGTTATAGTATTTTCAGTGTATTCTTATCCTTAATAAATGTGTATCCTGTGTTTTACGTACATATTACGCATAGTTGAAATAAAACTGGGCTGCTAAGTTGGGAACTGTTATGTCACCAGTGACTTAGCAGTTCCAGTGACCGCTACTTCTATTGTTACAGTCCGAAGGAGCTATATGGCCGACTGAATGTTGTGACTAACTGTAACCTCAATCATCTCCTCGTCTTCGGAAAAGATTTTCCCTAATCTGTTGAATACCAACAAATAAATGTATTTTCTATTAAAATTATAACAAAATGAAATCGATCCAAAAAATTACTGAATAAAATTCATTACAATAGTATGTCATTAACTGGCAAATAATTATTCATCAGTAGCACTTCAATAAACGTTTTACACTAGGAAGGTCTTTTGGCAATCTTCTTCTCAGAGGCCTCGGAGGGTTATCGGAAATGGATTTTTTGGATCGGAAATGGATAAAGCAAGTGCAAAGACAAGTGGATTCGAGTGGTTATGGAGATTACTAAGAAAGCATAGGTATCTGGTTTGGGGTAAATCAGCGATGTATGGAACATTAAGATATTTCTTGGTGACAAGGTAATAGTCCAGTCAATGAGTGCTGAAATGAGGGACGTAGAGTGCATGGAATATGCGATAATTTTTGACTTCATAGCTTCGTAAGGAATAGTTGGAAGGTAAACATACTAAAAGTCCTCACTGCTGGGGGGTGAGCTTACAGTAGGGGAGAGGAGAGAAGAATTCATTTTTGGGTATTTGATTGTATTTCGAAAACATCTGCAAGAAAAATATACCACGTATCAAAATTAAAGCTTATTAAATTTCCTATAAAAATTCGTTCTATACATATTTTTCGAACTTCCAACGGTTTCCGGGATATGCGTTATTGATAGTCAATAATTTTTACCTCATTTTTTGTCAAACATTTGCTTCCAGAAGTGCCAGAAACATGTATGTGAACTTAAAGTAAATTTAATGCTTAAAACTTTGACTCTGACATTTTATCTTAGAAACGATCGTGAAACGCACTCGAGGCAAATGTTTGATAAAAAGTGTGGTCAAAATTATTTTTTTCTCGTAAATTATTTATTTTCTGTAACATATATCTCGGAAACCGTTGGAAGTTTGACAAATATGTATAGATTCAATTTTATAGGAAATTTAATTAGCTTTAATTTTGAATCTAAACATATTTTTCTACAGTTTACTGTTTTCGATATATAATCGAAAACCCCAAAAATGTGACCTCCTCCCCTCCCCTCCACCTATGCTCACCCCCAAGTTGAAGGACTTTCAGTATGTTTATATTCTAACTACTCCTAACAAAGTTATGAATGCAAAAATGATCGCATTAATTATGCACTCAACAATATGTTTATTGACTGGAATATAAGGAGCATTGAGGATTTTGGATTGTAAGGATTGGATACGATGTGAATTGAATGGCTTAGTGGAGCCTTAAAGCTGAACTATGAATGTCCAAATGGGTCTAATTATTGTCGTGTAAATGAGTCTTTTTTAATAACTCCAACAGAGCTAGAGCCTGTTAAAATGTCACAATTTTAAGGGTGAAAAAAATGTTACACCAAAAAAGTGTAGACCCCCTGCCAAAATACTATTATTTACATATTTATATTATAAAACTTCATTTGATTATAAATATACATATTCTACATGATAAATATAGTTTTATGCAACAACGAATAGGTTTAACATTTTTAGGTTGTTCTTTAAACAGAATAAAAAAAGAAAACCCACGTAATAAAAATAATAATAATAATAACTTATATGTTATACAGATAATTAACATGCTTATATAATAACAAAAAAGAGAGGTTTAAACTGATTTACGTAAGGAGTACATGTTTTGTTGGTTTGTTCTAGTTTCTTTTTAGGAATGTTTTATTGCTATTACCAATTTCTCGGATATGTCCCACAAGTTAATGAATATTTGATGGTTATTTAACAATTTTTTATTGTTATAAATTTTGTATAATAATCTTTGCTAGTTATTTTAATTCTATGTAATTATAGCGTTATCATTAACAGATATAGTGTGGTAATTTTCCCTCTCAAGAGTGCTAACACTCTTGAGAGGCGAAGCACTCTCACGGTGCTGGGAGGTCCCTGGAGGTAAGCCATTGTTCTATTACTAATCTATTTCGTTGCGATATCGCTCGGTTACATTCATTCAATAACGTAATTGTGTCGTGGCAAAATAATCCCCAAGAGCTCTGTGAGAATTCTATTCGCCTACTATCACACTCTGTTATTAAATATTACACAAACTCTGGTTGGTTCTTAAGAATATCAATCATATGATAATTTTCGGTCAATTAATTCAAATTATATATATATATATTATAATTATATATTATTATAATTATAAAATTATATATATATTATATATATATATATATATAAAAATCTTATCCTATCCTTACAATGTATAGTTTCAGTTTCCTTTATTATATCATAAATAAAATTTTCATAATGTATAAGATTGGTATATTATTTGCCTCTTCTAATGGATTGTTTTTTATTCGTGCTCTTTTTTTTTTAATTTTAAATATTCACTATCAGTTCTCAAAAAAAAATTTTTTTTTTCTTTATTATTATTTAAACTGTATACAATATAAACAAAAAACATATGTTTGGAGAAATGATTACAATAACATGTAAATAGTTTGTGAAGGCCTACCCATTAGTAGCACTTCAATAAATGTTCTACATTAGAAAGTCCCTATGCCATCTTCTTTTCAGACTCCTCGGAGGGTTATAGGGAATCAAGTGAGAAGCACATCGATTCGAGTGGATATGTTGCTTGTAATGGAAGGATAGGGATCTTGTTTGATCCAATTCGCAATATATGGGACATTTAGATCGTCATGGATAAGTTGTTTTGTGACGTAATAAGAAGCATAGAGGATTTTGGATTCGAAGCTTTTGGGTATTGGAAGGTTTAGTGGAGCCCCGAAGTCTAAATACATAAAAAAATAAACCCAAGACCTCAGCACATTGCTATATAGATTATATATATTAATTTAATTTTTTTTTTTTTTTTTTTTTTTTTTAGTGTAAGACGAGAAATTAAACATGTTGATACTAAAATATGAAGACAAAATAAAAAGGACTTTTAAGTGTTGAAACGAAAGGTTCAGGTAGATGGGTAGTCTTTCTGGTTTTACCTATGACTAGTTGGCTTTTTCTGTTCCTACTGGAAACAAATATAAAATAAGACTATTGGAAATATTTTACTGTTCATTTTAACAAACATTTAGATTTTGAACGGTTTTATTTAATATAATCATTCGCAAATATTAATTTTAGACTATTTTCTACTTGGTATATTTAATACTGCGCTCACTACTATCGGAGCGCAGCGCAGCGGAACTTTAAAATGGATATTAAAGTTGGAATTATGCGTCTTATTATCGTTTGCCCTTATAAGTTGTTTTTATCTTTGATTTACTGATAGTCAAGTTTTCTTCTTTGGTTAGGATCACAGTCATTACATTTAAAAAAAGTTATTTTGTCTTTAGGTGAAGGGGAATAAGATGACAACGGTTTATTTATTTTAAATTGAGGATTTAAAGCTAATTTTCTTAGGTGAATATTGGGTCGTAATATGAGATCAAAATGTATTTCTTCGGGATAGATTTGTCGTCTAGGCGTGTAATATATATTATTTATAGTTTTTTATGGATTATTTTTTTTAAATTATTCTCGATCATGACTGTTATCGCTAACTATACTGCACATGGCTGGAATTATAATTTTATTTTTTATATTTCGGTATGTTTAAAAAAAGTTAAAAAGTTAAGGATAATTGGGTTTTTCATAATTTTTTATTATATTATTATAAGTATTTAATAAATTCAACAAATAATGACTAGATATGTTATAACCTGTATATGTTGTGCATGGTATAGTGTGGGATATACACAGATGTGTATGTAGGTAGGACCCGCGGATCTTACATAACTGGAACGAACTCTCTCTAACCTTGTGCCTTTACAACATCTGCCTTTCGGTTCGTTCTCGGATTGTCTCTTTTTTTTTTTCTTTCTTTTTTTTCTATATTCTATTTTATTTTGTTTATCTACAACATTGTGTATATCTTAAATAACATAATGAATTAGACCTAGCTCTGTTTAGAACTTTAGAACCACTTTTCTTGAAACGAATAGAATTTGCATCAAGGAATAAGAAAAGATCTTTACAACTTTTTGGAATAGGCATGTCGAAGGCATAAGGAGCCTGTTATAAATTAAGAAGGTGGTTACAGGAGCGTACCCCGTGCTTATACCATGGACTGGTATACCCATGTTTTTATGGTCGAGCTAAATGCTAATGGACTACCCGAAGGTTCTCGTGTTTATGGGTTTTCTGTAATGAATGGTAAAGCTGTTTCATGTCAGTGCCTATAATTAAAGGTTCAGTTGTATTATTTCTTTTGTACAAACTTGTATTTAAAAAGAAAAATAAATAAATAAATTACACTTTATAAAGATACAGATATGTAATATCTTTATAAAAACTTTTCAACTTAATTATTATAGTTCTTATTGTATGTAGTAGGAAGTAGCTACTTGGTATATATTATTTAAATATTCAGCTTACAAGACTCAAAAGACTAGAAACTGCTCGTCGTATCCGACTACTCTAACATTTATTAGACAAGCGTCCAAAGCTCCAAATAAATCGCAAAAGATTGATTTACATGACATTAATTAGACCCATTTGGACGTGCGAAGTTGAGCTTTGGGGCTCCACTAAATCTTTCAATTCTTCTCGTATCCACTCCAAAATCCTTCATAAAATGCTCAATGCTCCTTATTAAGTCACAAACAAATATATCTATAAAGATCTTAATTGGTCCAAAACCAAATACCTATCCTTTAGTAATAAACTCCATACCCACTCGTATCCACTAGTCTCCCAATTCGCCACACTCTCTGTATCCGATAATCCGAAATGCTGCTAGTGAGTATTTCTTTACTAGTTGTTGACATGTCATTGTAATAATTTTTCTCAAATTTACTTGTCTCTCTTGCAAACAGATGTAAATATCAATAAATGGTTAAAAAAACAAAAAACAATGTTCTGCAAGATGCCTCTATGAGCCTCTTAGCGATGTTCCGTGTCTATGATGCCTTTCATAGTAACCTAATCTGATTTTAATTTTATTTTTGCTTGAAAAATATTCCGTTGGACAAAAATTAAATGAAACGTGTTAAGATGCTAACGTGTCATCGAAAGTTTTAAGATTCTCTTGACCACAAGAAGACTTAACAAGTATTGACCTTATTGCCTTCCAAGAATATTGTTACTCCTCTAACCTGAGATCCCCAATCCACAATACGATGTTAGCTTTCCAGTGTTTAAAACTAATTAAATATAATATTTTAGTTTGAACCAGAAAGCCATGAATAAGGGTTACGAACTTCTTGCCCTGGCTCCTGTCCTTAAAACGAGGCTGTCGTCCAGTGACTATAGGTAACATACGAAAAGTTTTATATTGTTAACTGTAACAACAATCCTCCCAATAAAGCAAGCTATGAAGTTACTGAGCTCATTAAGAGCCATATCTCATCTTTACCCTAGCAGGAGAATCATTACTCTCACCGTAAATCCTTGTTTCATGGTCAAAGAGGTTCCAAGAACGTAGAGATTATATTTTACCCAAAAGTACTAAGCACTGCAGGGGTTACTACGTTGTTGACAGAATTTATAGATCATTTTCTTTGATTTGGGCATTGATTGTGACTGAAAGTTTAAACATGATTGCTTATATGAGGAGGTAACTTTCAAAACGTGTTTTTTTCACAAAAATTTTTTTTTTGAGTTTTTGGTATCACTAGATTTGTTTTTAAGAACCCTACAATATGTAATGAGTATTAGCCATCAATACAAGCTTTGTACCATCCAAAATTAGTAAACAAAATCAGGGTTTTAAGCAAAGAGTGTTTTGTCCACAGCCTGTTTTAGTTTAAACCATTCAACTGGTACAAGGTTGTACTTTTTGACTCTCCAAGTGTTGAAAATGTGTTAGAGGATGAAACTTGTGACTGTTTAGAAAATGAAAGATGTAAACTGCATATTTTAGAACTAGTGACTGTTAAGAAAATGAAAATATTCCCCGAAAATTATGAGTGATATTAACATACATGATCTATTATGTAATTATAATTTTTATTTTTTGTACTTTTTAGCAAACAGTGACTTCTGTAAAATAAAACATAGCCACTTCAAACCGTGTTTTGTCCATATTTAAAATTAAAAATGCTAATATTTTTTTTTAGTTTCTATTAGTTTAATTATTAATTTTTTGTGTCTGAAAGGGTAATCACATCTCATAATATACGTTTTATGTTATTGCTGAAAAGTGGGATTACTGTGACAAAACACAATAAACAACTATTTTTAAGTTATAAAAGAAATCGCTCCAAATGCTCAGAAAATTTTCGCGTATGTGGGTTAGGCTGATTTTAAGATGACCCATCAATACTTCCTAACAACATTGGGTACTTACACTTTTTTTTTCTTTCTCTTATTGTTCAAACATTTTTTGTTATATTTGATGCTGGTATGATTATATTTTTGAAATATATTATTTGTTCATCTATTTATACGGTTAAAGAACGAAAGCCGATTTATCAGCTGCCAGGAATCGTTTAAAGCCCTCCCAAGAAGATAATGCATTTCGTAATTCTCCCCTGGCGCATGCTCCCAATAAATAAGGTAGATACATAAATACATTTACATAAATAGATTTACATAACGGATATACTAGAAAGGCAATAAGTAGCAAGCAAAGGGCACTGGTGGCTTTGGCTTCTGACCTATTATGTAAACCCCCCCCCCTCCTGCTGTAATCTCCAGTGCGGCCAGCGCTATCGATGGTTCAAAGCATGTTCAATATAATCCGGGTATCGATATAATCTCGTCTACGTTGCGCTATCAGTAGGTCTAGGTTGATTATTCAAAGTCTCGGAGTAATGATTATGAATGTCTAAGTAGAAATTTGAGTAGAATTATAAGCAATAGATTGTAACTAGAATATTTAATGGAACAATGTGTGTAAATAAATTTAAAAATAAAAATAGTTACTCAGCTGGTAGGTAGGAAGATGATTATTCCAAGACAGATGATGATTAAAGTTATTCCATGTTTTTCAATGGAATTTCGTAAACGAATTGGATAATTTTTGAGGAGCAGTAGAAGGTAGGAACGGGCGTCAATTGCCTTCTTTTTTTTCAATTTAATTTTTTTTTTTTTAAATTCCGACTTAATCTCTACTACCCATTGGTTAATGCTCTCGATGTATTTTTAAGGCTTACGAATCGCCTCAAGCATGTCTTGGATTCATATTATGTATTATATGTATGGCAGCGTATCTGATTTTACAGTTTAGTGATGCAGATCGGAACGTTTTTTTTAATAATTCAAAAAATATTGGATAATCATTCGACATAATATATGTTCAACTTATGATAATTATATAAATTTTTAACATTCTACAAAAAATATAAGGAAATGTATTTTCGTGAAACCTAATGTAAAATAGAGGTCAAGAAAACAAGAAAAAAATGGGACATTTATTTAGCCACCCTCATCCCCAATGTTCTACAGGGTCCTTGAGTATTTCAAACCTTTAAAATTTCAATGTAGTTTATTATGAATTGAACAATAGGAAGTAGGTAAATATATATAAGTAGTCAGATATACCAAGCACTATGATGTCAACAATTTCACTCCTACTTATCAATGGGTTATAGAAAAACTACTATTCCAAAGGATTTTCCACTTAATGTTTTCCTTGTGGATGGGATAGTTCGCTCTGTTCCAGAAAATAATTGCTCTGTTGGGCCAGAAATCGAAACAGTAGCAACTTATTTCCTAGTAAACCTAGATAAAATTGAAAAAGTTGCATTAAAAGCTTTTCCTAATTAAAACCAATTTTATAAGGATTTGTTATATTTAAAAAAATGCAAATCCGTGCATTTATGTTCCGTCTTTAATACCAGATGACAGAATACCCGAGTATAGAAATATACCTTTTTGTATTTTTTTTAATACCTTCGCCCAGCGTCAGTTCATAAACTTGAAAACCATTTATCAACCTTCCGACTTAATATAAGTATAACTGCTTCCTTTGAAATATTCTTTATTGTTAGTGCTGCCTCGTTTTCGAATTTTTTATTCATATTCATTCGTAAAGCTTCCTATCTTACTTCACTCTGTTATTAGTATTTCTTCATTTTATCAATTATCATTCTCACCCAAAAAATATATGTGCTTATTTGTGTGTTTGCATGTATACTCTTTACATTATGTTTCGGAGACCATGCGTTCTAGGATAATAATTATTTTTCTTTTCAATTTCATTTCATTTCTATCTTCTGTGTAATACATACTAACCCAGCGCTGTTTTACCACTTACGCTGATAACGCATTTCTCTTATTAGCACTTGGTGATTTATTTATTGCTTTTGGTTTCATGAATCTCGTTTTATAAACCCTGAAGAAATGTGTCTAAGCGGAAGGATTTAAATAAATGCAAACTTGATCCAATTCACCTCTTCTCTTTGACAGTACCCTTTAATAATATTTCCCAGATCCCTGAGCAGATCCGCTACCTCTCTACTGCATCAGGACAAACGTCTTACTTGGAATCCAAAAAGAGACTTAAAAGACAAAAAAAACCGCTTGTGTTTTTCGACTACTCCTAAATTTATTGCTCTAAATAAATTAAAAAAGACTTTTTTACGTTACTGCAGTTATTCCCATTTGGACATATGGAGTTAAGCTTTGAGGCTCCACTAAACCTTCCAATTTCTTGTATCCAATCCTTACATTCCAAATTCGTAAAATCCGCAATGCTCCTTGTTGTGTTACAAATAAACTTTTCTATGACATA
The DNA here is from genome assembly GCA_003667255.2 of Euschistus heros. Lineage (NCBI taxonomy): Eukaryota > Metazoa > Arthropoda > Insecta > Hemiptera > Pentatomidae > Euschistus > Euschistus heros. The sequence goes on along the minus strand of RCWM02000732.1, from coordinate 366,657 downwards.
TTTTGCAGATTTGGTCCAAACAAGATTCCTTTACTTAACATAACAAGCTACATAAGAATCAAATACACTCTTCTCCCTACTTGCTTCCCACTCAATTCCTGATAACTCTCCAAGTCGTCTGAAAAGAAGATGGTCTAGGGACCTTCTAATGTAGATAGTTCTTTGCAAGTTTCAAGCATGTCATTGTATAATCAGAAATATTTTGACCGCACTCACCTGGTTGCGGTCGCCGTCTCGCTCTCGCGGGGCCCTGAAGTCCTCACAGACAGGCGAACGCTCCTTGTGGCCTGTAAAACTTGATTGAACTCTCCTCCTCTGCTATCACCACTCATTAAAGTCAAAAGGAAAATTTTACTGGTTGTAGCACGAAAGGAAAACACTTTTAACATATAAAAGATTCTCGGAAGGCTATGTGAGCCTTGAGCATGAAAACTAGGAAGACTATGAAGTCTTGGACGAAAGTAGGTGCATCCAGGGCAGAGTGCAGGAACAGAGTGACCGAGAATGATCCTGAGGGGATTAAGATTGCGATTAGAACTCCCGCATATTAAACTTTGCGAGAGTTAATAAAGTCAACTGCCCTCTGGTTGGCAATAGGAAAACTAAGTAAAGGGCCGGTTAATGAGGGAAGTCGGTAGAGGGCGTCACTTGAACTAAATTACAATTTTCTCATTTCCCCTTAACACAAAATTTACCGTATATTTACTTATAGTATATATATTGCATACAGTATTTTCAATCTCAATTAGTAAAAAATAATAATAATAAGAAATGCTTTATTTCAAATCTGCATCATTTTCTTCTTCGGCGTTGTTTCATAATACTCGACTAATCGTTGTTGAATTTTGGACTTTATCTGATCAAAGGATGAACTGCTCGTCGTTTCCGATTAGTTCTGAATTTACTGCACAAACTCTCCATGCTTCTTATGATTATCAAAATGTCTCATGGCTATAATCAGAAATATTTTGACGTTTGGAGTTTCACTAAACAATATAATACATCTCGTATGACAATCCAAAATATTCAAAAACATTTCCTAGTTTATAGGCTTTAATATTGCTGCTATGGTCCAAACAAAATATTTATCCTTGTATTATAAGCTCTATAACTACATTCCAATTCTTATGATCTCTGGAAAAAAAGGCATCCATATTAGGGAGCAAAACAGTTATAAAGGTGTCATCTCTACCTGTGAGGACATGTAATTGTACATTAGATAACGTATTTCCTGTCAGATGATAAATTTGCTGAGATTTTTCATGGCTGAACGGGATATATGGGATTTTCCATAGTTCGTTGGAGTCATGTTGAGTTGAGTAATGTGGTTACTTGATTGAGAGGTTGTGTTAATCGCGTTGTCTCGTCATGCCGTATACGTAAGTTACTTGTAAGAGCTTCTTTGGATACAATATACGGTTTTTAATAATCTTCTGTTCCTTATTAAAAAAAAAAAAACTTATTTATTTTTTTGACTTACTTGATAGAGGTAACGGTTATAAGTAACTTCGTTTTTTATAACAGAATTACTTCATTTGTTTAAAAAAAAAAAAAATCTTTGGATCGTAAGAATTGTATTCTGGAACCTTTTTTATTTTTTTAATCTGTATTCAAAGTGATTACAATGAGTGAAGCTTTTAAATAATAAAACAAATTTAAAAATGAAAAAAGAAACTTGTAATATATTCTAAAAATAAAAGTTAATGGTAATTAGTGATATAGTGTTATAAGTTAACGTTTTTGCCTTATTTACGAAAAAATCAAAATATTAATTTTGATGATAATACAGAAAGATAAACAAATGGATACTATTTTTTTTTTTTAATTTAATTTAATTTAATTTATTTTTTAATTTTTCGAATTTTCAATTCTTTTTGCCGAAAGTCTTCTCTGTTATTATTTTTATTATTATTAGTTTATTTGTTTTTTATTGTTTTCCCTTCCATAGTAACCCTATGGAAGAGGCGTGTATTTGATAAATAATACATCAGGAGGCTCCATACTGTTTACATACTACTTGAAGACAAATGGATACTAGAAAAATAAAAATAATAGTAATAAACTTGTAACAACTTAATAAAAGAAATAATTGAATAAGAATAAAAGGAAATATAAAATCACATTCATTCTTCAATTTATATTGATGCTCAAACCAAGAAAGAACCTTCCCAGTTAAGGCCTGTGGAGGCAGAATGAATGCGCTTTCGACTCTAACATTCCTGACGTGTGAGGTAAACTGGCCATTATCAGCACTCCTCTGTCGAATTTTACAATAGATCTCGAGACTTTTGTCTTCTTAACCTTAGAGGAGGATTATATGGACGTGTAGTACTGGGAGTTGATCCTGAGGATTTGGATGCTAAGAAAGATTTTTATGAACTTTTGAAAATTTAACAGTTATAGAGTCGAGGAAAAAAGGGATATTATGGCAGAAATTTATTTACTTGTAAGTTACTTGAATAGTTTGATTCTATTTTATTAAAAATATTTTCTTTGAATCTGGTCATTCACTTCCCTCTGTCAATAATTCTCTCATTGGCTTCCTTAGGTTGAAGTTTCCCTAGGAGATCCTCGTTTTCTTATCAGCTTCTATTTCGACGTGAATTTTTTTTTTCCAAACTATTTCGTCCATTTTCTTTAATTAACGAGTTAGTTTCTTCTCTTGGTTGTTTATATGAATTCGAAATGTATATATTTTTTAGCTTAAATAATATTTACATAATAACTGTTATCCTTTGATCTACGATAACTAAATTAATTAGGTATGACTTAATTAATTAATGTTAATAGTATCGAGGTCATCCCAATCCCACGGGCGGAAGACTCCAGGCGTTGTGTAATATCTATCCCCTCCCATTTCTTCTGGAACCTGGAACCTGGAAATAAATCGGCTGTTAGCTCTGACGTCCTGGAGATCGTAAAACTTACATAAATCTTTATATAAATTTATGATCCTAGAGCCGACCATCAGGTCGGATGATTGTAGGCCTCTGATGATGGGAACGGGAAAGATGAGATGTTACCATTGTGTTTAATTCGATCTAAATCGTCCTGTCTTCAAGTCATTCAGCGTTTGAGTTCTCGGCGATGGGAATAGTTACCTGTTTTCTTTTTTCAATTCATGATTTATTATACTGTTAGATATCTCGTCCATTTAAAAATATTATTATTGGAGTATTTAGAAGGATCTGAAAAGTTTAAAATAAAAGAATCTTGATACTTATTTATTTTAATTTGTATTTATTTATGATATTTTTTCAGAAAAATTAGGACATAACATTGTGACAAATCTAAGCGAAATGTGAGCTATAAAGAATTATTTAGGATTGATGAATTAATTGCCACTTCTATTGAGATTATTTTATGAGAAAACTAGTTTCGAATGCTAAACATTCATCTTCAGTTCTAAAACATACAAAATTATTTGAACACATCAGTACTATGTTACATAGATTATGTATATTAAAGTTTTTAAAAAGGTAAAACAAGAAATCAAACATGTCTTACCTTTTTAAAAACTTTTGTATATATAATCTATGTAACATAGTGCTGATGTGTTGAAAAATTTTTGTATGTTTTATAACTTAAGATGAATGTTTAGCATTCGAAACTAGCTTTCTAATAAAATAATCTCAATAGAAGTGGCAATTAATTCATCAATCCTAATTGTATTGATCCTTCTATACCATCATGCGTACCTCAAGTGATAAAGAATTATATAAGTACATTTCGGAAATACATATATAAAAATATTTGGTTTGAACAAACGTTTTAGCTAGAACGCGTACCAAGTAAGAGATCAGACCTGTTTTGTATTAAATTTCACCTGGAATTATATGAAGATTAATCTGGAAAACCTGGAATAATGCTTGAATTTTCTTTAACGACTTAATAGCCATTCTGCATATGGTCATGAAATACGACAATTAAAAATAAAATAATTAGAAGCACTCTTTAGAGATGGAAGAAAATGTTCGTACTTAATCGTACCCCGCGATCCCTGTTCTCCAGTTCCTGTTGCTGGAATCGTTTTGGATCGCCAATCCATGACCTTTGACGAACTGACCTTCCTATATCGACTCCCTCCGGTATGCAAATGAGCTCTCGGTATTAATGCGCCCGTTAGAAATATTGACATGATCGTAAGTCATACTCTGATCTCTCCCTGACAACGGTAACTCGTGAGTTACTTCACCAGGAAGTCCCTCAGGAATGTGTATCGTACCTTACTCGTTCTTATTTAGTTTTCAAAAATATATTCTTCATTTTTACATACATCATACAGTTTTTATTCTCCAATTTAATCGTTTTATTTTAATATTATTTCAATTTTTAATATTGAATTGAACGTTCGTCATAAGTTCTAAAATAATACAAGCGTTCAATATATCAGCAATTAAAAATATTATATTTATTACATTGACATATATATAATCGTATATCGACATATTACGCCAGACTAAAACGATAAGAAACTGCCCGTCAGTTTCGACTACTTCATCATTAACTTGACAAACCTTCAAATCTTCCGATTGATTACAAATTGCTTATTTTCAAGAAATAATTAGTCCTATCCTTACATACGGAGTTAAGTTTTGACGCTTTACTAAACCTTCCAATTCGTTCTTGTATCCAATCCTTACAATCCGAAATCCTTCGGAAAATCCTCAGTGCTCCTTACTTTGTCACAATCTTATTTATTAAGATCTTAAAGTACCATATGTTGCTGATTTGGTCCAAACTAGATACCTGTCCATTTATTGTAAGCTCCCTAACGATTCAGATCCATTAGTATCTCAACTTGCTTCTCATACTATTCCGGATAACCCTCCTAAGCGTCTAAAAAGAAAATGGCCTCGGTAACTTGTAATATAGAACTTTTATTGAAGTGCTTCTCATTATTAGTTTCTTTAGAAACAGCTGACACGTCTTTGTGAGAATTATCTTCACTTTTACTTGATGTATTTTATTTTATTAATACATATATTAATTTTCCACTTCATATTTTGCTTCTTTTGTGCTGTTCTATAATTGCAGTAATGAATTTTATCTAATGCTGTATATCTTATACGAAGTGTTCTTCCTGCAAGTAACCTTCGACTTGGAGGAACAAGTTGCTAATTGGTATACTTGTTAAAGTTTCTGGCATTCCCAGGACTCGGCTTATTCAAGGCTTCTAATTGGCTGCTTGGAGGCAGTAAAAGTCAAAGGATTCTAAGGTCCTTAAAGGGCGGTGCGGAGGGCGAACATAGGGACTTTTTCGCGTCGGTCCTTATTTGGTCCATAGCTTACTGTTCTCTAGGGCACTACCAGAATCGAATTCGGGTATTTATATATATATGTTTAGTAAGGTTATTGAGGTTCAGTCAATAAATAAAACAACTATTTTGGCGACGTTTCGAGACTATATTGTTCTCATAATCATGCCCTACAATGAAAAAACAGGTTACAATAAAATTAGATAAGTTATACAAGTTATTTCAAAACATAAAGTTAGCTACAGTACAGGTATATAATTACAGAATATAGAGGAGTATGAAGCTACTTAAAATGTTACTAGTGGATATGAATAGACTAACAATTCTAGTACACAACTAACCTATGGGAGTTTAAACAGACAGTTACCAAAGGTTAGTGGGGAAAACCCTATTTCTTAAAAATTAAGTTAAAAGGACTGAGTAGGTATTCCCAAAGATTGTGGAAAGTTAGGGTAGCTAACTTTATGTTTTGAAATAACTTGTATAACTTTTATAATTTTATTGTAACCTGTTTTTTCACGGTAGGGCATGATTATGAGAACAATATAGTCTCGAAACTATTTGTTGTTTTAATATATATATATATATATAAAGATAGGTAGATATTTCCTCTAGTGAAGGTGGTTTATGTTACAGTCTAACTCCTATTCCTGAAACTTAATTGAACCTAAGAGAATCACAGTATTATTTAGTGCTTTAGTATTCCCTCTTCAAAATTAATTTTAAGTTCTTGATTCCCAAATATTATCTCAAACTGCTGTTTTTATTATTATTAATTATATTATTTTTATAAAATTGCAGCCTAAATTAAAATCTTCAGGTTATTTTATCTTCAAAATATGATGATAAATTGGAAAAGAGTGCGTTGCATTGAAAAAGTTTTCAGTATAAAATGAAATTTTATTAAATTTACTACAAGTATATAATGTTATAAACAATGCTACGCAAAACTGGACCGTTGTTGTCCAGACCTATGAGTCTGATGATGAGATAACATATCCCGAAACATGTAACTACATTGTAGTGATAATAAATGGAAATATGAAGAGTTAAGCTTAAATAAAGTATATCAGAAAAGAAATTTAACATTATATACTCCTTTATTGAAGAAGTGGAATTACGGAGCGGACAAACAGTTTCGGGGTTATTCGTGTTTTCGCGGAGAAATGCTTGAAGAAGTGTCTGTTTTGCAAACGCATCCTATTACGTCATTTCCCGCTGTCTTATGACCTATTGAGTGTAATTTAGCTGTGGTATAAATTTCATCTGTTTATGTTTCCGTTGAATTGAACAATCAAAATCAAGATTTTTCGTTGAAATCTGAAAAAGATGCAAGTAGGGGCATTTTCAATATAAGTTAACATATGAGATGTATTATTGCAGGAAATTATATACTGTAGAATTTTTATTTTATGACGAGAGATGAACAAATGAGAATCTAGAAGACAAAAATATACGAAAATCGTGAGTGAAAAACAATTTTTTCGAATATTTTCCGGAGCCGATATCACGAAAACGGTGTTTTGCGTAGCAGTGTTTATAATCAAACTTGTAGTAAATTTAATAAGCTTTCATTGTATACTAGAAAACTTTTTGCAATGCAACGCACTGTTTTCGAGTTATAAGCGAGAAACTTAAAAATGGGACTTTTAAGCCCCTCTCCCTCCCAGCGGCACAGGAATGAAGAGGGACCTAATTTTTCTTGTTCAGGGGACTATCCCCTGCACATTCCTGAAAAATTAGAACTAGTAATTTTAGTTCCTCTGATTGCCCATATTTGGTCTAGATTAGATTGACTGGTCTATATATCATTAGGGTAGACAATATGTGCAACATTATTCTATTGTTATTGGCTATATCACTGTTATTATATCTGATAAGTTGAGTCTTAATTTAGAAATCAGTGTTTTTGTTTTTGTGGAAGGGGAGTTTTTTCTTACTTTCAAGTAAAAGGGAACATAAACAGTTTTTAGGTATTTAAATATATTCAAATCCTGCTTTAGAGCGGACTGGTTAGACATTCCGAAAGGAAGTGCTCTGATCCTCTCATCCTTTGTGTCGAGGCCGCCAGGGTGGAGTGCAATATCTCCTTTAGAATAATTCCTATTGGTCGAAGAACACATAGCTCAATATCAAGTTTCACTGCTAGATGAATCTATACATAAACAGTTGAAGCTATATTGTTGTTACCATGTGTAAAGCTAAATTACAATAACATATCTGTTAATATTTCACACATGTATTTCAAAAGTGACACAACTCAAAAATCTGTATGAGTTATCAGCATGCTTAGGTTCAATAGTCTTCTATGCAATTTTAAAATAGTATAGAATTAACTTCGAATCCCACCTGAAGTACATTTGTGACGTTATTTGATGAATTAAGGATTTAGGATTGGAGGCATTAGTTGGACATATTTTATGCCTCTGTCCATATCTAGACTCAGTTCCCATTTGAAGGTTCACCGCCCACGAAGAACTGTTACGTACATACAGCTCGTTATTATTTTATTTTATTATTATTTTTTTTTATCAGTCAGTCGTTTACTAATACTAATCCATCCCGAACTAATCCTTGTTGGATAATCCTGCTGTAAAGGATATTGGCTGAGAGTGGTCCTGGGAGGAGGTTCCTGCTCCAGAACCGGTCCTGCCGGAGGATCAGCCGGTGGTACTTTAAATGTATATCCGAGGGTGTCGCGCAGGGATCTGGTGTCAGCGTCACTGTCTCCTCTGTATCGCGGATCAATTGAACAATATCTTCGAGCTATTTTTTTTTTTCAGTCTTTTGTGACCGGATTTATGTTGGTATTATAAAATTTATATTACCTTCGTTGTGCGTTATCATTTTTTTGTTTTACAGAATCCTTAAATAATAAAGTGTCATAGGTCTTCTATATCAAGAGGAGTGGAAATCTATTGATTTCTAATGTCGATTCTCGATTCTAGCGATTCCGGAGGTATCGAGATTCGATGATCTAAAGTCGATTCTTAAGAACTGATCGATACCGATGAAGTTGACGATAGTTTTTTAATACCTGATTATGTAATCACATCGGTTCTTTTACCGATAAAAAAAGAAAAAGCTATATTTTTATCTTCTTTAAAATTGTTAATATCTCTTCAAAAATGAAGCATCAATCCAGTAGCAATTTCTAATGTAAGCCAAACGTCAGATTGTTGAAGGTTTGTAATCGCTGTATAAAAATAAATAAAAATGTTTGCAAGCCTAAAAATGTTTAACGAAATAAATACTGGCAGACATTAGAATCATTATATTATACTTTTCATTTAATGTTCATACTGTTTTTTAATTGGAGCCCCAAGACACAATTTAAACAAAATCCGGGAAAATATTTCAGTGCACTCTCCCTTCAGTGTTCAGTGAAATGTTTTAGTTACATCTGCGAATCCTTAAGTAATAAATCCAGAAACTAATTTTTTTGTGTATTGAATTGAATCTTATATACTGTATGTCATAGATACTTAATGCTAATTACTTATTTGTCTCTTGATTAATTAATGCTATTTTAACAGGTTTTATTTGCATTTTTAGCTCGCATATTCTTTTTTTTTCTTTTTCCTTTTTTTTTTTTAATATCGATTTATTTTCAAGCCTATGCATTGGAAGTGGGAATCGAAAAATGGTTCCGATATAAAACTATTTAGAAGTAATGAAATAAAGGCAAGATTTAAATCCGGAAACGCTTTTAAATTTTCGTTTTTAAAATTACTTGACAGAATTTTAAAAATTAGGATATGCAATTTTACTCTCCTACTCATACGCAATTACTGATGCGAAATTTATCCGCTTATGTTAAGGGAAGAGAACCGCCTTCAAGCTTTCCAAAATAAGTTACTGCTTAGAATATTTGGGCGAAAAAAACATGGGAGAATTCAGATGGCTGCACAATGCGTCGTTGCGGAATATGTATCTGGTAAATTTAGTTCAGGTAATTGTAGCGTGACGGTCAAAATGGGCATGTGAAGTTTTTGGATTTAGTTAGAAGAATTCCGAAAAATGTTAAGAGAAGAAGTTTTGTGCATCATGTAAAAGTCAAAGGAGTAGAACTAGGTATAAATGGGAGGATTGCCTCAGGAATGGTTTTTATGTTTGAAAAAAAAAAAAAAAAAATTAACAATTGATCGTCTTAATATTAAGTCGTTGTTTTTTTCTTGATATTCAAAGTAGTTCGAACCGTTCGTTAGGCTGGCTGCCTTTGTATTGTGATTTTTTTTTAACAAGTGGTTTCCTCATATTATCCTCGGAAATCGTCAGCATTTTCCATAGCGACAGACTTGTGGGGGAACAGTAATTGGTCGGATGAGAGGAGTCAGTAGTTACAATTAGCCCCGCGTGGAGGCGTTGACCTCACTCACAATGCTGAGGCCGGTAATGAAGTCTTTTCTTCCTTCGGGCTAAGGCGGATTGATTTCGACTTCGGTATGGCTTTTGACCTCGCATGGTTGCCTTGAAGGTTGTTTGATCCGCTTTTGGCAGATGGCACGTGTTGCACTCTCCCAGAGATCTTTAATTTAATAATGATTTGCCATTTCATTCTAACTTAAAAAGATATAATTATGCTCAAAAATTATTATTAAATAAATAGGTAATCAAGTGTGTTTTTTTTTCAATTAGGCGAAAAAATGTAGTCGTTAGTATAATTCAAACATGATTAAAATAAATGATCCCCTCCCTCCCACTCAATATCCAAATCCACAGGTTCGACTCTGATACAGTCCTCCCATTTACTTCTTGGTCGACCTCTCGGGCGTTTACCTGATAGTTCAAAATTAATTACCGTTTAAAACATTCGTATTTTAATCGTCTCACTGCTGAACTGTAATAATTTGATTAATGTCTCTCAATTACCCTTACATGGTAGCAATACTTAAAAACTGTTAAAAACGTTAAGGTATCTGCCAAAATATTTTTTCAAACAGATGTATATTTAGTATTTATATGGTTACAATGACATGTAAGTAACCACTCACCAGTAGCACTTCAATAAAAGTTCTACATTAGATTAATGTTTTGGCCATCTTTTCAGACTCCTCGGAGGATTATCGGGAATTAAGTGTGAGGCGTGCTGGGTATCGAATGGGTATAGAATTTAGTATGAAGGGGTAATAGGTATGTGGTTCAGGCCAAATCAGCAACATATGGAACAGTAAGATCTTTATGGATAAGTATGTTTGTGATATAATTATTATGTTTGTGATTTAGGAGTATTAAGAATTTTACGAAGGATTTTCGATTATAAGGATTGGATACCTGAAGAATTGGAAAGTTTAGTTGAGTACCGAAGCTCTTCTCTGTATGTCCAATTGGGTCTAATTACTGCCATTTAAACAAGTCTTTTTGATTCGTTGAAAACATTGAGCGCTTGTATAGAAAATTTTGGAGTAGTCGCAAACGAAAAGCAGTTTCTTATCTTTTAAAGTATTCGAAAATCATTATAGAATATATACCATGTATACAAATTATATAGTTTGGTATCACGAATCTATCACCAAAGACACCTGTATCGGTTGTTACGGTTTCTTGATCATCGGTGTCATCTACTCATCCCTAATGTACATATTAAGTTTTTCTACATATTTTTTCTGATTTTTTTTTTTCCACAGAAGTGGACTAACATACTGATTGTGTATATAATACAATAGAAGGGGCTGATCGCACCCGACCTGACGCTATTACCCAGAGACACAGATACGTGCTAGAAGCTAGAGTGTACTGAAGGAAAGTGACACAGTTGCTAGAGCTAACTGTATCACTAACTGGGCTCAGCTTGTTGTCCCAGTCCAAAAAAGTGGAATCTTTTTTGTCAGCCGTGGCATCGGGCACAATGGAGTCCCTCATCTCGCCCGCTTGGCTCCTCGCCCTCCTGTCAGCTCTTCATAACGTAGTAACTTCCTTCTGGATATGGAATTATAATGTGTTTTACTATATACCTATATATTGTATACAGTTATAAATTAAGTATGGAAACATGTTATTTGACGATATATTGAAGTCGATCTCCTCTCCCATGTTGATTACTGTGAAGCGATATTCATCTACATATATTCAATGGTGATTATTATTATTTAATGGCACTACCATTTGGTGACGAGTCTTGTCCAGTTCCTTACTCCAAGGATATCCTTCGTGTCTCTGGCCACACCATCCGACCACCTCAGCTTCGGTCTTCCCCTTCTTCTCGTGCCATAGAGAGGTTCTACTAACAACATTTTGTGAATAGCATCATTTATATATTACAAAAAAAAAAATTATACATGGGTGAGGATAATGTTTCGCTTCTCTCTCTCTCTCTCTCTCTCTCTCTCTCTCTCTCTCTCTCTCTCTCTCTCTCTCTCTCTCTCTCTCTCTCTCTCTCTCTCTCTCTCTCTCTCTCTCTCTCTCTCTCTCTCTCTCTCTCTCTCTCTCTCTCTCTCTCTCTCTCTCTCTCTCTCTCTCTCTCTCTCTCTCTCTCTCTCTCTCTCTCTCTCTCTCTCTCTCTCTCTCTCTCTCTCTCTCTCTCACAGCATATAGTAATTTAATTATTAATTAAATGTTTATAATTATGTATTATAATTAATTGTCCTATCCAGACGATTGAACTATGTATTGTACTCATTTGTTATTTTTAGGGGACAAGTTGTTCCAGAATAAAGTTACGTCTTCTTCTTAAAATCAGTTATTGACTCTCTAAGGATATCTTTAAAAATTTGTAATTGAAAGTATTTTAACATGGTTCAGTTGTAGGATTTAAAAAGAATTTTATTAAATTTCTAATGGTTAATATTTTTTTTCTAATTAGGGTGTCAATAAGTATTAATTTATTTATTTATCTGTCCCTCCACCCACCTTTTACCATCTTGTCTCTTCCGCTCCACCACAAGAATATTTATGCTTCATAAAGTACCTTGCCTAGATTGTAATTAATTTATTATTACAGCGATAGAGGCCAACTAAGGAACTCGCTTCATTTCTTGGCTTTTTTTTTTTTCTTTCCACCCATATCTTCCAATTCTGTTCCTTCGTATATCCCTTACCTTCCTCCCTCTTCTTCACTACCACAAGAATTTTTATCCATTCCACCATTTTTCAGAATTTTTCTCTATCTTGGTAGTTCTCTCTGTAGGCCATTCTCTCCACCTTCTTTATTTGTTCCGCTATCCCCGACGTTCTTCTGTTCCTTTACTTTATCAAACATTACCCTTTCCAACCTATCCTGGTTCATTCTCTTCTTATATCCGAAGAATTTCAGTCGCTTTTTCTCATCAACGTTTCACGATTTCCTACATTTTCGTAAAGCTCTCTGTTATTTTTTATTTGTTGTTTTGGCTTCCAGCACTCTGCACATTTTAATTTATTTCTAGTTTGGTTCAGGATAGAACTAGGTGAACTAAAACGAATCCTTAGGTCTCGATGAAAGTTTAGGTATCAGGTTTGGACTAAATCAGCAACAGAAGTAAATGATTTAAAGTTTTATCGTCTGGGTTATTTTGTTACAATACCATTTATTTTTATCTGTTACACACCCTATTATATATTTCTTTGTTACAGAATAACATAACTCCAATCGTTTCTTCAATAGCGTGAGTGACCCCCATCCTACACTATGACGAATATCCCCCTACAATACTCCTCCTGATTGAATGTAATGAAAACGGTCCCGTTTTAAGCCCACGCCATTTTGAAATAAATGCATTGCTACTTATACAAGATAAATCAATTTATTGCAATAGAGATCTGTTATATATTGCATCAGGGGTTACCATATCTGATGCGGCAGAGGTGGACAGGCCCCCTCCCACTGGAGCTACTCCAATCGGAGGCGGCCTTGTATGAGTCATGGCAAGGTCGGCCAATCAGATACAACGTAATAATTTTGTCCGAGTCATCGGACGTGTAGGCATCCCGAGTTGGTTATTGGTCCGCGATTTCGGGGAGTGGTCGGATGCAATGGCGAGATAAATATTATATACGAACCTCTTTGGAGATGTATCGGCTCGAGTATTGCTGGAAATTATTGGTTTGGTTTGCTTGAGTGATGATCTCGAAATATTATGGAGATCCTTGAAAATACTCGTCCACACCTACGAGATGTTCGGCTATGATTTGTTTGTTGAATTTAATCTTCTTACTAAGGAAGAGAATAATAATTTTTTTTTTTTTTACATCATCCCAAAATTTACTTTGTTTTCGAAGCTCTAAAACTGACATCCATTTGTTAAAATTGAAAATATATAAATTGATGAAAATAGCACATGAAATATATTCAAAATTAGTAAAAATTTCCATTTGTTTTTTATGAGTCCAAGTTTCCTGTTGGTTATTCTAAATCCTTCTTCACATTTGATTTTCCAGTTCAAATAGTCAAGATGATTATTTATAGTGATGATATCCAGTCACTATATTTAGCGCTACAGCCCTAATCGGGCCCTGGGCTCACGAATAAACCACAGTCATTTCCATGTCTATCTTCCGCCTTCTTTCTCAAACCTCTCACTCCCATTCGTCTTCGACGTTGTCAAGCCACTTCAACCTTGGTTTCCCTTTGAGTATATTTCCACCCGGAGTGCCTTGAATCATCGTTTTGGTTTTCTTTCATCCGGCATCCTTTACGCGTAGCCAAATCACCGTCATGTTCCCCATTTGACATACCAAACTGCTGTTCTAGTTCAATATTTGGTCGTATTCTCTACAATGCCCGTGGTTATTTACCGGACCTAAGATCTTTGAAAGAACCTTTTTCTCCCAAATCTTTGGTATCCTGTGAAGCGAAATTTATTTTTTCTCTTAGGATAAAATGATATATGATTAACAAGAGAGATGAAAGTGCCACTGGGCAATGCTTCTCATTGATTTTATAGCTATCACGTTAGCTGGATATCATTTTGTATGTTTGAAGTTGTGAATTCAAATAATAAAAACAAAAAAAAAGTATAATATTTGCAAATAAGATGTTGGTTTCTAAAATCGTATTATTCAAATAACAATTATTAGAGATTATTTCCTATTGAAGAGAGTTAAACAGCCTCTTCGACGACGACGAAACCAGGCCAGCTCGCCACAACAGGCTTCAATCCCTTAGGTCACTTTCTAAGATTAATTTTCCTAACATCTTATAAACTATTTGAAATTGGTGAAATTTGCCCTCGTTACATACTTTCTAATAGAGCATTAACTCTATACCAAGGGAATGGAAGCATTGGTTTGATATATCATTTAAGACAGGCTTAATATCAATAAGTCAGTGGTTGGTATGTATTTATTGATTTATTACATTTGCAAATTGCATTTATTTATGATATTAAAAAAAGGGTATTATATTAAACATTATTCGAAAAGTGAATAGTCATTTTAATAACTAACCTCGCTATTGACTTGTGCATATTCATCCTCAATAAAATGTTTTACGTTTGGCCGAGTTATGTGGGCACCATGCCATCCTTCGTTCAAATGTTACTTAGTCCTAGGTAATTTACTCAGTTTGTGGAATCTGTTCTTCTTCGATGTATACTGGATGAAATGTCTCTCTTTGAAGTGAAAATGTAATGTGATGAGTTTTTTTTGTAATTTAATCTATTTTTTTTTATCGTTTGCACTAGTTGTTTAATGCTTGTAGGTTATGTTGTCTGAGAGGATTTCGTGGGGTCTCCGTATCTCGTAATAAGAGTGTGGCTGTCAGGATGTCATCAGTACTATAAATTAATTTTTTTTTTTTTGCGGGTGCCTTTACATCAACATTTCTATTTAGCTGACAGCTTGAATCATCGTAATATCCGATCTGTATGACCTAATTTGGGAATCATTGTTTAACTTTTTCACATTGATTTTTTTTTTTTTTTTTTTTTTTTTCATAGAATTCTACATTCACTCTATTATTTGATATATATCTGATCTTTGGCAAAATTAATTAATTACATCTGCTACATACATATTTATCTTTACACGGGATAGAATTGAAATATGGGGCGTGAAATTTCAAAACCAGCTAATGCCAAAATCCAGATTATTTTATTTTTTATTAATAGTTTTTTTTTACTAGGCTATCTTGAGGTGAAAGGTTTCCCAAAAAAAAAAAAAAAAAAATCACATATATATATATATACAAAAAAAAATTCCTCTTCCTAATCCAGTCTAACCTTTACCTTTATCGTCCAGCTGTAAAATATTTTAAAAAATGGTCTTAGCTGGTTTTGGAATACTGCGCTTCAGATATGAATCTTTTATGAAGATTTTATTAATTATATGCTAGTCAAGTTAATCTTTTTGCTGTTTATGGTTGAGGATTGATGATTGATTTTCCACTTGGATCGGATTATTTATATTTGAAGACTAGTTTAGAATCAGTTATAAAAACATTAAAAAAAATCAAAATAAAATTAATTCACCAAAAACGGGGTTTCGGTGGCCGTGCGCTTTGGGGCGATGGTCACAGCGCGTTCGTTCCAGATCGTTGTCGAATCTCTCAAGGGTGGACTTAAATTTATTTCGTGGCAGACCCACGGAATGAATCTTTATCTTCACAGCCTTGCTAGGTAATCTGTGAGATATCCTTGTCCTTCCTGTCCTTTTCTAAACCTACACCAGTCCTCCCCACGCTGTTAAATACAAAAAAAATATATAATTTAAATCTTTGATATCTACTTACGAAAACAAAGTTTGTGCAGTTCGCAAGGATTTATCAGAAAAACTAAAATAAAATGGACCAAAAGTGGACATATCTTCAGTTTTGAAAGCCAACTCCTCATTTAATTATTTGATTTTTAAATAAAAAACAAAACAACTGAAAACAGTCAAATAGCTGAATGAAATAAAACATATGCTACGGACATAATGTTTTTGGGGAACGCGAAACCCTAAAACATGTTCCATGTTATTCTTTCTTTAGCCGACAGTCTCAAGGGAGCCATTTTTTTTTTTAATTAGTAAATTTTTATTGATAACTTCATTTCAAGTAATCTATTTGAGTTCCTATTAGCGATCGAATTAATAGTATTCTTGCTCCAATCTCATTCAAGTTTCAACGCTGTTAGGTAGGTAACATTTGTTCATTTCTCCTGGATGTTATGACGACTTTATCTCCTTAGAGAAAATGCTTCTTAAGTTTCTATTAACTAGCTGAGCAATGTTCCCTTCGGGATCCCGAGGCGGTCACACGTTACTTGCCGATATTCTGGAGCTTGGGTGGCTCTTTCCTAAAATTTGACGGCAATACTTTCTGGGTACTTTCCTATTCCAATGTCTAAAAACCAAAAAATCTTCCTACATTCTTGATCTATTAACTCTACGCTCTTCTATCCACCTCCTAAACACTAAATCCCAACCTTTAAACCAGTATATCCCCTCACATAAAACCGCCTCCTTTGACAAATCCTTAATCATTCCTGCTACTTCCTTCTGGAATAGCCTACCCACTTCTATTAGTAAAGCAGCTTTCATAACTTCCTTTAAAAATAATTTATTTCTGTACCTTTTAGTCAATCAATCTTCTGCAAATATGTCAATAATCAAATAAATACTTAGGATTACTTTTTTTTTCTCTTTCTTTCTTTTATATGTTCATATATATACGATTGTATTTTATGTTATAATTATTATTTCATATATTTTTTTTTCCTGTAAAATGTATGTAATTACTGAAGCATTTAATTTGTAAATAATAGGCCAGACAACTGTACTTTTAACTGTGCTATTTTTATTCTTAGGGGACAGTAAGTCCCAGAATAAAGTTTATTTCTTCATTTCATTCCCTTTATGAATCCGCTGTAGATCTAATATTTTTTTTCAAAACGCATACATTTCGGGTTATTTTAAAACAATTGCCATAGTGGTATAAAGTTTCGAGGTTTATTCATTATGGGAATTGATTCCCCCTGCTTTCGTGAGAAGTTTCCTAGCTAACGAATGTTCTTTTTGTCCCTGAATTCTTTGGTGTTGCTCAACCTCCAGCCCTTTGGCCACGACGCCGCCGGCTACAAACCCCCACCCCTCCTGGCTCCTCGAGGTGGCTACTAAACTACTAAAGGAGGACCCGACTTCCCAGAACCGCGCTGCTAATTGCATTTCCCTTTCATAGGATCGTGGCGGCCGCTCGTGCCATAGCGGTGCTCTAACTCATCGTCGGCAATTAAAATGTGAGTTCACAAACCTTCTTCGTTCCACCCCTCTCTCCTCATCCTATCGATAATTTTTTTATTTATTGATATTGATAACTGTAGTCATTATATATATATATATATATATATATATATATATATATATATATATATATATATATATATATATATAACAAGTAAATATGAAGAAAATGATTACAATACCATGCCAATTACAAGTAAAGAACTGCTCACTAGTAGCACTAGTGAACTGCTACAGGAGTAGCACTTCAAGTTCTAAATTAGAAGATCTCTTGGCCATCTTCTTTTCAGACGCTTCGGAGGATTATCGGGAATTGAGTTTGAGGCAAGTTGGAAGACTAGTGGATTCAACAGGGTATAGAGTTTGCTATGAAAGGATAGGTTTTAGTTTGGTTCAAATCAGCAACATATGGAATATTATGATCTTTAATATAAGCTTGTATGTGACATAATAAGGGGCCTTGGGGATTTTACGTAGGCTTTTGGATTGTTAGGATTGGATGCTTGAAGAATTAGAAGGTTTAGTGTAAATAAGTCTTTTGTGATTTTTTGGGAAGTTGCAGGGCTTTAGTAATAAATTTAGGAGTAGTCGGAAACGACGGGCAGTTTCTTGTATTTGAAGTATGGTATATCCATCGATTATTTAAACAATCGATAACATTAGTATTCTGTACTACAACCCGCAGCATACTAAATCACCTCATCTTCCTCGTAGTGCTCAGAAACTTTCTCTTTAGTGTTGATTATCCTCCGAAAGGCTTTTATATTCCCATAGGCCTCCGCTTCCCGGAGCGGCCAGTTGTTCGGGAAAGGAAGATGTAACGATCCTCCAGTAATATTATGCCTAAGGAAGGAGAACATCGGAAGAGAAAATACAACGGCAGTAACCAATTTTGTTATGTAGTCCTCAGCTCTTATCAGGAACCATTTTAACTTTTTTCTCTTAAATCGATCATAATATTCTTCTTCTGAGTCGAATTTAAAACTTTATCGATAAAATAAAAACTATTGGATTAAAAAAAAAAATCAGTACTATTCTTTACTATTTGTGAAAAATCTAAGCAAATCCAAAATCACAGGTGTTCAGGGCAGCGATTTGAAGTTTCTTTCAGTATAAATCATTTTTTTTTTTTTAATTATTTCTTAAATCGCCATTATTCTACAAATTAAAAATATGTATGAGTATTTGTCAACAATTTCTCTAATGGATATTCATGTAGTTACTAACTTTTTTTTCTTTTTATCATTTCTTAATTATTCAATTTTTAGTTTTATTTTATTTTTCTTATATTTTTCTTTCAGTTTTCGGAGCATATTGTAATTATTTTTATCACTATTATTATTATTTTTTTTTTATTGTGTTTATATATTTTTTTTTCTTATTCTAGATTATAGTAAATACTATTTGAAATATAACTTTAAATGCATGTAAATATTTTGCGTATGTATAATATGTATATATGTTAGATAGTATTTACTTTATTCTTGACAAATAATTCATGTTTTATATTATTATTAACTTTGTCTGAAATTATGGTGGTCAGACTATTTTTATTTGGGTTACTCAATATGTCGCAGTATAAAGATTATTTTTTTCTTTCGAATGATTCGACCATCTGTGGACCACGTTCAACAATTTATTTACTTGAGGTACGAATGATGGTATAGAAGGATCAATACAATTAGGATTGATGAATTAATTGCCACTTCTATTGGGATTATTTTATTAGAAAACTAGTTTGGAATGTTAAACATTCATCTTCAGTTCCTAGGGGTCTAAGAGGCAACTGAAATAAAAAATGTTTCTATTTCAGTTACCTCTTAGACCCCCAAAGAACTGAAGATGGATGAATGTTTAACATTCGAAACCAGTTTTCTAATAAAATAATCCCAATTGAAGTGGCGATTAATTCATCAATCCTAACAATTTAGTTCTTAATTTTACGTTCATTCTAATACTTCTTCATCACCTCTGCCTGATATTTCCTCATTTCATCTTACCACTGTCTATTAATTTGTATTTTAACCACTTCTGAAAATTTGTCTCTGTCCCACATTAATCCCGTTGTATATTTGCCACTATCATATTTTCTATTATCATCCGTATCCATGTATTCGTTTTCTATTTTTGGAGGCAGTGTTGGAAAATTTTCTTTGTTATTCTTCTCTCATCTATTTATTCTCATTAAATTATTCCTTTATTATTATTTTTTTTTTTTATCATTTCATCTCATTTAATATTCTGCTATATTACACTTTTGTATTATAATTTTAATACTATTAAGTATTATGTGTGGTTAAGTACATGAATGTGTGTATGGTGTGCGGGTTTGACGAAGTTGGTGGAGTCAGGCTTCGATACCGTTTCCATGATTAGTTTTCTTTGTGTGTACATTTTACTCTTATCCCCCCCTTTTTAATATTCTTATCGTACTTCTACCGTTTAAATTTATAATTTTTTTTTTTTTCCCTTTTCCAGCAGTAAGAAAGAAAGTCAAATCAAACTGTTGATTTCTGACAGTTTCCCTTGTAGTTTCTTCTCTAATCATAGCAATATTTCTGTTATAAATTTTTTCTTAAGTTCTTTACAAAATGGAAACATCTTCCATATAATCAATTGTTTCCATTTTGATGCCAGATGTGAAATTTGTAGATTGCCCTATATTTAGAATAGCTTTCCTATCCACCCAATGATAAGTGAATTTTCTCGTCTTGATTGGAAATCTTGGGTTGGTCATCTCTTTCATTGGCTTCCCACCGACGATCTGCAATCCTCTGCACCACAACCTTCTCCTGGAATGTTGACTTTCCAATCCTTGAGCAACTCCTAGCTCTTGTAAATTTGCATTGCCTTTGTAACTTCGCAATATAACAGATTCAAAAATAGCAATTTTGTGTTCATAATCCATTTATTCAGTTAGACAAAGTTTTTGTTTATCTCTATATTTTTAAGTAATTTAAGTTGTTTAGAAAAAACAAATTCACTAATTTTTTTTTCTTTTTTTGCAGGTAATCTCAACATTTATTTTATTACAAAAGGGATTTAGTAAGTAATTTTATTTTTTTTTTTAATTTATAACCCTAATTACTTCGTACGTCAATAAAAAAAACATTGCACACAGACCTACGTATATTCATTGTACATATAGACTTCATTCAATCGATTTGAATGAACTACTGGCATATCAACAGTGGAATACAAACCGTTGCCTCCAGAAATATGTCAGAAAATATCTAAAGAAGGCCAAAAAGTGTTGGTTAAGAGATCTATTCAGATAAAAATAATTGAATATCATGTAAGGAGTAAGAACCGCTGGGTGCTAACCTCACTCATGGTCTGGCAAGTTATCTGCTCATTGTTATCTGTAGTTTGAGGTGTGGATATAAAAATAATTAAGGATAGAAAAAAAAATTGTATTGTATAAACTTTTAATTCTATCATAAGAATATACTTTTTGATTGTTAAGAAATATAAGAAGAAGATGATCGGGAGGTCACAAGAGCCATCGATGGTCTCTTCTCCTGACTGGCTCGGTCGCTCTGAAAACCTGCAGGACAGGCCGAGACGTCGGCGCTCCAACAACATTGTTTACTTAGTTGTGTTTTTAACATGGAACCGGTGGCCTAGTCGGTCAAGAGATACATTTTTTGGGAATACGAGAGCGTTGCGCATAGTTTGATATTGGGAGAGTAGGAACAGTTTAGAGCTCAACTCTTGTTATACTAATTGCAAGTAACACCAGATCACTAATAGGTGAGCTCCTTATGACTATGTTTCTCCCAATACGAAATTAAAAAAATAACCTGTGTTTGAACGATCTTGCTCGATCCCGCTCGGGTGAGGCGTATAAAAATTACTCTTCTTTGGAAACAATATAGAGAAGCGGAAATAAATAAATAACATAAGAGCATAGACGCAGGATCAAGCTATTTAATTTAAAAATTTATTTCCTACAGAAAACAATCACAGGTAAAAAAAAAGAAAGAAAAGAAAACGTATCGTCGGTGAGATTGCCATTTCCGCTATAACCTGAACTAACCTGAATTTGCGTATTCGGGTTTTTTAATTAGACGCAGAATTTAATTTTAAAATGAAACCTGTAAAAAAACCTAAATCGAAAAAATGCACATAACGGAATCGGCTATCTTACCGACGACATCAACATTGATGATCAAGGGGGCAGTCCCTAAAACATTTTCAATGTTATTGTTTCTTTAACAGACTGGCGTTTTTTTTTTTTTTGTTTTGTTTTTTCTATCTCATGTCTCCATAGCATATCATCTTATTATTTTAATTTTACCTTACAAAATCCCTTTGGACTTGAAACTTATTTTTAATATTAGTCCAACTACTTTATAAACTGTTACGGATTTAACCACTCATATCTGTTTTGTCGTCATCCCCTTCCTCGACTCGGACCCTCCAGATAGATATAACAAGCAGATATAAGAACAAGATCCGTGGAAGAGTCTCCAGACTTCGACCGGTTTGGAAGAATTTTAAGTGGCCAGTTGGGTTCGAGTGGGCTCCAGTGCTCTGCCACTCCGCTCCTCTGGCTACCAAGTTGTTTATATATAGCAATGATATATAATATATTATATATTTTTGAAGAATCAGTAACAAAATTTTTGTTTTCTGGACTTTATTGATTGTTTATTAAACTTTGGTTCGGATACCTTAGTTTAAAAGTAAATTGATATTTCATAATATAACACAAAAATATGCTAGAAACGGAAAACAAATAAATTAAAACTCTATTAATTAAAGAAATGAATCAGTGATGGACCGCTAGTGGCATTTATTATCCATATTATATAATATAGGTTAATAATCATAATTCAGAAAATGTACAATAATATAATTAAATTCACAAAGTCCTATTAAGATAAACTTCGAATGTTTCATTAATTGGTTAAGGAAATGAAAATGTTTTCAAACCCTTTGACTACACATTGCAGGCGCACTAGATGTGTTTTAATTGAGTATTAGGTTTCGAAACTTTTTATTTTTAGACATATCCTCCCTTGATAGTAACGAAAAATTATCATAAAATTTTATGAATCATAAAATGCGGCTGCATAGGATTTGTTTCTAGTTCTGTACAAAGAAGGGTTGGTCGTTAGAAGAGGAAATGGTGTATTATAATAATATAATTAGATCAAGAAAAAAACAACACTGTGGAACCGAATATCGACACATCCATAATATTTATATGTTTAGTAAGGTTCTTGAGGTTCAGTCAATAAATTAAAATAACTATTTTGGTGACGTTTCGAGGCTATATTGTTCTTATAATCATGCCCTACAGTGAAAAAACAGGTTAAAATAAAATTATATGAGTTATTTTAAAACATAAAGTTAGCTACAATATAAATATATAACAACGTGTGTTAGAATAATAAAAATATATATAATTACAGAATATAGAGGAGTATGAAACTACTTACAATGCTACTGGTGGATATGGTATAGACCAGTGATGGGCAAACCAAGTGCTGCCCTTCGGGCTAGCCAATCCGGCCCGCGGCATGGTCACACACAATTATACATAAGACAAAATTTATTTTCTTCAAAGCTTGAATAGAATTATTATTATTGCCTTCTGGCAATAGTTGTTTTTATTTATTGACTAAACCTCAAGAATCTTACTTAACGTATTAATAGTAACAGTCAAGAAATTTATCCATATATATATATATATATATATATATATATATATATATATATATATATATATATATATATATTTAAACATTATGGATGTATATATTTTATGGAAAAAACAATTTTGAATTAAGTACCTTAGAAATAGCCTTAAAAATGGTCTAAGCCTCCATAGAAAGGGTAGAGCGTCTTAGTAATATGAAAGTAAAAAAAAGGCAATTGCCTGGTGTAATGCCTGGGTTCAAGCCTCGAGGCTATTTCCCTTCGACACAGAAGCCTTAATAAAGAAGAATTACCCGGTATTATCCAGGAGGCAGTGGCTCCATGATGACCATATCATGGAAGGGTCCTGCAGAAGAAAGGGAACTGAAGAAGCTAAGATCTCTGATCAAGTATAATAAAGTCTGGAGTTATGGAGGGATCTTACAAGGGGAGGACTCACTGACGGATCTTGTTGGCATTTTTTTTTGGTGGTTCGTAGTTAAAAAAATTTTAGACACATATTTTGCCGTTCCGATTAATATTTTGCCCTAGAAGGCTAGGAGGAAAAAAATAAAAAATAAAAAAAAATAAATAAAAATTATATATCGAGTTCTTTTATTTATTTTTTAAATATCAATTTATTGAAATTTACAGCTGTACAAATATATACATCAAGTAAATGAGCAGATAACGATTACAATAACATGTCAAAACTTGAAAATAACTACTCATCAGTTGCACTCCAATAAAAATTCTACACCAGAAGATCTCTGGGCCATCTTGTTTTCAGACGCCTCCTAGGATTATCGGGAATAGAGTGGGGAGCAAGTTGAGAAACTAATGGATTTGAGTGGTTATGGAGCTTACTATGAAAGGATAGGTATCTGGTTTGGGCTAACTCCGCAACATATGGAACACTAAGGTCTTTATGGATAAGTTTATTGGTGACAAACTAAGGGGCATCTAGGATTTTTCGAAGGATTTTGGATTGTAAGGACTGGATACGAGATGAATTGGATAGTTTAGTAGATCCCCAAAGTCCAACTCCGTACGTCCAAATAGGTCAAATCACAGTCATGTTAATAAGTCTTTTGTAATGAATTTGGAGCTTTGATCGTTTGTGTAGTAAATGTTGAAGTAGTCTGTTATATCGAGTTTAAAGCATGTCATGAACCCTGCACCAAAACATTTATTATTGAGTGCAAATTCAAAGAAAAATACAGCCGCTTCTTAGATTTTTGTTTAGAATAATTTAATTCTAAAAAGGTCTTCTAGCAAATGCCTTTATAGAATTTTTAC
Organism: Euschistus heros; assembly: GCA_003667255.2. Classification (NCBI taxonomy): domain Eukaryota; kingdom Metazoa; phylum Arthropoda; class Insecta; order Hemiptera; family Pentatomidae; genus Euschistus; species Euschistus heros. The sequence continues at coordinate 342,319 of RCWM02000732.1, read as the reverse complement.
CCAAATCCAGATTCTAATTCAGCACACTCAAAAACAATGAAAAATGTTTATTAAATAAAAGCAAAAAAATATCATATTTTCACCCTCTTCGAAGGAAATGAAATTTTTAAATCGATTATTGGTAGCATTTCTTTAAATCGCCATTTATTTGGTACGTATTTCAACTTGTTTGATATAGCTTTAAAGAGGAGAGCCTCAGCTTTCTTTGGATGTATATAAATGCAAAGTTCGATGAAACAACAAACCAACAACAATACCGACAGAGCTGGAGCGTATCAAAACGTTACACATTTCGAGTGTGAAAAAAACTTAACACCAAAAAAGTGTTGACCCCCCATCCAAAAAACATATCTATGTTAAAAAAAATTTAGTCAGTATGTAGGACAGCTCTAGAAACGTGTTCATACCTTCTAACAGAAATCTATTCTCCTATTTGCTCCATTTAATTCACACTTATCCACCGTAAGGTGTTTATATAACTGTGTATGTATATACACCCGGTCGTATATATGCTGTTGCAGCTACTATGGTAGGCGTCGGTGAAAACGATTATGCAACACGTCTAATGGATATGTTAAAAAAAAAATAACGAAATTCTATTGTCACGCCTTGCCGAATGAGATGGAAAGCTGCATAGTCACTTGATTGAAAATTAAAGAGGCAGAGTATCTTACACAATACGCCATGTAACTCCGGAATAAGGTGTGTAACTTTCTGTGTAACTTCGCGTGTAATGTAACACAGTGGTCCGAACAGCTCAAACTAATATTAGCCGTTCGCAATCTTGAAAATGGCTTATTTTAATAAGATATACCCGTGAATACCTATTTTAAATGCAATGTAATTTTTTGACAGTACTTTCCATCTTATATATGTTTATATATTTTAATTAATGTATACATGTAATCATGTTTCGAACTTCGCTATATATGAATATTATTACAAGTATACTTGGCTTTATATATATATATATATATATATATATATATATATATATATATATATATATATATATATATATATATGTATGTATGTATGTATGTATATATATTAATTTTAAAATGTAGGAAGTTGATACTCGCCGAAGGAAGTATAGTCCTTCCATTTTAGGATTAATGAATTAATTGCCACTTCTAGTGGAATTTTTTAAATTTGAAAACTTGTTTCAAGTTATAAAACATACGTACAATCATTTTATAAAAGATCAGCACATTTATTTTAAATATAAAATTGGAACAAGACATCAAATATATTGGTACTCACCTAAGGAGATCAAACGGACTTCTGAAATATATCCAAGAGTGGAGGGGGAAGGACTAGGTAGGATAGATTTTTGGGGGTTTCCTTGGTTCCCTATGAATGGTTGTTTTTTTTTTTATTATATTGGTAACAAATTTAAATTTTTTTAAATATAATAATTGTCTCTAATGATTCGTAAATATCTTTGACTATTTTTACATATTATTTTAGTTTTACTCCTGATTTTTAATTTTTTTATTTTTTTATTTATGGCCATTTTTATTTAAATTGATAGAAAAGTTGGAATTCAGTCTTTATTTACTGTTGTGTGTCCTTACGTGATATTTTAAATTTTAATCTGTTGATCGTCTATATGATCAATTTAGTTCTACTGATTGAAAAATAAGAGGGCAACGGTTTATCTAATTTAAAAAAGGGATTTGGGGATCCGATGTCCGAGTGTGTTCGGGCGAGGGTCTCAGCGCGCACGTAACCAGAAGGTTGTGGGTTCGAATCCCACCTGGGAGGGTCAAAATTGATTTCATGGCAAACCCACGAAGAATTCTTGACCTTCCCACACTTGCTACAATAGGTTGGTAAACTGTAGGATAACTCGTCCTTCCTGCCCTAAGGGCGTTAAGCCCCCTCCCCTTCCCCCCAATTAAATTAGGGATTTAAACCTAATTTTTTGAATTCCTTTAAGACTTGAATCAATATTGGACCGTAATACGGGATCAAAATGTCTTTCTTCGGGTTAGGTTTGTCCCGTGGGGGGATGTTAATTATATATTAATAATTTTTTTTTATATATACAAAATATTGTCGATCATGATTTTACTGTATATGTTATTGCTAGTGATAGTGAAAATGGTTTGAATTATATTTAAAAGACGGTAAATCATACCATTAAATGCTGTAGAATGTATGCTAGTAAAATATGTGTATCATACGAGTTTATGTGTTAGTGGTCTCAAATCCTGACATTATTGTGTATAACTACATTTGTGTGCTTAAGTTTGCTATTTATTCTTCATTCATCCCGTTTATTTTTCTCGAGTTTTTTAGGCCTAAAAAGTATATATAAATGCAAATTATATTTTAACATTACATTTATACTTTGTTTCTTATATCAGTATGATTATTTATTGCGAGGTTTCCTGTAATATAGAAGTAAATCCGTGTTGCGTCATCACCTAAAGACGATACAAGACCATTTTATATACCACTTTCACGTGATATCGACTATACCGTGGACGAGATCAGGTTCCTACAGCGGAAGAGGCTAAGAACTCCTTTATATCGACAATTAGTGACGGCTTCTGTGGTTTTTGTGGCCGAAGGTTCGGTGAAGGGAGGTATCATGTTTCGCTCCTGTTACCTATCCGTACGACCAGAGTATTGGCTTAGGTTCTTCACACATTGTTGTGCTATGTCGGGTTCGTCTTGGATTAATACTTTTTTTTTTTTTAATTATATCATATATAAAATAGAACCCCTGCTATCATCGGTAATCACGAATAATCGAAAACCTGGGGCAGTCGATTTTAATTTTATGGTCTTAGCATGATAGATAAAGAGTTTAATTTTTAAAAAAATAAAGTTCTGGTATTTATTTTTATACCAAACAAACGTTTTGTATACATGAATACACTACATACATGAATAACTCTGGAAGTTCAACAATGCAGGGGCAAAAATAGGTACGAAATACAACCACATCAAGGTTAAGTGTCCCCCGTATGCAGATGATCTGGCTCTGCTAGCAGAATCAGAGGAAGAGGCAGCAGGCCAAATTAACACACTCAAATAAATAGAAAAAAACAGGACTACAAATATCTTTCGAAAAAACAGAACTGATGACCACAGATACAAACTTCAGAAAGAAAATAGTGGAAACAAAATACGGGCCAATCAAAGTAACACAGAAATTTAAATACCTAGGGAAGATCATCTGCAGTAGAGGATTGGAAAGGGAGAGCATGAAGGAAAAGATCGCTAAACTAGAGAGATTAAGCTTTGCAAGCAGTAACATTTACAATAAAATAAAAATACATAAGAACGAATGTATGTATCCATGTTTTTACATGTTTGTTGAATTTTCATTTACAGCATAAAATCAATAATTGTTTATTCAACATTTATTTCCTAATATTAGTTCAGTGCCCGTAGCAAGATAATTCTGCTATAATCGGGCTTCTCTTGTTCAAATCTTCTTTTACGTCTTTTATTGCTGAGTTTTTCATTGTTAGGACACGATTTTTGGGCCAACGAATTCAGTGTTTTATGTATTGATATCTTGTTATTTACACTTTTCTAATGTGAAAAATGTTAACTGTATATATTTTGTGAAGCTGATTTAGTGTTTTACATTTGTCATTCTGTGTGGCAGAAGGGGTTGAGCATGTATTTAATTTATATCACAACCTAAATGGGAACAAAATTATTTCATATTTTTAAAATTTAGAAATAGTTTATTATAAATTAAAAAGTAGGCAGTCAGTGCTACTTAGATATCAATCAATCTTATGAGCTCAACGATTTGATTCCCACATATCGTCATCAATGGATTGTAAGATAATTAACTATCCCGAAATTTTCCTACTTAATTTGGTAATGATTTACCCTGCTTTAGAAAATAATGGCTCTGTTGGGACTGAAGTAGGAACAGTAACAACGTAATTTTTAGACAGGTTACATATGATTGGAAAAGTGGCATTAAAAACATTCCCCTATTCAAACCACTTTTGTTACTTGTTTTTAAATATGAGTAGTTGAGTTGTATATTTTATTTCTATAATTTAGAGTTCGTCGTAAACCTATGACTTCCTGCCCTACAGTATCCTTCAATGATATTCTACTAATCCCTGTTGAACAGATCCGCTACCTAGGACTCCACTTGGACAAACGTCTTACTTGGAATACACATACAAGACTAAAGTGACAAGACACTGCTCGTCTTTACAGACTACTTTAACATTTACTAGACAAACGATCAAACCTCCCAATTCATTATAAAAGACTTATTTACATGACTGTAATTAGACCTTTTTGGACGTACGGAGTTGAGCTTTGGGGCTCTACTAAACCATCCACTTCATCTCGTATCCAATCCTTACAATCCAAAATTCTTCGAAAAATCCTGAATGCTCCTTACTTTGTCACCAATAAACTTATCCATAAAGATCTTTCCTTATGTTGCTGATTTAGCCCACACCAGATACCTATCCTTTCATAGTAAGCTTCATAACAACTCAAATCCATTAGTTTCTCAACTTGTTACCCACTCCATTCCCGATAATCTTTTGAGGCGTCTGAAAGAAGATGGCGTAGAGATATTCTAGTTTAGATCGTTTATTAAAGTACTACTGGTGAGTAGTTCTTTTCAAGTGTTGACATGTTATTGTAATCATTATCAGCTCATTTACTTTATGTATATATTTGTACAGTTGTAAATTTCAATATATTGATTAAAAAAAAAAATGAATAATAATAATATAGAGAAAACGATATACCTATGGAAAAAATATCGATATGAATATGTCGGATAATCGGAAGAAAAACAACGATATATCTAGTGGCTAATAATTCATTCCTTCTATACGTGTACCTCAATTTAAATGTGTGATTCCTTCTTCCTAGGATTAGATCCTTTTATTTCTGTGAGAGATCGTAGTTTTCTTTTCTTTTTGCCTTATCATTACCGACCAAGGACTAGAACACTTCTCAGAAAATCCGTATCCGACCTTACAGGATAGCCTATTTTGGCTAAAATAATTACACAAAGCGATAGTTTCTAAGAATGGACAAGCAAGAACATAATTTGGATTAAGATGGCTTCCATAGAGGGACTATTAGCCTAGGGTTCGAAGCAGGCAATCTGTTGGATAGGTAGCTATTAAGAAGCTTTCCATCAGAGCTCTAATACTGTCCATCAACAGGCGGGTCTTCTGTACATCTGCAGCGTTCTTTTGTTATTTTTTTGTCTTTGTTTTTTTTTTATCTATCGCGGTGTGGGTTATTGTATAGCATTACTAAATTTATGAAGATCCCTAGACTTATTTATTCTATTACACGAGATATTAATCTATTTTTTAAGCTTTACGTGGGTATTTACGTATCCAAAAATGGGAGTTTGTCCTGAAATTTAAATAAAAACAAATAGCAAGAATTTATCAATCCATTCAAATATTGGTATTGATTGGTTTCTATTCACACTCACTTCAGTAATGTACGAAAGGGACAGTATGAGTTTTGTAATCACGAATTCAAAGAATTAGTCCCATTCTTTAAAAAACAATTTTTTTTTTTTTCATTTATTGATATTTACAACTGTACAAAATAATATACATCAAGTAAATGTGTTGATCGTGAATACAATGGCATGTAAATAACTTGTGAAGAACTACGCAATAGTAGCACTTCAATAAAAATCTGCAATAAAAGGTCTCTACGCCATCTTCTTTTTAGACGCCTTGGAGGATTGTCGGGAATTGAGTGGGAAGCAAGTTGGTAGACAAGTGGATTGGAGTGGTTATGGAGCTTACTGTGAAAGGATAGGTATCTTATCAGCAACATAAGGGACATTAAGACCTTAATAGATAAGTTTATAGTTGACAAAGTAAGGAGCATTGAGGATTTTTCGAAGGATTTTAGATTGTAAGGATTGGATACTACAGACATTTTTTTATGTCTTCCTATCTTTTAATAGAGCGTTTGTTTTATTAATGTACTCATCTTTTATAATAGCTCGGATCTATGATTTAGCGACATTCTACTTGTTAAAAATTTTATAGAGAATATTTTTGTTGTACAACATTCATCTCTAGGACTCGTTTCTTTACATTTAGTCTACTCTAGGTCCTGTTTTTTTTTCAAAAGTTTTTTTCATTTGGTCACCTTAGGTAGGTGTTAATATGTTTGATTTATTTTTTTTACATTTTTAAACTGAATTATATATAATATATGTTGAAAAGTTCTGATGATTTGAAATATTCGTATGTTTTAGAACTGATGAATGTTTAACATTACAAACTAGATGTGGCGCAGAACTCTTCAATCTTGATCAATGTTTCTACTTTTGGAATGATGTCCTCTTACTTTGCGATGTATCCCCTAATTATTTTTTGGATAATTTCTATTTCTATGAAAAGAGTCCTGGACTCTTATGCGTGCTTCAAGACCCTGAAGATTAGATCCAGGATATGAGGCCGATATGCTTTCTCTAATATCTTATTTAAACTTTCTTCGGCCATTAGCCGCTCCTAGTACCTGTACCTGTACCGCCGGTCTAGTTTTTTTTTATTATTTCTCTACCTGTTCTTATTAACCAGGCTCGCACATTTTTCCTTTCCCCGATGCAGATATTGACGGTAACAGAAACGCTGTTTGTTCTATTTCTTCAGCCTCTCATTAGCGGCTTCATCCTCTGGGTCTTCAGATGTCCTCTTCGAGGACTGGTCAGGAATCTAGGTCGGCCGTGATCTCCTCACCATCGTGGATCGCCTGTCATATGTGAGTAGTGATGTGTTTATAGCAGCGGCTAGGTATATAATTGCGAGGCTAGTGGCAGTGTGTAGTTTCTGGTGTGTGTATATCTTGCCGTCTAACGGCTCTTAGTGCCTGAGTGTGCCTGAGGCGGTTACTATTATTTATATCCGAGGCTATCCAAGGCCGTGGGAAACACGCAAGGAGTGAACAATAATCTTTTTATAATAAACATGTTAGCTTATTGATGACGCAATCGCTAAATTGATATACTTGAGATACGCATGATGATATTGAAAGATCGATACAATTAGAATTGATGAATTATTTGCCACTTATATTTGAATTTTTTTATAGTTTTGTTGAATATTAAACATTCATCATCAGTTCTAAATATATAAATTTAAAAAATTCAAAACATTGGCTCTTTGCTACATAATTTAAAAAATGTAAGACAAAAAGTATACCTAAGGAGGCAATATGGGAAGTCTTTTAAAAGATGCCTTGAGCAGACTGAGTGTAAAGAGATGAAAAGGGAAGGCAGATTGGTAGTATTTTAGGTTTTCCCTATTACTAGTTGGGTTTCTGCCTCTATTAAAAACAGAATAATTTTTTTTTTTTAATCTATTTATTAAAATTTATACTGTAAACAATATAAAATATAATACATTAAGTAAATGTGATGATAATGCTAAAAATGACGCGTCACTTGTTTTTAAGAAACTACTGATCGGTAGCACTTATAAAGGTTCTATATTAGAAGGTCCCGAAGCCATCTTCTTTTCAGGCGCCTCAGAAGGTTCTTTGGAATGAGAAGCAAGTTGTGATACTAATGGATTTGAACGGTTGTGGATTTAGCTATGAAAGGATTGATATCTGGTTTAAGCTAAGTCTGAAACGTAAGGTATATTAAGAGCTTTGTGGATAAGTTTGTTTATGACGAATTAAAGAGCATTGAGGATTTTTCTAAGGATTTTAGATTGTAAGGATTGGGTACGAGATAAATTGGATGGTTTAGTAGAGCCCCAAAGCTCAACTCCGTACGTCCAAATAGGTCTAATCACTGTCATGTAAAGAAGTAGTTCGCAATTAATTGGGAGCTTTGAACGCTTGACTAGTAAATGATGGAGTGGTCGAAAACGAATAGCAGTTTCTTTTCTTTTAAGTCTCGTATGCGGATTCCAAGTAAGTCGTTTGTCCAGATGGAGTCCTGGGTAGCGGATCTGTTCTATGGGGATGAGTGGAGTACTAACTAAATAAACAAAGAAACTAAGTTCCATAAAGAACCTACACCAAGAACATAGATAGAACACAGAACCTGACAACAGATGTCAAATATTTGCCCAACTACCTGACCCCCCAAAATATCCCACTGAAAGCTTTACTACTTCCTGCCGTCTAATTGCTCCTGGGACCACTTTCTCCAGTGCCTAGGATCCATTTCCTTTCTATAAGGTACCATTTTTTGTTTAGTTGATGTTATAAAAAATGTCCCTGCTAAAATGGCATTTTTTGTAATGCAAATTTATTATTTTTTTTTTTATTAAAAATGTAATTTCAAAATGGCATCTAACATTATGATCTCTATTTCATTTTTTATAAAATACAACTTGCATTTTCAGTACTTTGATTAGAATGAACTGTTAGTAATCCAATGGCAGTGTAAGGAGGAAATTAGGCTGATTTCACAATCAACCGTTTGATTCATGGTTTCCGTTTAAAGTTAATATACACCGCTTTTTTTGGAAGGGTTAATAGAATTAAGATTACAATGATTAACCTGTTTTAAATGCAGTATTTAAACCTAATTAAGACAAGGATAAATATTCATCTAAGAAAGAATGATGGGAAGTCTTTTGAAAGTTTTCAGGGCATAGAGTAGACTGGGTGTAAAGAGAGGAAAATGGGGAGTTGGGTAGTTAGATAAATACATTTTGATTCCTACGTTTATTAGTCAGGTAAATGGGCAGTCCTTTGGATTTTCCCTATGACTTTTCTGCCCATACTGGAAACAGTTTAAAATAGGTCTATAGAATATATGTAGCCGGTCAGTTGAACAAATATCTGTTTAATTTAATAACTAACAGCAATTTAAAAAAAATTAATAGAAGTGGCAAATCATCGATCCTGATTAGATTGATTCAATATTTCCAAACATTTACTAGACAAACGTTCAAAGCTCCCAATTAATTACAAAATACTCATTTACATGACTGTGATTAGACCTATTTCGACGTACGGAGTTTATTAGCTTTGGGGCTCCACTAAACCATCCAATTCATCTCGTATCCAATCCTTACAATCCAAAATCCTTCGAAAAATCCTGAATGCTCCTTACTTTGTCACCAATAAACTTATCCATAAAGATCTTTCCTTATGTTGCTGATTTAGCCTAGACCAGATACCTATCCTTCCATAGTAAGCTCCGTAACCACTCCAATCCACTAGTCTCCCAACTTGCTTCCCACTCCATTCCCGATAATCCTCCGAGGAAAAGAAGTCTGAAAAGAAGAGTGCTACTGGCCAAGAGACCTTTTAGTGTAGATTTTGAGTGCTACTATTGAGTAGTTCTTCACAAATTATTTACATGCCATTGTATTCACTATCAACACTTTACTTAATGAATATTATTTTGTACAGTTGTATATATCAATAAATGAAGAATCCCGACTGGGTCAAATCTTTTCTCTTCACAAAAAAAATATATATTTATATATATATCAAGAAAAATTACATATATATATATATATATATATATATATATATATATATATATATATTATATATATATATATATATATATATATATATTTCCAATTTTTTTTGCGGTTAAATTTAAAAAAATTATAATCGGCGCCTTTCCATTAACTTTTCTATTTATCTGACAGCTTGAATCACGTCAATATCCGATCTATACTATATGACCTAATTTGGGAAGCATTGTTTCACTTTTTCACCTTGAGTCTTTTCATTTTTTTTCATTGATATCTACATTCACTCTGTTATTTGATAAATATCTGGTCTTTGACATAATGAATTAATTAGTTGTCTTACGTACATGTCATATCGATACAGTTCAAATATAAGCCGTGGAATTCCGAAATCAGCTATGTCCAGTATCCAGATTTTTTTTTTGAACAGTTTTTCTTCTTAACTATCTTAAGGTGAAACGTTGCCCCAAAAATTAGTTAAATCATATTGAAAACGGCCTTAAAAAAATTAAGGCCTCTTCCGAATCCATTCTGACCTTTACCTTTATTGACCAGCTGTGAAAAATTAAAAATAAAAATGGACTTATCTGGTTTTGAGACTAGTTTAGAATGTTAAGCATGTTTCATCAGTTATAAAACCATATAAAAAAAAAAAAAAATTAAAGAAATAAGAACACTGTGGTAAACATATTAAATATATTAATCTTATGCAAGATAAGAAATCAAACATGTTGATACTCAATTAAAGAAGCAAAATGGGGTTTGATGTCTTGCCTTACAAATTTAATCGAACGTGCATTTCATAAGTGACACAACTCAAAAACCTGCATTAGAAAAATGTAAAATTCTCACAGTCTTGTATGAACTGTCGTAAGTGTACTTGAATTAACATTCAATCACAAGAGCACGGGAGATGAATCAGATGGGATTTAAAGTCAATTCCATACATTTTTGGTTTCTCATAGAAGACTATTAAACTTAAACATGATGATAAATCAAAAATATAGATTTTCGAGTAGTGCGGTATGATTTAAAAATATTGTTTGTGATAATTGTGTTTAGAACTGATGATAAATGTACAACTTTCGAAACTTGACTTTGCATTAAAAAAAAAAAAAATTGAAGTGGCAGATCGGCATGCATACTTCAAGTGTTAGTAGTTCTCTTCTTCTCCTGTATTTTGGCCGCCTAGGACCGCGTGAAGTAACCATATGCAATAATTTACGTACTTCTTTTCCTTCATTTTCAATAGTTCTTCATCCGTTCACTTTGCTGTTTCCTTCTCTCTTCTGTTCAGATGCTCATTCTTTCTTTTCCTTCTTCTGGAACCCTTATAGTTTTGGATCATTTTTCTGAAAGCTTATAGTTTCATAAGCTTTTGAAGTTTGTAGTTTTATTAAATTGTATGCATATTTTTTTTATTCTCTTTTTATATCGAATTTTTGGAGGAAATAATATAATGATTTAATAATACACTGTCATAAATTCTAAAAATAAAACTACAAAACCGCATTAAATTATAGGATTCGGGCATCCGAAGATTTTACGTTATTTGAACAGAAGGGTTCTGCTTTTTCAATATTAATGATATTTTTAATATTTATTTCAAATTAGCTGAAGAATTTTTTAGTGCTACGATAGACAATTAGCCATTCTCTACCTAGATTACCACTACTAAGACTTCTTTAGCAGTGAAAGTACCCCATACCTAACCCTGTGGTACAGTAACCTTTCGCTGTATCTTAAGGCTGCTTCATCAGCTAGCGGCTGGCTGCGGTTAGAACGGTCCTTGAGAGGAATGTGGTGGAACCGCCAGAAGTTCTCCAGCGGACTGGGATGGATAACTTGTTGTAGGTGTAGTTCGTCCGTTTCGTCATACTTTCACTCCACCGTATCCAGTACAAGGACTTAAGTAGATATGTGGGTGATGTCGGCCACTTCTGTTGTGCGTTGTGAATATGAAAGTTATGTTCACCTAATAAGTAATTTATTTTGAAATGGATATTTATTTTGTCTGTGGTTCTATACTTTTTGAGTGTAGAGTTTTTTTTTTCAAATTTCTATTGACACGCTAGCAGTATCATTGTTGGTTGGATAAACAAATTTATGACAATTTCATTAATTAATCAAACATTTTATGGAGAATTTTTTTTTTTTTTATATATAACATTTGTCGCTAGGGCCCACTGTTTAGAAGCTAAGTTGCCTATTAGTAGCAGTTTAATAAATGTTCCACATTAGAAAGTCTCTGGCCCATATTCTTCGTCTCGAAGGGTTATCGGGAGTAAGTAGCAAGTTGGGAGGCTAGTGGATTCGATTGGGTTTGTTGCTTGTCATGAAGGGATAGGTATCTTGTTTGGGCCAAATCTGCAATGTATGGGACATTTAGATCGTTATGAAAGTTTATTTCTGACATTACAAAGTGCATTAAGGGAGGATTGGATACAAGAAGAAATGGAAGGTTTAGTGCTATTACAAAAACAATCCATTCGAGAGCGATTCAAACAAATCTAATTTATTAAAATATAATAATTATTCAAATGATAAATTAGTATATAGCAAATCGGATGTATTATCTACATCACGCATATATGAACCTTAATTACATTTAAGATAATGTTTGAAACAATAATTGAATAAAAGAATTCTAATCTAAAGGACTATTTTATTTATTTTTTATATAGTATAGTGATGCCAAATTAGTGATGATTGTAAGATAGTGTTTAACTTGTCATTTATTTATGTTATTATATGTATATATACGCACACAAATATAAATAATGATATATATATATATTGCTGGTAAAATGAGCTAGGGTGGCTTTTCCCCGATTTTCGACGGCAATACTTCCTCGACACTTTCCTATTCCAATCATTAAAAACCAATAAACCTTCCTATATTCTAGGCCCTACTTACTCCATCCACCACCTGAATACCTTCCCAACCTTCCAACCTTTATGCCCCCTCACATAGAACTATTTGAACAATCTTTCTTCATCCGGCCTACCTCTTTTTGTAATTCCTTACCTATCTTTTATTTATCCATCTTCTCCATATTTAATCTTCCACAAAAATGTAAATAATATGTAAATGTGCATAAGTGTATATAATTTTTTACTGTTGATTGGTTTTTTGTTTTTTTTACTTAACTTAATTTTTTTTTGTTTCTTCTCTTTTCTTTTTTTTTCTCATATTTTAATTTTTAGTACCGATGTGCTGATTTGTAACTAATCTCAGCCAGACAATCGTACCTTTTATTGTGCACTTTAATTATTCTTAGGGAACAGTCTGTCCCAGAATAAAGATTATTTTTCATTTCATTTTCATAAACACCAAAATATAATCATACGGAAGGATATGAAAGACTGCACAATACCTCGGACATGTGACGAAAGAAGACTACCTAGAACAGACCGGGTCCTTGGCCCACAAACGTCAAGAACTCAAATCGTGCCTCGCCAAATATAATAAATATTATATATTATATATATATATATATATATATATATATATATATATATATATATATATATAAAATAAATATAAAATAAAATTCAATAACCTTATCGGATTATGGAAACCTGAATATGAGGTTTAAAACATCGAAACAATTCGTTTATTAGTAAACTTTAAAAATACGTTTTTTTTTTGTTTTGTTTTTTTAAATGATGATCATTTCCAATTCTTTATTTATATCTGAAGCACCATCAAATTTATCGAGAAAATTAGATTAGGTATATAATTTTATTTAATGATCATTATTTTATTAATTTATTAATTCCTCCCCCCCCCCCCCCTTTTATTTATTTTTTTTTTTTTTTTTGTAAATCGTATGTTTTTTTAATTTATTGGTCGAGATTAATATAATTTGGTTAGAACATTATTAATGTTATTGTTACGATGCAGACGGTATTATTAAACTTTACAAATAAAACGAGTTGTTTCGATGTTTTAAACCTCATATTCAGGTTTCCATAATTCCAAAAGGTTATTGAATTTTATACATTGAATAAGATATATCAAAAAACAGCTGAAAGGCTATTAATATATTATTTAATTTATTTTTATATTATTTTTTTTATTTTTCGTCAATCGTTGCCTGATTTTTCCAATACCTTCTTAATACTGGAACTTCATCGAACTTATTACGAATATAACATCAACAACAAACCTTCAGACTTGAAATGTCAAGACATAATAGTCCTGTATAACTGCCCCTGAAGGTTTACGGTTCTGAAATAATTTACTTAGGACTTGCACACTCCTTACTCCATCGCCTGGAATGTCCATATTGCTGGAGCCATGGAGTTACCGCCCAGTAACTCCGCAGCAGTTGATGCCCGGAACAGATGAAACCATCAAGAACAACTTCCATGCAGGGGGGAATATCACCTTCTAAGTGTTATAGCATTTTCAGAAGTAGTAGTTAGGCTCTCCCTCTGCTTTAACAATTAATGTGTTTACTGTTAGCCGTAGGGACCAACTATTGTGTGAATTTCTTTAAAACTTAACTGTGGGGCTTCAATCGGAATTAAACATAGGTTTTGCATCTTAAAATAGATTAACCTAACACTTTTATATCACCAAAACTTAAAAAATAATTATCAGAAAATTAATAAAATAAAATGTATTCCAGTCAATAAACACATTGTTGAGTGCATGAAATATGCCGTGATTTTTGACTTCATAAAATTGTTTCTATAGTACATATTTGTAGAACTTTTAACGGTTTTTGAGATATACGTTATTAAAAATAGATAATATCGTAATAAAAAAGAAAGAAATTACCTGACTTTTGGTCAAGCGCTTGCTTCAAATGCCAAAAATGTATATATGAAATTAAAGCAAATTTAATGCTCTACAACTTTTATTCTGACAATTTTTCTGAGAAACGATCTTGAAAGGCACAAGAGGCTGATTAGTTTTCGTTTTTCTAACATTATCGGTTTTCAATAACTTATAATCCGAAAACCGTTTGAATTACGACAAATATTTATAGGAACTATTTTATAGGAAATTTAATTAGCTTTAATTTTTATCGGTAACATATTTTTCGAGAGTCAACCGTTTTCGAGATATAATCGAAAAATCGAAAAAAATTATCTTATTCCCTTCCCCCCTCCGTTTGCTCGCCCCCCACGGGGCGGGGACTTTTAGTATGTTTTCCTTCTAACTACTCCTAACAAAGCTATGAAGTCAAAAATAATCGCATATTTCATGCACTTTACACCCCTCATTTTAGCACTCATTGACTGGACTAATGTGAATTTATGTAAATATTTTTGTTAAATATTAGATAATATATTATTCCATAAATTATATGAGTTTATATAATATAGTTAAAGAATAATTATTCCAAGTGTCCGAGAAAATAATTATTTTCCAGCTTCTACAGGATTCTGGGAATTATTGCTGTACATCATTAAACTTTTATTTAGTAAATTCATAACTTTTTTTTTTACTAACGATGATTATCTTTATAGGGCTTTCGGTTGTTAGTGTCGGATTCAATTATTCAACAAAACGGAATTAAACTTCGTGGAGGTCATTTCAGCTGCGACTATTTCTTTAACTATAAGCTTTATGTCGATTCCAAGTAAAAATCGATTCATGTCAAAAGAAGGGCCTTAACGTATAAGAATAGGTTCTTATGTATAGAATTCTTTAAGGATCTAGGTCAACTAATAAAGGATTTGTAAAATGCAACAATGTTAATGAAAAGGTTATAGATATCAGAAGGGCTTACGATATATTAAATTTTTTCCTATTAATTTTTTGTTGTATCGATAAGAACGTCACGATATATTGTTTTCTCTATATTATGAAAATTCAACGTACAACAATATATGTTCAAAAAAGACATTTTAATAAAACCTTATAATATTATTTTAAATAAGGAAACGTTATTAATGTTAAAGGCAAGGGACTGTTGGCAGTACTGGTATTCGTTCCATTTCATTAAGTATATGTACCTAATGCTTACTGTTTAACTCATAATAAACTACTTTTATATTTTAAACATTTGAAATAATTTTGTTCCTATTAAAGTTTTGAGAATAAATTAACCAAAACTATAAAATAATGAGGAGTATCATTGTGACATGATTTGAGTATTTAACATGGCAAATCATTAAAAAAAAATCGAGATATGGCGGTGTGTTGATATTTGCGGACAACGTTATAAGGTTTATCGATATTTGGAGCTGAAAAAGTTGTTGATATGGAAATCGTTATTTCTTACGATACCATAACTACTTTCGGGTGTAATATTTGGAACTGATGAAGTTGTAAGAACTATATTATAGTGTTAATTAATGCATTATTTACAAACTAAACGTTTTCTAATTAAAAATAAGATGATCAGGGATGCATTTGGAATTTAAAAAAACAAAAACGGGCTTACGTTTTGACTCCACAGTTATCGATCTGCAAGGAAGGTCAAAGCGTTGGAATTCCATAAACGTTTTTCACTCGGACATTTTTTTTTTCCTTTCTCCCAACTGCATTTCGAATCAACTTTTTCATTTACTTAACATTCAACTATATATTCTCATTACAATGTTTTCTGATTGATGTGTGTGTTATTGTTTTAATATGAAACATCTCTTTGTGTATAAAATATGAATTCCAGATATTTTATTTTATAAATATAATGTACAAGTCTATCCCTTTGGTTGCGTAGTTCTTACTACGCCTTCAGTTAAAAATAATAAAAAGAGCTTTATTTTACGGAATTTAACAATTTACAATTTTGTAACATATTTGTATAAATACATGTTTTGCTGATTAAACAATTCACTCTACATATTCGTTTAGTATAAATTAAACTTAGAATACATTTTTTAAACTGTAGGAAAAACTGACAAAAAAAAACCTATTAAAAAAATAATAATAAAAATAAATAAATAATAATAATAATTAAATAAAACAAGTTGGTAATTAAATAAAGTAAATAAATGGAAAATATGAAAAGTTTTGGGCGTTAAAATTAATTGCTATTTAAGAATAAATTATCTCATACAATACTTTGATTTGCTAAATTATAATTTAACTAAAACTAATAAATTCTAAGAATGTCTTATTAACTAAATTCTATTCTAGTAGTATGTGTCTAGTTCGTTTGTGTACGTATCTTCTTAAGGTTAGCTTGTTATATTTACCTATTGCTTGTATTATGTGATTGTCTGAGTTTATTGTTGAGTTGAAAAAGTTTTGAGTCTGGGAGTAAATAAACTGTTTAATTGTCTGAAAATCTAGATCGTGTAGCATGTCAGTTTTTTTTGTGTATCTTGGGTAGTCGTTAATGATTCTCAAGCATTGGTTTTGAATTATTTCTAATTTTTTTGTAATTGGAGTCACATGTGTAGCTCCATACCGGAGAGTACGCCTTCAGTTTAAATGCAAATTTAACTCCAGGCATTCTACAGCCATCTTACCCGTAACGCCTCTTAATTAGTATTAGTCGATTTTTTTTTTCTAGGAATCGATAAATATAACCAGATTAAACTAATAATTGTTGCTGAGATGACCTGTAGGAAGTTGAATTCCATTGCGCTAAATATTTGAGTCCGGCAGTGCCAGCCCAAAGACAGGACAGAAAGGCGAGAGAAAGCGAACGTTGCACAACCCGTACCATCATCCGTCAAAGAGTACCATCGGGGAAGGCACTCCACCTACGGACTCCCCGAAGTACAATAGCTTCGGGACACGGAAAGTTCATTAGCTGTGTCCGGTCTGGTTGTATAACCGGGTCGGTGTCTTTCTGTGGTAAGGAAGTCCGAAGAGGTCCGATCTGCTAACGGGTTTGCGAACCGCTGGAGGTTGTCCGAGTTGGGCGGTGGCTTTTTTTTCTTTTTTCTTTTTGTATGCTTCGGATTTGGCACCTCGGAAGTGAAAGTAATTTATTAAAATAAAAAGTATGATGCAATTTGAGATGAAAAATTATATTGTGAATTGTACAAACCTAGGTGCAAATAAATAAACTTCATACTCTGCTGCCCTAACCGTTCTTATTATAAGTGAACTGTAATCTTAGTTATAATTTTAGAATATTAAGAGGTAAATTGTAGTATTAAGAGTAAAAAGGAATACCTTACCTTATTATGTCAATAGATGCAGAATGATCTATAACTCAATATCTTCCCGACTGGGAAAAAAAAAATATTATAGGTATATCTGTCTATAATTTACAGCTTTTCCCAATTTAGAATTAAAAGAATCATATTTCTTCATTTAATAATTAAATTAAATTAACTATCAATATCAATGATTATTCGAAATTTAATAGAAGGTAGGGGTTTC
The DNA here is from genome assembly GCA_003667255.2 of Euschistus heros. Classification (NCBI taxonomy): domain Eukaryota; kingdom Metazoa; phylum Arthropoda; class Insecta; order Hemiptera; family Pentatomidae; genus Euschistus; species Euschistus heros. The sequence goes on along the minus strand of RCWM02000732.1, from coordinate 324,583 downwards.
AAATGAGACTTTTTCTATTCATTCAAACCAATTAAGCTCTTAAACGGTAGGTTCTAGTGGCAAGTGTTATATAACAAAAACATATTTTCCATTAAATTTCTGATCAGGAAACTGTCGGAAAGTTTTCGATCCGGGCAGTACCTACTCAGCCTAGAGCGGGTCAAAAAATCTCCAACACTTTAAAAATCTAGGCAAAACTTGACTCTTTTCATTTAAACCAATATAGTTCCCAAACAGTTAGTCCTTTCTTTAAAAAAAAAAAAAAAAAAAAAAAAAAAAAAATCTCCAATCTCCAATTAAATTCTGATAAGGAAACACCTACAGATATAGAGTATGTCAAAATGTTACATATTTGTAGAGAAAAACGTTACACCAATTAAGTATAAAAGTTTTAAAAAAGTGATATTGTTAAATACTGGCGAAAATTATCACAAGTTATTAAATTACCTCGGTGATTATCCGGAACTTAATTCACCTTTATTATAATTTATTCTGTTCTATTTTATTCTTGCACTTTATTTTATTTCTTATTTTTATTTATTTTATTTATTCGTATATTTTATTTTACTTCTTGTATGTTCAGAGGCTTTTATTTTAGTTTTCTTACTTGATTTCGTTTACTTTATTTGATAGCATTGTAAATATTATATGAATGAGTCTTTGTCGTCTATATTATTTTTATTTTTTATGAATAGAGCATAGCTACTGCAACTCAAATCTTCAAATTGTTGAAAAAATGTATTTTGCTGTTGGAAAATTAATAAATATGATTACAACTTGGAACTTGCCGAAGCTATGCTGCTGAACAATAGCATCATACTCTTTATTATAGTTAGGGGATATTTGTTTTTATGGAATAAAGATTATTTTTATTTCATGTATTGATTCCACTATTTAGAAGAGAATTCGTAAAATAATTTTCTGTTTACTCGAGGTACGCATGATGGTATAGAAGGATCAATACAATTAGGATTGATGAATTAATTGCCACTTCTATTGGGGTTATTTTATTATAATACTAGTTTCGAATGCCAAACATTCATTTTCAGTTCTAAAACATACAAAATTTTCAACACATCACTATGTTACATTGATAAAGTTTTCAAAAATGAAAGACAAGAAATCAAACATTGGTACTGTTAGATCTCCTCAGGTGAGTACCAATGTTTGATTTCTTGTTTTTTATTTTTGAAAACGTTAGTATATATAATCTATGTAACATAGTACTGATGCGTTGAAAATTTTGTATGTTTTAGAACTGTAGGTGAATGTTTAGCTTTCGAAACTAGTATTCTAATAAAATAACCCCAATAGAAGTGGCAATTAATTCATCAATCTTAATTTTCTATTTGTACAGTTTTGATGCATTTGATTTTTTAAACTATGTTGTATACAATTGTGTTTTTTTTTAAATAGTAATATATTTTAAAATAGTTTTTGACCGGACTTATGCTATCTTGGATCGCTTTCCTGGTATTGGAATTTCAATAAAAATTTAAAATTTTGTTATCGACGCACATCTAATAGCTTAAATCCCTCATTTGATTTATTTTTGAGTTTACACTTTAATAACTCTCTATAGAATGTCGTAACTACAAAATTCATTAAAATTATTTTTGTATTTCGAACAGACTTAGTTCTGTTATTGTAAGGACATAATCGATAGTATAATTGATGGTGATTTCGATTTCTGAACCCCTCCGCAGCCAGTGATTCCAGCAGATAGATGTGGAAGAACCAAACCGAACTGGCTAGAAGAGTCCGAAGCGTTCCCTTTCACCGGTGGGTCATCCACCTCTTCCAGCCAGTTCCACCTCGGCTTTGTGTCCAGCTATATCCTTTGGAGTCTATCCTTACATTTAGTGATAAATCGATTCTTCACATATCGGTGTATTTTGTTTATAGCATTCACCAGTTTTCTAGAGTTCACTATAGCATTGTAACTAGATTATTTAGTATATTCCCTACAGATTAGAATTGCTGATTTTCATTATGACTTCTCGTGATATTTATAAAGTCTTCTTTAACATACGCATATCTCAAATTGTCATAAAATCCATTTCAAATTCTTAATAGGCTCTAGAATTTCGCGATAATGACTTTGTTATCAGTGAATAATGACTCCTACATTGCATCTTAAAAACGCAAATCTTATGCCAGAAACCTTGAAACAAATCTTTTCAAAAAAACTTAATCTACGTTATGAACCTACTACTTCTCATTCATTAAATGATATTTCACTAAAAAGATTTGGTACATAAGACTCCATCTGATCAAACGCTCTACATGGAATCCACATACAAGACTAAAGCGACAAGAAACTGCTCTTCGTTTTAGACTTTTACAGCAGTAATTAGACCTCTTTGGACATACGGGGTTCACCTGTGGGCCTCAGTTAAACCTCCTTAAACCATTTTGTGTAAAAGTTTTATTGAAGGGCTTTATGAATAGTTCTTTAGAACTTATTGACTTGTATCACCACTAGGCATATCAATGCTAATGTTTTGTATTTTCCTAACTGTTTTTTTTTTGGTTTTTTTTGGGGGGGGGGGGGGGGGAAATCGAAAACGACCAATCGTTCATTCACGACCTTGTACGCTTCAAGCTTTAGGCATATATTTCACAATCATACGCCAAATTAAAGTGAATTCATCCTAACCTCCTTTACAAGTATTTCCACGCTTCGTTTGTATTTCTTATAATCGATTCCCATTGCCTTCCATATCTTACCGTTATAGATACACTCCTGCCACCTTTCACACATTATTGTGTATTTAGATTCGTTTACGGTTTAAATATTCATGGAAAAACTTATCAAGGTGTGCTATTACATTCACCATGCTCTAAAAGTAATTCACACTTTTCTGCCAGGTTTCAGATTTTTAAAAAAATAATTTAAACGAATTATTAACCGTACGAATATGAAATTAATTTTCAGAATATTATCACCTATACGCATATCCATAACTGTGTACTATAGGAGGCCGTGGAAGGGGAAGGCCGTGTCTAATTGGCCAATAATGAGCGAGCTCCACGGCCATGTAGATCCCTATCTCAGTGCTACCAACCTCATCGGTGTGTATCCGTTTATACCTCGGCCTAGTTACATACTTTCCGCTGTATTTTATTTATATCTTTACGGTAAAAATGTATGTTTAAGTAGAAAATTAGTATTAAAACATTTTTATAAGTGCAGTAAACACTACATTATTTGCAGTATCGGGTAGTATTGCAGCTGCATTTATTAATATTTTATGATGGGTATTAAATAATTTTTATTTTCATGCAAAAAGTATGAAAATAAATTTATGAGTAGATTTAAAAAAATGTCATATTAATTTTTCCCGTATGTTTTCAGTTGGGCTGTTGTATGTTTCTCTGCTTGAATATACGCTTTATTGTTTATATCATTCTATTATTGGGTATAATGTATACAAAAAAAGTTGTTTTTTTTTTTAATTTATTTTTTTTAATTTGATTTCCCTTATTGCCAGTTCATGTTCAATGTGTATAGGTGTTTTATCGAAATTCATTTTACAAAACTGTAATGTGCAAACAGCATCTTCTAACAGTTCACTTTTCGCTTTTTTCAAAGTTTTACCACTCAAACTGCCCGTCTCACTGCTAAGATTAAGAATTGTTTTTAATTCCCGTTATTGTTGATTTACCAACCTTGAAATCGATAGCTAATGCTGACCCGATTCACTTTTTTTTAGCCACGTAATTATTTCGTTATTTTTGTTAGCGTGGATGATGTACATGTAGTTTTTAAAACAAAAAGTGATCTCAAAGGAGATCATACCTCACAACGAACGATTTAAGACATAAGATGAGATCTATCACCAATCAAATGTTTAAGAAGATACTGAGAGAAACAAATGAAATGGTCTAATTAAGTACACAGTTCTCAGTAAACAAAATTGTAGGTATGTATAGAAGTTCATTTTATGCAGTTTCTGTGAAATGAATGGAGCTTCCCTTATGGAAAAAATAATTTTGTTTACGATTTAATTTAATTGTTATATAATAATAATTTTAATAATACAGATAAGTAGTTAGATGATCAATTTAGTTAAAATTACATTCCAGAAAAAAAGTTCCGTCAGGTAATTAAACGTTCCGATAATTGACGTTTGGATAATCGACGCTCCACTGTATATTTATTTTATTATATTATATTACGTAATATTTATCCGATTATTTAATATATATATATATATATATATATATATATATATATATATATATATATATATATATCTTGATGTTATATAAATGTTTAGTAAGGTTCTTGAGGTTCAGTCACGACTGCGACGTTTCGAGACTATATTGTTCTCATAATCATGCCATACAGTGAAAAAACAGGTTACAATAAAATTATAGAAGTTACACAAAAACATTAAGTTAGCTACAGTACAAGTATATAACAACATGTTTTAGATTAATGAAAATATATATAATTACAGAATATAGAGGAGTATGAAGCTACTTACAATGTTACTAGTGGATATGGAATAGACTAACAATTCTAGTACACAACTAACCTAGGGGGGTGAGTTTAAACAGACAGTTACCAAGGGTTAGTGGGGAAAACCCTATTTCTTAAAAATTAAGTTAAAAGGACTGTGTGGGTATTCCCAAAGTATTATCAAACTAAAGAAAAACAAATTAAAAAAATAACCAAATTAAACAAAACAGATTCGTGTAATTTAGGGAATGAAAAATGGTTCGTTAATCTCACCAAATAGAGTTCCCTAAAGAAGTCAAACGATTTCTGTCCCTCGGTCCGAAATATTGCCTACCGCATGATTCTAATCAATTACCTATAACAAATCTTATAAGTGACATTGAATTTATTATACACAATAGTGTAGAAGAAAGTAAACGGGATGTGTTAATATAATAACCAATTATAAAAATACTAATCACAATAGAAATAACCACTGTAATAATAATAGTCAAGAAATAACACGAAAGGTATACAAAGCTACCAGGGAATTTCTAAAAACATATCCAAATATAATAATAACTAAAACAGATAAGACCAATCAATCAGTAGCAATTATGAAAGACGTGTATATAATTAAAACTAACGATTTATTAAAAGATAGGAACACATATAAAAATGTTGGTACTAACTAAATTAAAACAACAAAAATTCATAGATACTAAAACATACATTAAACTAATAACTAATTCTCCAACATCCCCTAAACTGTACTCACTAATTAAAAATCATAAAACTGACAACCCAGTGAGACCTATTGTTTCATTTATAAACTCTCCCACATATGAACTATCTAAATACCTAACCAATATCTTAAAACACTTGTCCACAGATAAATATAATGTCAAAGATTCGTTTGAGTTCCATAATAAAATAACTAATATCCGGATTCCACAAGGCTACAAAATAGTTTCATTAGACGCATCCTCGTTATTTACCAATATTTGTACCACTAAAGTAAAAATAATAATTGAAAAACATTGGCATAAACTTCAAACTCACACACCAATTCCTAAAGACCAATTTCTCAAATTATTAGCTCTGTGTACCGATAGGGGTTATTTCCAATTTAATGAAAAATTTTACATTCAAATGTATGGGTGCCCTATGGGATCTCCAATCGCTCCAATTCTAGCAGACATATACTTAGAGGATCTCCTAGATTCAGTTATCCCCAAAATCCCCTTCAACATCCCATTTCTATTCAAATATGTAGATGATATCCTTACTGCTATACCTACAGAAGACAATAAACATGAAATAATTTTAGCCGAATTTAATAAATTTTTAAATAGACTAAAGTTTACTATGGAATTTGAATATGATAATAAAATACCGTTTTTAGACTTACTTTTAATTCAAAACCCTAATGGAATAATAGATACAGAATGGTGGAAAAAACCAATACATTCCGGAAGATATTTACATTATACTAGTCAATGCCCCAAAAGTTATAAAATAAACACCGCAAAAAATTTAATAAATCGTGCAATAAAGTTATCTACAGCAAAATATAAACAAACCGCGGAAAATAAAGTAGTAGACCTTCTTTTAATAAATGGATATCCACATAGACTCATTTGTAACTTACTCAAACCAACAAATACTCAACAGAAACAACAAGAAAATATGAATAAAAGATATTACACCATCCCATATTTACAAACACTATCAGAAAGGCTCAGGAAAACACTCACAAATAACCATAAAACTGACTACATGGTCACATTCAAAAATACCTCCACCAATAATAAATTGTTTACCAAAACCAAAGATACTGATAAGTTAGAGTTACAGTCTAATATTGTTTATGAAATCCCGTGTGAAGATAGTTGTGGCAAGTCTTATTATGGTACATCGGAACAATATCTTAAACGACGAGTGTATCAACATAAATACAGTTGCACGTCTATAAATAAAAACCCGAACAAACCTGACCAAACAGCTCTCACCACACATTACAGGCAAACAAAACATACTTTTAAATTTGATTTCCCCAAAATTATTCACCATGAACAAAATAATTTTAAAAGAAATATTAAAGAAATGATAACCATAGAAAAATTTAAAAACCGCGCAATAAACAAAAAATCAGACGTTTTAAATCTTAACACCTGTTATTCCAAATTATTAGTATATTACACTGAAATATTTTTGTACCTGCATCTTTGGGAATACCACCCAGTCCTTTTAACTTAATTTTTAAGAAATAGGGATTTCCCCACAACCTTTGTAACTGTCTGTTTAAAATTCCCCTAGGTTAGTTGTGTACTAGAATTGTTAGTCTATTCCATATCCACTAGTAACATTGTAAGTAGCTTCATACTCCTCTGTATTCTGTAATTATATATATATATTTTTATTATTCTAACACATGTTTTTGTTAACTTATATAATTTTATTGTACTGTAGCTAACTTAATGTTTTTGTATAACTTATATAATCTATAACCTTACTAAACATTTAATAGTTTTTTTTATAATATATAATAAAAAGCCAGGATATAAAAATTAGAACACTTTGTTACTTACTTTTTTTTTTGTTTTTATTTATTTAGTATTTTTTGATAGAGCGGTACATCTGAAAAGTTCTGTGAGAGTTGTATAGTCATGCGAAGAGTTTTTATCGAGGAAAACGAAGTAGTATCATCACTCTGTTTTACTTCTGAATGGAAGCCAAGAGAAAGTGGAAATTATTATATAACATGAATAACATTAATACATTATATAGATAGTATTATATATGTTCATTTTTAGGGCTGACGGATTATTTGCGGCTTCTTTTGTTATAGTTTTATTCAAAGATTATAGGTTCGAATTTTTTGAAGGAGATTGTTAGGATACATTCAAGATTAATAAAATACACTTCCACTTTATATGGAGTGCCGACGTTTCGATCTGCATTATAGGTCTTCTTCGGGGCTGGAAATAATTTAAAAAAACAATGTGAGATAAAACGATACTATCGATGATGATATTGCGATAAACTATCTAACTATTTTGGTTAACATCTGCAATAGATCATGTTTTATTTTTTGTAAAATAGCAATTATTTAGAAACTGAAGTATCAGTCACCGAGAATCGATTTTTTGGTTACAGCACATCACTAATATTTAATGGTGCTAATATTCAAACCCTACTCCACCGAAATCATCATATCCGCATGGTTTGACGAAATCGATCTTGCGTCTTTAATTCGAGTTTCTGATTCATTCATTTTTGGATAGTATTTATACAATACTAGCACCTTTTTTATTTATTTAGTGATTTTATCCCGATATTGTACCGATGAGCTCTATGGTTGATGAGTTTGGACGACTGCGAACTCTGGCAGGAAATCCTCCAGGAAGAGGAAATGGTCAGTTGAACCTGTAGCGTTGTCATCGAAGCGGTGAACATGGCACACTCTTGTTCATCGTCGTTTCAGTAAATGTATCGTCATCGTTTTCTCTTAAAGCCGGTTCAGTATACGTAATAGTTAATGTTCTTACCATTGTAGTGTATCATATAGTAAATATTAACTGACATTAATCATATCTTATTTATTTTTAGAACTTTTATCTATTTTATTTTAATTACGATGTTTTTTTTTTTGTTTTTTTACTAAAAATGCCTAGGGCAGATGAACGAAACACGTAGCAATCACTGCAGTTTGATTCTATCGTTCACTATTAGAATTAAAATTGATTAATTAATTTCTATTCCTTTTGGAATTATTTTCATTCGAGAACTAGTTCCAAATATTAAACATTCATCATTAGTTCTCAAAACATACAAACGATTTCAAAAGATCAGCACTATGTTACATAGATTATATAAATTCCCCGTCAAAAGTATCGCAACACTTTGAAATATTTTAATTTTATAAAAACGTATTTTTTTTTCATAATAAAGAAATGTTCTAAAGTCTGTAAACATTCCTAAACTAGACATAAACAATCATTATAAAAATAAATTACAATTTTTCTTCCAATAAACAAAGAAAATTATTTTAGTTGTAATTTTGACTTATAACTTTTTAAGTTATGTTTAATAAGACATATTGCCCCCTCTGGCTTGAACGACTGCTTCCACTAGTCTTGGCATACTTGTAAATAACGAAACGACGATACATTTACTTCTGTAATTTTTTTTTCAATAAAGAATTTCAATTAATTTAATCAAATTCAATTATATACTAACTACTTGAAATTTGCAGGATTATAAATTATAAGATTATATCATTAAGAAGAGAGAAAAAAACTAATTTATTTGAATTTTAAAAAAGTATTAACAATTTATATTGTTACAATAATAATGAAAAAATCAATTCTTCAGAAAAGAAAAATAACGAAATAGTTAATTTCAAGTGTCAAGTGAGCACCTTGTGCCACATATATCCCGAAAGAAAAACTAGCATTTCCGCTTTCCTTTGGCTTAATGTTTGAGAGAACCCTTGAGCTCCTGGAATTCCGAATTAAATATCAAAAGAACTCGACACTGGACAGAGACTGATCAGCATAATTCCGAGAGTTTCAAAACTTGAGAGTAAAAAAGGTCTATCGATAGTCGACGCTATTGATAGCGACCATCGATAGGCATGACCTATCAATATATCGATAGTAACTATCGACTATCGCCCAACCATAGTTTCAGGTAGACAGGTGGGTTAAAACTTTTTTACGATTTTTCGGTTTCCACTTTTTTCCATTTCTATTCTATTTCTCTCATCCTAGTGAATGGTAAGAGTTATTTTAATTCAAATGGACTGCAAAGTACGAATTCTGCTTCTTATTGTTTTATTTTATGTCTCTACATCTTTGGTTTACTGAACGTTTTTCTCGTGCTTAACCATCCTAATTTTTTTTTCTCAATATCGATATTTTTTGTTTATATTTTCAATTATTTTTTATTATGTTATATTTTTTTCATTATATTTGATGACTTCTGTTTTTTGGCGTAGTACCAGTCCCGGTAATGCGGAAAAAGTAGAGCCTATTGTAATATCCTCCTTCCAGACAATAGTCAATTGTATTTTTTCCTCTGGCTGTTGATACTGTTGATATTAACAATTTCCCACGGCATTGCATATTTATTATCACCTATACTCTGCTAAACCTCATGCATATTAATTCTATTTATTAAACGTGAGCCCTTTTTGCAATGGAGTGGACTAGCTTGTATGAATATTTCATGAAATCAGTGCGTGTAGGTCAGTACTGTGTTTGATTGTCCAAGGATCCTTATATCAACTTGGGGATTTAAACAAAACAAATACGAATCTAAAAAAAAAAAAAAAAGAAGAAGTAAAACTGACTTTAGAACAAAAATTAAAAGTGAACACGAGCAAAATTAAAGAAAATATGTTGAATCTGATTTAGGGAAATGTACGGGTTGGGTATTTTAAGAAATTTTTGTTTATTTATTTATTTTATTTATACCAATTTGATTCCAACACATTTATAATCTCTTGATTTCTGGATTGTAGACAGATAATAAAAAGTCGAAGAACTATGTGTAAACCATGCTTTTACTGACAAAATTTTCACATAGTTTCTCAAATTTTCACTGACACAAGAAGGGATATTCGACAATTTACTTTACATTTTCACAACATAACCTGCCTCATCGTCGGTGATGTTGGGAGGCATGAGTATATCGGATATTGCCCCCCCCCCCCAAAAAAAATATTTTTAGTTTTAGTATTTTGCTTCTTACATATTAGAGATCTAAATATTTTATGACCGAAACATCAAACAATTAGTTTTAACAAAACGTATAATTTTTAAATAAATGTATTAAATTAAAAATAAAATTGTTCTACAGACTGAATTGTTCGATAGTAATCCCCTAGATCATTGATGCTTTTGAAGTATTGATATTTCGCTTCCAATATATAATATTTTCAAGATAAATATTTATATTTTAGTTTCTCTCTCTCTCTCTCTCTCTCTCTCTCTCTCTCTCTCTCTCTCTCTCTCTCTCTCTCTCTCTTTTTTTTTTGGAAACCTAGATACAAAAAACTACTTGCACCTATCGGTCAGACACCCTTAACTTCAGTGATCTTTTTTTTTTTGATAAAGGGTGGAAAATATTTTAAGATAGTTTAAAATTTTACGACACTGACAGATCCATAAAAAAATAAATAAATAAAATTCACTTTTATATATCATAGCTTATTATATTGTGACTCATATATTGAAAAATTATTTGTTTTATTTAATGATAAATTGTTTACAAATTGAATTGTATGATGATGGTCCCAAACATAATATGTTTTGCATATTATATATAAAATGCTTTATTATATATCATATAATATGCATATTATATAATAAAAAATCTTTGAAAATATCGATATAATTGATAATATCGATTTTTTGTCTATAACATATAATTTTTTTAACGATATTTATGTTTCTCTTCTTTATTTGTAGTAATACTTTATTCTTAAATTTTCATTCGGTATGGAAAGTGTTGCATGCCGCCTTGTTTTATTTGACATCGCCCGAATACAAGAAACGTCTTACACCGTTAGGTCGGAAAACTTCAACTTCAGCGGTCTTTTTTTTTCTTCTTTTTTTTTTGTAAAGTAGTGTGCCTATTATTGTTAAGTACACTTCTCCTTAACGAAGTTTAACATTCTACATGAACGAATTCTACAATTTTTCATTAGCAATTACCAACATAAATTTTCATAAGCTGCCTTTGTATACAAATTTAATTATCCAAGTGATAGCTACTTTTACCAACTTTATTTTCGGTTTATAGTGTGTTCATTTTAATATATTATTTTTAAAAAATTGCAGCGTTTGTAATGTACTAATTTTTTTTTTCTTTTACAGGTAAGATTTTCAAAATTGGATGTCATTTTGATCTTGTGAGGTGAAAAAATTTATGAACGATCTTTTGCGCTAAAACATGGAGATATAATGTAGGTACTATTTGTTTACTTTGAAATTCTTTTTTTACTTTGATATGCACAATTTTTTATTCTATTTTTTTTTTTTTTTTTTACAATTTTAATTTATTTGGAAGGAGAATAATTGTGTTAACTGTGCAGTTATAGATACGTAAATTATATACAGATAGATCCCGTAGGTAATTAGCTTGCAAGTATGTTGAGCTTTGTTGGTTTTATACTACTATTTGGGTACTTTTGTGATGGTCTTTGGAATTTTCATGCTTTTTGAGTCTTGTGTAGGGAAGTATTTTATCTATAAAGATGTGAAGATACCGTACTAACTCAGTTATGAATATTCTGCTTGGAGGTAAAAGTCACTAAGTGCAAGATTTTTTCCAAATTCGACGTCATTGTGTGTTAATATTATCATTTCCCATAAGTATTAAAGGCCAGCAAGTGAATATAACTTCTGTATAATGGAAAATTCAAACTTTTCCGAAAAACATTTGATTTGGTCACTTCATGACTCTTACCTCCAAGAGGACGGTATTTGAAATAGAAGGGCAGGATTTGTGGTGGACCGAAAGAAAACGAATTCGTTTATATCCTTGATTGTCACTTTAATATTATTATTAAATTAATTATTATATAATTATTTTATCTTGATACTTTTATGGAAAATTACATCCTAAGCTTTAAGAACATTCTTGATTGGCACGTCACTCAATTCTAAGACCTCGCTCGGATAAAGGTGTTTATATATTTATTATTGTTCCAATAATAACTTTACGAGATACTCGAAGGCTGTAATTACACTGGATGTAGCCGCTACTGGCCACTTCCTCAGCTTGGGGAAGGTTACTGAGGCGAAGGTTAGCCGGGGTAGGAAGGATTGCAATGACCTCTGATCTTTTATTGCAACGCGCAATTATAGTTTGATTGTGGTACTCGACTAGTTGTATAGTTTGTTCAGATAAGAGCACAACAGTCGCGTTGCCCTCGTTCGTGATATTTTATGTTCTGTTTTATTAAATCTCCGTATATAGGAATCAGACAATGCCATTATAGAAACGACTACCTGATTGCAATGAGGGATAAATAGCGTAAGAGAAATATCGTTTTCCATATTGATACGATGTATTGGTGACCACAAATATTGTTGATTGTGCAACGTTCGCTTTCTCTCTCCTTTCGGTTGACGCTGCCAGTTCAAATATTAAATATCAAAATAACATGATTTTATTAATCGAATCATGTTAAGATAAGGGATCATTGCTGATTAAGATGGATATAGAAGAACGGGAGTGTATTTACAGGAGTAAAATTTGCATTAGAGCCGAACGATTTGAAAGGATTCTATCATATCGTCGGTTTGGAGGTGAAAATCATCAAGTAACAAAATAATTTTTTTTTTCTATTTTAATATTTAAACCGGAATATTCTCACTAAAAATTTCTCAGATACTTGTGTAGTGAATTTTCTCATTCTTTAATGTGCATATATAGCATTTATTTTCACTTTATGTGACTTTTTATACTTATGGGAAATGATAATATCAATACAAAATTGCTTTTAGTCGAGTTTGAAAAAAATTGCACTTAGTGACTTTTGCCTCTAAGCAGACGATCTAGTAACTTGATCCTAAGAACAAAAAAATACTAAGATTCTTAGTAAGAAACGGCATTGTATTTCACATTTTCTTAAGAGTTTTGAGGCATTATGTTAATGTACTAAGTATTTTGTAGAACGCATAATGAAAATGCATATTATTGTAAGCATATTATACAAATCCAAGGTGTTAATACATATTTTATTTTGACATGGATTTGTCTTTTGGATGGGGGGTTTATAGTTTTCTTGTGTAGCGTTTGTTTTTTTTCACGCTCTTGCTGTAATGGTGTTACTTGCATCGGAAATTTGCCGACAGTTTCCTGATCAGAAATTTAATGGAGAATGTTTCTTGTTATTTAACATTTGTCGCTGGTCCAACCGATAAGGAGCTATCTTGGTTTGAATGAAAAAACTTTTTGCTTAAATATTTTGTCTTTTTTTTTTTTTTGACATCCTCTAGCTTTGTTGATGTTGCTCGGATCGCAAATTTATCGACTATTTCTTTATCAGACGTATTATATTATAGATAGACACATTCATGGTTGATTTTTTTTTTTCCAGTCAGGGAGAAATTTAGTTTTCTTTTAGATTTAATATATATATGTTAGATATGTTTAATAAGTTCTTTAATGAAGGAATTATATATATTGATCAATAATAGTATTATAAAAAGCATTCATCTCCTTTTTATTAATAGTAAAAAACATGTGACATGTTTCGGGAAACAAGGTCCCATCATCAGACTTTAAAACAATCTCCTTGTTTCCCGAAACATGTCACATGCTTTTTACTATTAATAAAGAGGAGTTGAATGCTTTTTATAATACTATTATTGATGTTTAATAAGGTTCTTGAGGTTCATTCAATAAAATAACTAGTTAGTCATTGGTCTCGTAATCATGCCAATCTTACTGTTGGATATGCTATTGGTATCTTCTTTCTAATTTGCTACGAAATAACCTATAGCAACTAGCACTAATTTATCAATGCTTAAAAACAAAAAAACTCACCTAACTTCATAACCTCTTTACTTTGCGTCCCTTTATCCACCTCTTAAATATTAGAACCCAACCCATAAACATTTACATACACTCCAGCGCATCGAACTGCGCTTCAAAAAAATCCTCTAAAAAAAAAATTCCTTTATTATCAGCGCTTCCTCTTTATGGAATTCATTGCCCATCACAATTCGAAAAAGCACCACTCTTACTTCCTTTAAACATCATCTATTTCTTTATCTCCTGGATTTTTAGTCTTCCGAGCAAATGTAAAATATGAATATTTATGTAATATGTATTATAATAATATGTATGTATACGTAAGTCTTATTTTTTAATTTTTATATTTCTCATTCACTTTGTAACTCTAAATATAATTGTTAATCAATTGTCATTGCCAGACGGTTGTGATCTATGTATTGCACTCATTTGTTATTTTTAGGAGACAAGCTGTCCCAGAATAAAGTTTTTTTTTTCTTCTACAATATCCACCAGTAAGATTGGCATCATTGTGAGAACAACATAGTCTCGAAACGTCGCCAAAATATAGTTGTTATTTTATTGACTGAACCTTATAAACCCTATTAAACATCTAATAGTTACAGTCAAGGGAAAAAAAAAAAAAATATGTGTATATATATATATATATATATATATATATATATATATATATATATATATATATATATATATATATATGGATAAATTTCTTGACTGTTACTATTAAATGTTTAGTAAGGTTCTTGAGGTTCATCATAAAATAAAAAATCAACTATTTTGGCGACGTTTCGAGACTATATTGTTCTCATAATCATGCCCTACAGTGAAAAAAAAAACAGGTTACAATAAATTATATAAGTTATACAAGTTATTTCAAAACATAAAGTTAGCTACAGTACAGGTAGGTACATAACAACATGTGTAGGGTAATACAAATATATATAGAGGAGAATTACAGAATATAGAGGAGTATGAAGCTACTTACAATGTTACTGGTGGATATGAATAGACTAATAATTCTAGTACACAACTAACCTAGGGGAGTGAGTTTAAACAGACAGTTACCAAGGGTTAGTGGGGAAAACCCTATTTCTTAAAAATTAAGTTAAAAGGACTGTGTGGGTATTCCCAAAGATGCAGGTACAAAAATATTTCAGTGTAATATACTAATAAATGGAAGAATGATTTAGTATGATGTATAAAAATGTAAATGAATATTATTGGTCTGAATGTATTAAGTTGGAATAACAGGTGTTAAGATTTAAAACGTCTGATTTTTTTTGTTTATTGCGCGGTTTTTAAATTTTTCTATGGTTATCATTTCTTTAATATTTCTTTTAAAATTTTTTTGTTCATGGTGAATAATTTTGGGGAAATCAAATTTAAATTTAAATTTGATTTCCCCAAAATTCGGCATAAACTTCAAACTCACACACCAATTTCTCAAATTATTAGCTCTGTGTAATAAATATATAAATAAATAAATAACCGATAGGGGTTATTTCCAATTTAATGAAAAATTTTACATTCAAATGTATGGGTGCCCTATGGGATCTCCAATCGCTCCAACTCTAGCAGACATATACTTAGAGGATCTCCTAGATTCAGTTATCCCCAAAATCCCCTTCAACATCCCATTTCTATTCCAATATGTAGATGATATCCTTACTGCTATACATACAGAAGACAATAAACATGAAATAATTTTAGCCAAATTTAATAAATTTTCAAATAGACTAAAGTTTACTATGGAATTTGAATATGATAATAAAATACCGTTTTTAGACTTACTTTTAATTCAAAACCCTAATGGAATAATAGATACAGAATGGTGGAAAAAACCAATACATTCCGGAAGATATTTACATTATACTAGTCAATGCCCCAAAAGTTATAAAATAAACACCGCAAAAAATTTAATAAATCGTGCAATAAAGTTATCTACAGCAAAATATAAACAAACCGCGGAAAATAAAGTAGTAGACCTTCTTTTAATAAATGGATATCCACATAGACTCATTTGTAACTTACTTAAACAAACAAATACTCAACAGAAACAACAAGAAAATATGAATAAAAGATACTACACCATCCCATATATACAAACACTATCAGAAAGGCTCAGGAAAACACCTACAAAAAAACATAAAACTGACTACACGGTCACATTCAAAAATACCTCCACCAGTAATAAATTGTTTACCAAAACCAAAGATACGGATAAGTTAGAGTTACAGTCTAATATTGTTTATGAAATCCCGTGTGAAGATAGTTGTGGCAAGTCTTATTTTGGTACATCGGAACAATATCTTAAACGACGAGTATATCAACATAAATACAGTTGCACGTCTATAAATAAAAACCCGAACAAACCTGACCAAACAGCTCTCACCACACATTACGTGCTAACAAAACATACTTTTAAATTTGATTTCCCCAAAATTATTCACCATGAACAAAATAATTTTAAAAGAAATATTAAAGAAATGATAACCATAGAAAAATTTAAAAACCGCGCAATAAACAAAAAATCAGACGTTTTAAATCTTAACACCTGTTATTCCAACTTAATACATTCAGACCAATAATATTCATTTACATTTTTATACATCATACTAAATCATTCTTCCATTTATTAGTATATTACACTGAAATATTTTTGTACCTGTATCTTTGGGAATACCCACACAGTCCTTTTAACTTAATTTTTAAGAAATAGGGTTTTCCCCACTAACCCTTGGTAACTGTCTGTTTAAACTCACTCCCCTAGGTTAGTTGTGTACTAGAATTATTAGTCTATTCATATCCACCAGTAACATTGTAAGTAGCTTCATACTCCTCTATATTCTGTAATTCTCCTCTATATATATTTGTATTACCCTACACATGTTGTTATGTACCTACCTGTACTGTAGCTAACTTTATGTTTTGAAATAACTTGTAAAACTTATATAATTTATTGTAACCTGTTTTTTTCACTGTAGGGCATGATTATGAGAACAATATAGTCTCGAAACGTCGCCAAAATAGTTGATTTTTTATTTTATGACTGAACATCAAGAACCTTGCTAAACATATATATATATATATATATATATATATATATATATATATATATATATATATATATATATATATATGATTAACAGAAGAGATGATTGTGCCCCTGGGCAATTCTCCTCATGTCGTAACCTTTTCATTTTTTTATTACCATCACATTCCCTGGTTGTCATTTTTATGGTGTTGACAGTTATGAATTCAACCATTAATGTAATAATTAAATAAATAAATAAAAGTCATTAAAATTATTCCGGTATAATCGTAGCCATTCTCACCTTTATGCTGTTTCTAATAATTACATTAAATGCACTATAAAATTCTTCATAGGATTCCCTTTAAGATGCCGATGCTGCAGATGCAGACTTGAAGAGAAAGTGGCGTGAAGTTGATTGATGAGCCGGGAATGTCCTTACGGTATTCTTCCCCTACCTTCTGCCTTTCGTAATGCATATCTCTGCAGTTGCTATAACAGTCAATATTCGCCTAATGATCACTAGGGTTTTTAGATTTTTAGAATATTTATTATTTTTTATTTAAATAAACTAATAATAAATATATTGCTATCGAAAACATGGCACCAACTACTTAAAAAAAAAAAAATATGTGTTACAAAATTAAAAATAAAATAATAAGAAAAAAAAAGCAATAAAAATCAACAAAGAACAAAAATCTATGATGATAGACTAGGAATAATTTAATAAAATAATTAAAGAAACCAACATTATTCACCTATAATCTACAACGGTAACCCACAGCAAACATGGACAAAAATCATTTTCTACCATTATTTGTTTCAAATGTTATCTTAACATTGTGAAATTTTTAATTATTTAAAACAAAATCATTAATAAAGAAAAGAAATTTCCGTAAAAATTATTCAAATAATTAAAACAATAAAGGTTTTAAAAATTTGTAGTACAGAAAATATTGTTCTAATACTTCTATCAATCACACCAAATATACTAATAAATTCAATATAAATCATGCTCGAGAAAAACAGTGCACCTGTATTGTATTAAATTCGTCCTGGAATTTTATGAAAATTAACCTGGAAAACCTGAAATCATGCTTGATTTTTTTTTTCCTGACTTTGGTTTCATTTCTGTTATGTTAATTATGTCATATATTACGATGATTTAGTTTTGTATTTTTGATAACTTTAGATAAATAAATGTATATCTATATAATTATATAAAAGGACAAGCCATTTTTCGTTTGTGATCACTAACCACCAATAGCGAATACTACTGAACCAATCTGAACCAGATCTTAACTACATCATCTTTATAGGTCAAGGAAGGTTCAACAATAATAAAATTTACAATTTTTAATTTAAGTTGTTATATAAAAGCGATACAAATTTGGTGCGCAATGAAGTTTAATAATCGACCGATAGGTGGCGAGCAACATTCGAGAGGTTACAAAGGTACGGTGTTATATAGAGCAAGAAATTTTGGATAAAATTTACTTATTTCAAATTAAATTGTTATTAAAAAAACTGTAAATATATGGTGCGACATTCTGAAACAGAGTTTACAATGGTAAAACTAATGAACTCACAGTACTAAATCTTAACTTCATCTTTATAGTATAGGATAATTTAATTTGTCCTATTCTTGAATAAATAACGGAAAGTGTTCAAAAATATATTTCCTCAAACAACAAGTTAGTTGGCAGCATAACCTTTATTTATTATTTGAGATTTTGGTAGACTTTAAATATGAGAGACCATCTTGCGGGAGGATTCTCTGAATTTCCAATTAATTTGCTAAATATTGGGAATTGATCAAAAGATACAAATGTTTTTTTTTCTTTTATAACAATTTATTGAAATTTACAATGGTACAAAATATTTACATCAAGTAAATGTGCTGTTAACTATTACAATAACATGACAAAACTTGAAAAGAACTACTCATCAGTAGCACTTCAATAAAAATTCTACCCTGGAAGGCCTCTGGGCCATCTTCGTTTTCAGACGCCTCGGAGGATTATCGGGAATGGTGTGGGAAACAGGTTGAGAAATTAGGTGTTCTGAGTGGTTATGGAGCTTACTATGGAAGGATTGGTATCTGGTCAGGGCTAAATCAGCAACATAAGGAAAGATCTTAATGGATAAGTTTATTGGTGACAAAGTAAGGAGCATTGAGGATTTTGGATTGTAAGGATTGGATTCGAGATGTATTGGATGAAGATGTAAATGCAAATTAATAAGTAGGTAATATAGTGATTATGGTCAACGATTTGATTTTTTGAAATATATTCAAAAGTTTCGGTTTAATTAAATAAAAGTGTAGCATTGACTGTGTGAAATAGCTATCATTTTACCTGCCAATATTATGGCAAAATAATTATTTATATTTATAAAAAAAATTAATAAAATAAAGTTAAAATTACCTAAGTTCTTCACTTATGAGAGCGGGCGAAGCCGCGAAAGGGGATGCTAGTAAAGTTATAAAATAATAAAGTGTGTGATATAAATTTATAGTTGTTGTAACTTATTAATATAGTGTAAACTAGAAAAAAATGATAAAATTCCTTTAAAATCCTACTACTCAACTGTGTAAAAGTACTTTAAATTTTGTCCGTATTTTAAAAGATATCCATAGGGTGTCAATAACTGATTTTACATTATTTAATATCACTATCTTGTAAAATACATTTTAGTAATGATGTTTGTTGTGAAGTCTCTTGCTTTGCTTGAAGTATAGCAATTAAGGAAAAATCACTGCAAATTTCAACTTTATTTACCTATCCTTACTAAATCTTAGTTTGAATATTTCCATATATTTCCTTAAGGGTGTCAATAAATGTCTGGTTTACCCTGCCAACACCTATCATTAGAACAGTCCTAAAGCTTAGCTACTGCCTAAATATACCAATCAACATCAACATCAAAATAATTACACGCCCCGAACTCCACCATCAGTTCTCTGTTGGCCAATATCTTTCTGGTCACCTTTGGAATTCCAGGTCGGGCAAGATATAATTTATTTGTAGCCTTGAGAGATGTGACCCGCTGACCCGAGGGTTCTGTACCGATTCTGAGTCATTAACTTATGGCTGCATGGATTAATTATTTTTTAATTACTTTTTTTTAAATTATATAACGTAGGATGTTGTGAGGGATCAGTCAAAAATTAGGCAATGTTTGAGATTATCAAACCATATTATAATGTTTTGCCGTTTTGGCCATATCCCTCGTAAGGGCTAAAACAAGAAATAGTCGAATACAGAATGAGAAGAAAGAGGGAAAAAAGATAAAATAAAAAATTAAATAAAAATGAAAAGATTTATAAACAATTCAACAAATCATCTAAGGAAGGTGTAGGTAATTGTTGTGCCGATGCCAACATTCTTCGATTCTCGATACACATACATCGTTTTAAATATAAATTACTATTACAAAGCATAATTTAATACGAAGAACAAACCAGATGTATTAGAAAAACAATAATTGTTCAAGAAATAATAATACTTAACAGCAAATAGCATTTATTATCTTCAACGCATAATATAATCCTAAACTTACAGATCAATGTAATAAAAAAAAAGAAATTATAAATTCTAATTTCATTTTAAAATTATATTTGAGTTCATAATAATAATTCTGGGGCAACAGAGATCTCTTTTAAATAACATAACAGTATGATGAAAAATTGTTATGTTCTTAAAGATGAAAGTAGAATCGATATATAATAATTAAATGATTTGATATCACAAAATTATCGTAAAAGTCGATTTAATCGATCGGTTCCAAGGAATCTACTTTGGACTACCGATGCTTCTCTCAGGAATCTGTGAAATCGAGATATTAGGAATCAACACATTCCTAGTATAGATAAATTATACAATGATAATGGAAATAAGTAAGAGAGGTTAAAAATAAAATACAGTGAAATAAGCTGGATAAAAGTGATCAAAAGACACACTAAACAGACAAAATAATTGAATATAAAAGTAAAAAAATAAAATAAAATAATATGTTAATGTGCATTATGAAAGTAGAGGTATGAAGTAGTAAAAATTATTTTGTAAATAACAAAATCAGAATAAACTTTTGACAAAAATGTACTAGATGACAAAGTAAAAAAAAAAAATTTATATATCTTTTTTTTTATATACATTTATTGAAATTTACAACTGTACAAAATATATACATCAAGTAAATGTATTGACAACGATTATAATAACATGTTAAAACTTGAAAAGAACTACTCATCAGTAGCACTTTTTTAAAAATTCTACACGAGAAGGTCTCTAGGCCATCTTCGTTTCAGACGCCTCGGAGGATTATCAGGAATGGAGTGGAAAGCAAGTTGAGAAACTAACGGATTTGAGTGGTTATGGAGCTTGCTATGAAAGGATAGGTATCTGGTGTGTGCTAAATAAGCAACAAATGGAACATTAAGATCTTTATGGATAAGTTTATTGGTGACAAAGTAAGGAGCATTTTTCGTTGGATTTTGGATTGTAAAAGCAAAAGCTCAACTCCGTACGTCCAAATATGTCTAATCACAGTCATGTATATGAGTCTTTTGCATTTAATTGGGAGCTTTGAACGTTTGTCTAGTAAATGTTGAAGTAGTCTAAATTGGATATGAAATTTAAAATATATAAATATTTTTTTTAATTAGGATTGATTAATCATATTTCACATATTTAAGAATTCTTTTTATTTTTCTAGTTTTCAAATGTTTAACATTCATCATCAGTTAGATTATTATAGACTAAACAAAAACTGCTTCCGAGAAATTATACAAAACTTCAAAACATCCTAATTATAAGGGGTCACCTGTGGTGTAGTGGTTAGCATTCGCGGGTTCGCAGCCCGACAGATTTGCTGGAGTAGATTTATATATAGACTAAACGAAAACTGCTTCCGAGAGATATTAGGTCCTAGGACAGACTGAATTATAGCGGGCGAAAGGGTCAGGAGGTATGAGTGGTGGGTCATTCCGTTCATACTGAGAACAAATTTAAAATGTAACTTTTGGAAATATTTATCTGGCCATTTAAACACGAATCTAGAAATTGCTATGAAAAAGTTTATCATTTCTACTTATTTATGAATATTTTATTTTAGGCTATTTTCTACCTGATGTATTACTGTTATTCCCGAGTCTGTTGAATTTATGGGTATTTTCATAGTAAATGGATAGCGGAGTTGGAATCCACCAATTATTTTATCCCCTTATATGTTTTTTTAATCTTTGACTTACTGTTCTTCCGGTTTTTCCCGTGTATTGAAGACTAAACTTTTTTTTTCAATGATTTGTGATTTTATTCTGTTTACCTGTAGGTAGTCAATGGGAAAAAATGACTTTAACTTCGAAATTTTAATCAAAATCCAGTTTTTAGGTAACGAAATTTTGCAGGACAGTCTTGTGAATAAAGTACAGGACGATCTGTTGACATACAATGGTGACATCCTGCTCTCTCTTAGTGAATAGTTGAGGCTCAAATATAACGTTTTACCGACAAAAACTGCATTGGTAAATGGTCCGTTATAGAGTCAAAAGCTTGTTTTTGAGTTATGTCGTTGTTGCAGCAAATGAGCGATATATGTTGCCATTATAGCTGGCTAATTTATTGGTTTGAAGAAAATATAATTTCCTGAAGCTATTCAAGGATTTTTCTTCGTACTGCTGGTTATTCACCAGGGCTTGCCAATATATTAACCATCTTACTTCCCTGCTGAAAGGAAGATCGCCCACACTCCCAGGGTCTCGAAGTTGTGAAAATCGAGGGTGGAGAACTCCTCGGTGCAGTTTCCATAAAGGACGTCCCCTCCGAACTAGGAAACCTGAAGAGGTCCTGCAGGATCTGGCCTTAGTCTGTTCTCAGGACTCTGTTGACGCTTATACAACTCCAGTGTGTTTGGTTCCTTTCTTTTAGAAACGTTTCCTGTTTATTGATATTTTGGCAGTATACTTGTTTATTATTTTTGGGATATCGCATATCCTTTTTAAGGAATGTAGTTCTTTAAATCTACTTCTTGTAAAAAAAATTAAAATAATTTTGTTCTGAAATATTATAGTTGTTCTGTACTTACACACAATGGACCTGGTCATATATTCTGCCCACCAGAGCCATAAACAGACGGACAGACCTCGAACCCAGCCAATAGCAACCGAACAGAAATGCCGAGATGGCTATCTCACCACAGGCTAACTGAGTCCGTTAGTTGGAAGGTTGTTGCCCGATATCTAACATCGGTCTCTCACAGCGGTTCCTGTCAAAATGCTGCATATATATATTTGACTAACTAAAAAGCCACTACTTATCCTATAACTTTGATAATGTCCTTGTATAACTTTAAATAAGATTCAAGATTACTATGCCCATGGATAATCTTACTGAGGGCCTAGTTCTCTGCGTAATTTGGGAAAACCTAGCTGTAGTTACTTATGAACTAAACTACTTGTTAAGTTTTAGTGCTTGATAGATGGTAGATTTATTTATTTATTTATTTTTTCGATACTCAACATTTAAGATCTTCAGTGTAATGTTCCTTAGTTTTTGGAATAAATTATATTGTTTGAGAAAAGTGATTATTTTATCGATATTAGATTTCCGAGCATATTCGAGAGTTTTCTTTTAACCCGTTCTTGCTGTAAGTATGTTCAGAATATAGGACATTCCTCAGTTTATCCCTCAATAATAAAGGGAAATTAACTTCGAATCTTGTATATTATTATCTTGAATATTATTATAAAAACATCTTGATTATGATATTATCAAACTATCGCCATCCCTAGGTAGTTCAGGGAAATATGACGAAAAAATAATCTAACCTTGAACTCCAAAAATAAAAACGCCTGATTGCTGGAAATTGTTCACCATCCTTAGCTAAGTTGTATAAAGTCTTCTTAGAATAGGCGTCGGATTGGACGGGTGAGGGGAAGAAAGGGCTAAATAACTTGGAAACCGTTACTGTTAGCACATGCATTCTATATATTATTAAAGGAGATCAAATTTGCAACAAATATGGTTCTATATATTTCTTTTTTCTCAGATCAATAATTTTAGAGCTGTGGGGGAAGGAAAAATTGAAGAGATTGGTCAACTTTCGGTAAGTTGCACTTCTCCGCGAAAACACATTTCTGTTTTCTTTTTTTTTTCATCTGAAATCTGGTTAATTTTACTATCAGACTCCTATTACTGTCAGCAATAGATTTCCATAGTGATATCCTCGTTTTTTTCTGCACATTCCTCGCTATAACCCAAAAAATATTTCTCCGATCTCTAATTTATTTTTTTTCCATATCATAGCTGGTTAAATTTACTATCAGATCGGATTCATGGATTTTTTATTCAATCCCGTGAAAAAACTACGCCAGCCCACTGATCAAGCAAACATTGTCATATTTTCCCAAAACATACACAATTAGCGTTTTTGCGTGGGTGTGTAAGTATGGAAAAACTTCTGTCTTCTAGATAAACAACGTAATATTACGCCACACTAATCGTCTAGCGTTCCGCTGTATAGTTACTGGTATTTTGTGGAAGTATATACTTCAGAATTGTATAACAACGGAACGATCTACATTGCTGTTTGGTTTTGAGCCATATGTATAAATGTATGCATTTTTCTTAATTTTTTTAAAAATTCTTCTTCTTGTATTATGTCTACTGCTTGATAGAAAGATATTATAGTTGTTTTTATTAATATATTATAATTTATATACTTAGATAATATATATTTAAATACTTCTGATACATATCGTACTTCGAAATATCTAAAAAGTGAGATGGTAGTATTGGGATGTCAATATGTTCCATGAAGACTAGAACCCACACCTTAGGTTACTACTGGCCAACACCTTGAAACCTCTCCGAACCACAAACATTTAGAACACCCTCGAGGCAGTTTCGCAACTGTCGCGGGTAGGAAAAGTGCTTTAGGAGAAAGCGAAGGGTCAGCTCGTGCTCTATGTGAGTTGTCTCTCTCTGGGTTGTCAGGTTGCTCAATGTCTTGTCGCGCCACGATTCCCTCTTTATTGTCATGTTGTTAGCTTGATGTCTTAGGGGTGGCTGCATAGTTGAGACACTGCTACTTAGGAGGTAGGTGTCAAAATTATTTTGTATGTGTTAGAGAAGTCCATGCATAAAGAAGAGAGTATACGTCCAAATATATCTTATTATGGGCATTGGGGAATAACGACAATTTTTTTTTTCATAAAAGAAAATTAATATTTTTTTCTACGAAAATAGCACTTTGAATTATCCTTACAAGTTGATTGGGATGTTTAAATATACGGATATTGTTTTACTTTACATCATGTTTTACTACTGTATAAATCTTTGTGTGTTGTATTATTTTAAATGTACCATCTTGCGGGTAGTATTGTTTAAAGTATTTTTTACTTCACTGTCTCTATTTTAAAAAGTGATGTGTAATAAATTGATTTTCTATTTTGTAAAAAATGTTTGTCAAATGTGGTTGTAATATGTAGCGTTAATCAATTTATTTACTATAAAAAAAAAAAAAAAAAAAAAAAAAAATAAATAAAAAAAAAAAAAAAAAAAAAAAAAAATTATAAAATAAAAAAATTAAGGTATCAAGCCGATATAGTTATCGGCAAAATATTATAATATATCACTACGATATTTAAAATTGTCTATTTGATTTTTATAGAGAAATATGGAAGAATGATTGCGTATTATGTTCATTTTGTTAAACAAATGAGAATCGATTAATTTCCTATGTTTTATCATGTAAGTAAAATAATTAGACTTCGATTAGTCTCGCTAAACCGATTCGATCCTTCAGTTCGATTTGTTTTGATGTTCGATATCTCGATTATCGCGATTAGAGCTGTTGCCGGCAACACATTATATATAATCGAACAAAAAAAGACTGGCGGATCGGATTGGCAGCGGATAATTGGGGTATAATGAGCCATCATCCGCGGTGTGACTGAACTTCGCTACACCCCTCTAACTATCGACTCGCTTAATCGATTTAACAACCTTATCCTTTTTTGAAATAATAATGTATATTAGGGGTCTATTTGTAGTTGTGTCCAGAGAAATAGTTTCAGATCATACACGTTATTTCTTAAAACGATTGGAAATATGATTGAAAAAAAAAGGACTAGGAGGACATCAAATCTGCATATGTTTCCGCGAAAACTCGAAAACTTTTGGTATTTTCTCCAGTTTTTTCCAACTTTGACTACGGATGCATAGTATATGGAGGAGGACTGTTTAATGAGCTCGAAATGAGATTTAAAATACTAATGAACTGCACAGATGATCAGATGTATTTTCGTGATTCCCAGACGTTCTCACAGGTATTCTGAAATTGGATGGACCCTAGTTTCCGAAGCTGGCACTGTTTAGGTGAATTCATATTTAAATCCTTAAAACCACCTATACTCTTACCCTGCGCTCCGCCGTTCACCTTTTATATCCTTCAAAAAATTATTTATCATCCGCGATTCCTCTTTGTGAAATACCTTGCCGTCTTGATTTGAAAATTCTCTCTAACTTCTTTTAAAAGCCATTTATTTACCTCCTCAATATTCAGTCTTCAGAGAAATCTGAAATATGTATATTTATGTTATTTGTATTATGAATTGTATATTTAAGTTGTATCTCTTTACAATATTCCTCCTTTATTTTGTAGCTTATAATGTTATTAATCATCAATTTAATATAGCCTGACGATTGCTCTTAGTTTATCTTAGGGGACAAGTTGTCCCTGAAAAAATTTATTTTCATCTTCTTAAAATCCATAAAAGTTAACTTTTTATTATTCATGTCAGAACATTATTATACAAGATAAAGCTGTTATCGTTTTTCAACTATCAATTATTATGTAATAATCATCATTTTATTGCCAATTATCTCTAATCATTTATCATAATTGTATTTTTTTTTTAAACTGATTTATTTATTTTTTTTTTTTTTTTGGATGAGTTATTCTGAAGACCTTGATTATCAGACCACTAAATGTAGACCTGATTCTGGAAGAAGCATTGCATAAAAATGGGAAACGTTAGACCTAGATTCATTGTTGTGCGGAGCAAGGCCGGCCGACCACAAAATAGAGAACAGCAGTTAACAAGGGACCTTCGAAATATGGAATCTTGGCATCAAAACAACGTTTACTCTGTTATAATACGCACTTTGCGTTACTTATGGGATATTTGAGGAATGATAAATTTTTTAGTAAATATTATTTTCAATTATCAATTGTTAAAAGAAATCATTGACGACTAGTGAATCTATCGTAAAGGGTGTTCGTATGGAATATACATTTTTATTATTTTAGGAATTCTAAGTGGGGTTTGTAAACTTATTTTGTTTACTACGTTTATATTTCCAAATTATAATCAGCTGTTATTAATCCTATGTTTTTTAATAATATTTACTATCAAGCCAATTGATCGCGCATTGTTTAATATGCGATAAATATGACCATGGTCAGCTAAATGAAACATTACTTTTGACGTTGAGGGTAGGATTTTGTAACGACATACCGCAAAATTATTGGTACCTGCATGGTGGCCAATGTCTAGAACATTTCATTTCTCATCTTAACCCAGACGTGAAACCATCACATCCACTTCTTACTACTGTGATATTGACAAAGGCATCAACTAATCAACCTGAATTGGTTAATCGAAAGAGACCTATAGCTTTCATTACGTCCAAAAGCCAGTGAAGTATACTGGTTTCATATCTTCCAGGATTTAACAATTTTTAAGATATCAGAAAGACGTTAGTTTTCATCCTTAAGGATACAGGTAGTGACCGACTAATGAAGAAGCTAAATGAGATATGTTTCGAACTCTTCCACACTCTCCTCATACGCGTGACATATCTACAACAGAATTCCATCTGCTCAGAAATCGGGACAACTTCCTTAAAGGTAAATTAAAAAAGATTTTCTGGCCGAAAAACCCTGATTTGTTTTCAATTGGGAAACATTTTTTGGTTTGGAAAAATCTGTAGAAAAAAAGAATAAACATTTTGAATAAAAATGTTGTTAATTGTTTAATTAGGAATTCAATCGTGCCGAAAAAGATATCTTGTTTATGGACTTATGTATATAACACAAAAATATCTTACATGTTATTGTAAATAATCACTTACATAATTGCTGAAATATCAGTTCCCTTTTCGTGTTTCAACTTTTATGTATTATATTTTAATTAAGAATTAATTTTTTTTTTAATTGTGACCTAAACCAAATGTTTGAATTAAAAAAAATATATATATAGGTTACTTAAGTTTCTTATTTGTTAGGAATAATTAATTAGAGTTCCTATTCCTGGAATAATTAAAAAAAAACTGTTAAGGTGAATCTAAAATGAAAATTATAATCAGTAAAGGCCATCTTTTCATTTTAATCAACCTATTTTTAAGCGTATAAAAATAAATGAATTAAACGACCGGTAAGTCGCTGCTTTTTCCCGAATAATCGGATACTAATCGGCCTATCTCTAATAAATAACGTTACCTTTAAAACGTTTCATATGAAACGATCCAATAATAATTAAAAAAAAAAAACTCTCCTAACGGACATCTTTCATTTACGGACACCAAATCCTCTCAATGGAGTCTTAACAAATGTTAAATATTATGAATTCGGAATTCATCAATTTCGCACTTCTTCTATAATAATTATTCTTATTTGTCCAAAGAATAGTTTTGAATGTTAGACTTTCTTCTTCATTTCTTAAAACATAAAAGAATTTAAAACCTACGCAGTTTGATTTATTGATTATATATATTAATTAATTATATATGGATGTATGTATATAATATATTAATAATAGAGTTACGTACTCTGGGACGTTATATCATATTATCTTCAGGGAGGGCCAATAAAGAATAAAATCTTCACTATTGCATTATTTATTATTTTATGTAGGTAATCCATATTATTTTCTGTTTAATAATTCACTTCTTGAATAATTATTATTTTTAATAACAATTTGTTTTTAAACCAACGTACCGGTATCGAAAAAAAGAGAATCGATTTTTGGTGTCAGTATTGATATCGACTCATCTCCATTATATATAAACATAGAAATGAAATACATACTGCGGTATTATAAAAATAATATACATTACTTTTAAAATGCTTACGATTCTTTCCTCTGAGGAAGAATCACTCGACAACCTCAATCGAAAGAATGTTCGAAAGTGTTCTTTTGTTAGAGCGTCTTTTGTTATACGCATTCGATGAGTTGTTTTCAATCGCGGTATAAAATGGAAATGAACGTGTTAGAAATGAATAAAGGAGAGAGAAAACTGGAATCGATGAAGTGTCCAACCAATGACAACAAAGCTAGGGAGGAAAAAAGTGGCAGCAGACAATTCTGTTATCAATTCTTATCATTTTTTTTTTTTTTTCGTTTTTCTGTGGCCTCTTTCTTTGTGGCAATTTTTCCTCAGAAAATCTTCTAGGTTACAATTAAATCTTTGACACGTCGAAGAATGTCGTTCGGTGTTCTAGAATTTCCTACAAAGGGTTTGTAGATATATTTACTTTTTTTTTTTTTCTTTGGTTTAATATTATTTTTCTTTGAAGGCTGTTAGGTTAAGAAAAATACACTCGCCTTGTTGTGGGGATCGACAACGGGGGCACAGTTTTCCAGAAGCAGTTTGTAGAAAGTTTTATTGACCGTTAGGAAAATGAGGTGGATCGGGTGAAAATCCGAGGTTGTTCTGTTATATAGGCTACTGTGGTGTTAGATCAAATATCGAAAGGCAGTGTAGCAGTCGTAGTATGGCTGTTTAGTAGTTGAGAATCGTGCCTCCTTATCAACATAGCCAAACAATATAGTAATCGTTTAACATTTTCGAGGGTTTTGCTTAAGGAAAATCATGCGAATATCGAAGTCCAGCGTTCGCGACTTCGATATTCGCATGATTTCGCATGAAAAAGGCTTATCTTTTTTTTGTAAATATCACTTCCTTAGACTATAAAAACCAAACCCCCAGCAAATCGTTTTTAGAGGTAATCTTTTTATTATGATCTGTCATTTTATGTTTAAAAAAAGAAGTTAATTTTTAGAAAAAATAAAAACCGACTTCAAGATTAAACCTTCGTGTAAAAACTTGAACTAAAAAGTAAAAAATAATATTTTATTAACTTCAAAACAAAGAACATTAAAGGTCAATCAACGAAATTTGTTTTGAAGTAATTAAAATATTACTTTTTTACGCCTTAAAGTTTTCGAAAATAAAGTACTGCGTAGAATATTGGGCAAAAAAAAGGGTGAAGAAACCGCATAATTTAGAAGGCTTCATAATGCAGAACTGCATGAGTTATATCCGGTAAATATAGTTCAGGTAATAGCAGCGTGACGGTTAAAATGAACATGCATGGTCTTTGGGTTTAGTAATGATCGGATTCCGAAAAAAGTGACCAGTTTCGAGCAGTCGGGTAACCGACTGAGGGGTAGACTAAGACGTAGATGGGTGGATTGCTTCATAGATGGGTGCTTGCCCGACCTGGGAGATTTGGGTTTTGGGGAATGGGTTGGAGGGAGGTGTGTGGTAAACGGTTGGTGGTGTCGGCATCGAACCATCGGGTTCACTAACTAATAAATATATATATCCGAGTTATATATACAAATGAGCAAAATAAACATAGCTAGCTTTTTTTATTTCTTTCATTTTTTAAATTATTAATGTGTTCAACATCATTGGCGGCCAACAATCTCGAAAACCGTGGTGGATTTTCTATATACTTATATAATTTTGCCTAATTTTTGACCCGTTCTAGTGGCAAAACGGTTGGTTTTACAGAATATCTTTATTTAATAGTTGTAGGAAACTTGTCTACTTTAATTGTGTACATAACAAGTTTTGAAAAAAAAAAATACGTTTTTTATAGTCAGAAAAATAGAGAATATGTTTTGACAAAAAGTGCAAGAAAAAAAAATCGGTTTTGGGCAAAATGTTTGTTCAGTTACCCAAAAACATGAAGGATAAAAAAATCAAAACTAAATTAAAATTTTTCCATGAAAACTTTTTTCAAAGCTAATATGACTAGGCTCTAATAATTTGCTGATTTTCAATGTTATGATGAAAAAAAAAAAAATAATAAAAATAAAAGCCCTTATAATGTCCTAAGTTAGAAAATATAGAAGCTATAAATTGAAAAAAATTATCGGTTAAAATAAATGACTGTTTAAAGTTAAGGCACTTGATAATATCTGATAAGGCTACCGGATGGATTAGTACATTTTATATTACGCAATATTTTCTTTAAATCATTTTATCGCGGAAATTCGTCTCAGATTGCACTTCATTTTGTTACCACTTGTGTCTGCCATCTTCTTGTGATATTTTTACAACAATATCTATTGATGTTTATTCCTTGTACGATTACGTTCCCGGAATATGAATCACCGCCTTCGCTTTGTCAGATAGACCAAAAATGTTCAGTCTCGTGTAGGAAATGTTTGAGTAATGTGCGGGTCTCTGTGTTATATATATATTGTGTGTTGTGAGTGTATTTAGTTCAAAATGAATTGTGAAGAGGATTATTTGAGCCGCTTTTTCCCTGAATTAGGTATACTCTAGAAAATTAAAATCTCAATTTACTCTTTTCAGGAATTTAGAAACCTTGTAGTTCTGTTTAATTGCATGGTTTGGGAACTTAAATGTCTGAAAGTGATCTCTCGTCCAGTTATATTTTTGAGTGTTGATAAACATGAACATGGATGGCACTGTATTTGTTAGTTGATTTCAATTTTAACTTGTCAATTTGCTTAGTTAGGATATTTTATAAAATTTGATAGTAAATGTTGATACATTCGAAAAAAGTATTTAATATAAAAGGAGAACTATAATATATAATATTGTAGGTACTGATCAGGGATGTGTCGATTCTCGTTTCCATCGATTCTTGTGAAAAGAGATGGTATCGAGAATCGAGAAGGACTTGCTAACGTAAAATCCGGATGACTGACCTGGTCATTTTAACTTTTAGCGTTTTGTATAAAATTTTAAGGCAATATTTTATACAGTAAAATTGAATATTCTGATATGTAAAAGCTGGAGTTGTTCTATTGAAGGATTGTTCTATTAAAACAGAAGAATCTAGACTACTCTACTATCTAACTATCGCCAACCTTAGTCAGCCGGTTGATATCACGGTGTTGTGTCTATGCTAGCCATTTGAGGAATGGCACCATATGCTACTAGTACAATGACGATAAATTTGTGATTAATTTATTTTACAAAATGTTTTTTCCTGATTTTTTTTAATAACTGGGGACTTCCGCTGTTACTAGGAATCATTTTGTTGTTCGATAACATTCTTAGGTTTTCCTCAATTTGTTTAGTGATATCTTGAGATAGTTTAATTATTATTATTAATATTTTTCATATTCATATAAAATTGGGGATTTCCATAGTTAAGGATAAGAAAACATAATTCATTCATTCGCAGTGTAACACATCAACCCATTGCTGGCCATTCCAACCACCTCTTCATCCCTGTCGGTATGAAGGACATTTCTGTTGTTTTCACTTGCTAAAAATTAGTAGGAAAGTTTTGGGATAGTTACTTTTCCTACATTCCATTCATGACGATATGTGGGAGTTAAATTGATAACCTCATATTGATGCCTGACTAAGTATATATACCTAATTTATAGTAGTGTATATTAACTTAGTTTTTAGTATATATATTTACTTTTCCTATACAATGAAATATTATCTATTAACTTGACAATTCATGTGTGTATGGGTATATAAGTAGATGTGTGCAGTGTATATAAATATATATCGTGGTATCTGTAAATATTTTCTTCATTCAATGTACATATAGACATAGTTCATTCTCTGTATATATCTTTTCTTATTTTCTCATGGTTATTTTTTTTTTTTACTGTTACCTGATGATACAATTTTCTTATTCTTAGGTGACAACACGTCCCAGAATAAAATAGTCTAGAATAAAATAAATAGAATAGATAAAATAAATAGAATAAAATAGAAGATTATTTTTCATTCATTCATTTCATACTAGGTATAATATATAAGAACAATTCATTTTTCGTTTGTAATCACTAACCATGATATCTACGGAACTAATATGTACCAAATTGTAACTGCATCGTCTTCACATTTCAAGAAAAGTTAATCATTTATAAAATTTACTGGTTGTCAATTGAATTATCTTTAAAAAATCGATAAATATGTGGTGTGCAGAAAAAATTGAAAATCGGCCGATTGCTGGTGAGCGTCATTCTTGCAAGAGAGGTTACAAAGGTACGGTGTTACATAGCGATTGATATTAAGATTTACTTATTTTACATTAAACTGTCATTAAAAAAAAGCCATAAATATGTGGTGCGACATCCCAATGAAGTTTGACATGTGGCTAGGCGCCGTTCTACAGCAGAGCTTACAATGGTTGAACGACTGAACCCATTTGACTCATATTTTAACTACATCTTCATAGTTCTAGGAAGGTTTAGTAATTATAAAATTTACAATAATAATTTAAATGTACAGTATTGATTGGCAAAATATAATTTTATACAGTTAGTATATACTTTTATAATTAAAAATTGAAATCCAACCTGATGCAATCGATATTGCGGTAGATTAGCTCTTTGTTTAGGAAGTCACGACAGGGGATACTAATTCATAATAAACTGCTTTTAAAATTTAATGACTTAAAATAAGTTTTTTCCTATTTAAGTTGTGAAATAAATTAACTAAAAGAGGATGAAATAAACAGGAATAGCATAGTTACATTACGGGAATATTTTGAATTGCATTTCATAGTAAATAACAAATAAAAAAAACACGATATATCTGTATTGATATTCAGAGCTCAAAGCATTCTCGATAAATTGCACATTAAAACATGGTCAACTCTAGAGAATAAAGTTTATTTCTTTAGCAACCAGTTATCAAAAATTTTTTTTTTATCATTACAATAAGGCATATAAAACGAAATAAAGGATGGGAAATAAAAAAAAAAAAAATTTGAAGAAAATACTAACGTACGTACAGTTACGCGAAAATGCTTATCCTAGACATTATAAGAAAAGTGAGTTAACTCCTTCTTCCACCGATGACTCGAATGTATTGATCCTCATATATTATCGTGCGTATTTCAACTGACTTTGCCAAATGTCTGGTAAAAGTCAAAATGGTAGGAAACGGCGAGCAGTTTCTTTTCAATATCGATATTTTTCTTACGATACCATCCCTATTTAGGTGCGAATATACCTCCATATTTACGTAATCTCAGTCGTTAAGTACCGTGCCTTTACTCTTTTCCACTCCGGCCACCGCCTTCTTTATAAGCCTTCCGCAATAGAATTCTCTTCCTGCCGGTGACTAAACGTCGGTTCACCACACCCTGGACTCCAGTGGCTACCTGGAGTGGTACTCACCACGTAACTCCTCTGTTGCTGGTTAACACGTTCCAGATCTGCATGTTATCCAATAGTGTTGAAGAATGCTGGAGTCCGAAACGTGGGATATCTCCACGACCTTGGGCAGTTTCGTAAGAGGATTATTGTGCTCCAGGAATCCAGGTCGTGCGAATTGTATTGCGACTGCTACTGTCCTCTGAATCTTTGTTCGCCATCTTACCCTTTTGATATTGTTTTCTTCTTTTACTTTCCTGCTTTCAGTGCTTTCTTTTTTCCATTGAAGAAAGTCGATTGGCTTAAGAATTAAAGAATTGATCAATTTCATATAGAACTGGGCCATATATTATTTAGGACAGCTTCCTCCACCAATGTACCAAATTTACTGGACATATGTCGATTTCTAATGTAGTGTCGATTCTTGAGAAAAGAAACAGTGCCGTATCAATCAAAAGCCAATTCCTAGAAACTGATCGATACCGGTGGCTGTTACGTTTGTTTTATGGGACCTAATTATTTAATTAATATATATCGATTCTACTCCTTTATGGAAAACTGTTACTAAATATTATTTATTTTATTTTTAACAAGTTTTTTTCTGAGATACTTTTTTGTTATTTTAAAAAGATTAACAAAGAAAGTCAAATAAGAATTTCTTAAATGATTTTTTTTATTGGACTTAGTTAATCTATACATTATTATTATTATACACGTGTAGGCCGCTAAGGAATTTACTTGATGTTAATTTTTCTTAGGCGCCATACTCCTTTCAACTTCACACTGTGCATTTTCTTTTTTTCATCCGACCAAGTCGTTCCTGTTTTGGATTTCTGGACCTCTTTGCTCACTTTCCACTTCAGTATTTTCTGGTAAAATGTGTGTCTGTCCTGTATATCTGTGTCTGTCATGTGTGTCATCCTTCAGTTCTTATCTGACTTCGGTAACCCACTTCATTGTCTTAATGCTTTCTGTGTACTCTAGGATCTGCTTAGTCCTAAACATATTCGAATTCAGAATGTGAAATTCTAAATTACCACTTTTTTTTTTCGTTTGACTTGACACCCCTATAGGACTAAGACTAAGGAATCAAGAAAAAACTCTTAGTTCTCTAAGACTTTAGACTTCCTCAACATTTAGTAGACAAACGCTCTAAGACGCCAATTACTTACAAAGAAACACATTTACATGACAGTAATTAGGCCCATTTAGACATATAGAGCTTTGGAGTTCTACTAAACCATCTAATTCATCTTGTATCCGATCCTTGCAATCCAGAATCCTTAGTGCTCCTTACTATGTCACAAATAAACTTATCCATTTAGATCCTAATGTTCCATATGTTGCTGATTTAGCCTAAACCAGATATCTATCCTTTTATAGTAAACTCTATGATCCCATTCTATTCCTGACAACCCTCCTAGGCGTCTGGAAAGAAGATGGCCTCGAGACCTTCTTATATAGAACTTTTATTGAAGTGCTACTACTGTGTAGTTTCTTCGTCATGTTATTATGTACGTTATTACATTTACGGGATGTGCTTTTTTTTTAAAATATTTTATATATACATTTTTGTATATATATATAAATAATTAAATTTAAAGTTAAAAATTACAATCATACTTTATTTACAACTAGCTTTCCCCGTAGCGACTTCG
Source organism: Euschistus heros (assembly GCA_003667255.2). Taxonomy (NCBI): domain Eukaryota; kingdom Metazoa; phylum Arthropoda; class Insecta; order Hemiptera; family Pentatomidae; genus Euschistus; species Euschistus heros. The sequence goes on along the minus strand of RCWM02000732.1, from coordinate 288,503 downwards.
CCCGCTCTCATAATTAAAGAACTTTACTAATAGTTGATTAACTAAGAATAATTTGTTTATCTATAAAAGTCTTGTATTGAAGAATGCAATTAAGCATTGTTTCTTCAATATACTTAGCCTACTATGCACAGGTGCCACAGATATTATAAATATATAAAGGCAGAATCAATAAGAATTTATTTAACATAACTCCTATTTGTTCAACATTTGTAGCTACATGTTTCGGAGAAAATACTCCATCATCAGGCTTCTAAATTTTAAAAAAAAATACATTATTCTATAAAATTGCACCAATAGTTATTACCAACAGTACACCTCTTAATCTATGATTATTTTCACATTGTCCATTCTCCATGTTATAAGGAATTATATAATATAAGAAAGAATCCATGTTGAAAGTTAGGATGTTAATTTCTGCTATATTTTCTGCTATATTATTTTCAAGGGAAGTGAAAATAAAAAAATATGAAACCTATGATATACTTTCTCACATTTATTTTTAGATCTTTATGTTTTATTGAATTAATTATACAATCTGTCTCACTTTAGGACATTAAGTATTATGGACGACAAAGAATCCATTCAAAAAAATATGTATACTGAAATTTTATCACTTAAATTGATACAACAAATCAAAATATATAAAACACCAAATCCATGTACAAATTAATGTTCTTAAGTTTTGTAACACTTTTACACATTAGATAAGGGGAAATAAGGAAACATGAATTGATTAAACACTTAAACCTTTATGAAAATTATTTTGTTAACTTCTGTTTCACCTATTTACATTTAAGAAGACTAAATATCAATATAACACACTTAACAACACAATCAAAGTTGAAACTGTAGAAGTGATTGTTTACATGTGAGGTTATAGGAAAGAGCTATCGATAAATTTAAACTCGAAGTGAAGCGTAAGGATCAAACTTGGTGGTGGCTCGTAAGCCGACTATTACCTAAAGAATTATTATAGTAAACTATACTATTTAAAATCTTCCTAGAACTATGAAAATTTTGTAGTTAAAATTTGGCACAGATGGATTTAATAATTTTACCATTGCAAACTCTGTTGCAGAATGGTGCTAACAACTTATCGTTCGATTATTAAACATCCCTAGTATCCACACGTCACACTAAATATTTATAGCTTTTTTTTTTATAACAATTTATTTGAATTAAACCAATTTTATTATCAATTTCTAGCTCTATATAACACTGTACCGCTATAACCTCTCTTAAATGGCACTCACCACATATCGGTCATTTTTCAAAATTTACTGCGTACCACATTTTTATCTCTTTTTAGCAACAATTTAATTGATAATATGTAAATCTTCTTATTGCTAAACCTTCTTTCAACTAAGAAGATGATGTAGTTTAGATTTGGTAAAGATTGGTTCAGTATTTGTTGCGGTTAGTTTTGTTTTATAAAAGTAAATTCTATGAGTAAAAATTTAATTATTCAATTTATTCATGGTTAAACTCTTAACAAATATTACTATTTAAATGTTATTTTAATAACATACCTACATATAAACCTGAAACATCAAAATGAATTTGAAATCGTTTTACGGAATTTTATTCTTCTTAAAACCTTCCTAAAAAACTAAGGAGATATAGATTAATTTAGAACATATGTTTTATTGGTAATTGTTTAATAACACCTGCACTAAAGTAATATTTATAAAAAATAAATATTATTTTGATATTTTTGGGATATTTCTTGAACCCCAACTCTGATTTAAATAAAAATTTACAAAAACCTTCCCGGGGATATACTTAATAACTTCCCAAATTTTCACAGCGATTGGATGTATGGTTTTTGAATCTATCGAGAACAGACAGACACACACATTCATTTATATATATATATATAGATACACACTCATTCTGGGGAGCTCCCTTACAGATTTGTGAAAGCCAGGCCCTAAGAGATCCCAGCGCTTTTCTCTTTACTCGTCACAAATACAAAATAAAATTTACTTTGTGCTTACGTTTTATTCAAATTTTAGGTCTTCTTCTGTGCTATAAAACCAATGTTATAACTCTCATAAATGGGTTTTAACTCTATTAAAATGGGTCACAATAAAAGTCTATTATATTCTTCTTATCCCAAACGAACTCATCAATGGTATGGCCATATATCTCATGCCAGAGTATTCTAATATTCTAGTATACTGAAAAGAAACTGGATGAGAGTTACTTACATAGAAGTAAATAAAAGGCAAGGAAGGGGTGCTGCTGGAACTATCTTTCCTCATGCCTAATATGTCATTTTTTTATTTTTATATTCTTATTTCAGCACATCCACTGATTGTCAATTTTTTTTTTTTGACGAGTGTGGATTTAAAAATAAAGCAAAAAAAAATTATATATATTCTCCTTTTTTTCTATTTTCTTTTATATATTCTCTTTGAGACCATCTAGCCATATTATTGTCGTTGGGATTGTCTTCGCCCGCTGGCTTGCGCAAATCGAGACCCTCCCCCGGGCGACAGAAAGGTCAGGCCGGGAGGGAACCCCTTCATATCCTTGGCCGGAGTGGAAAGTGTTCTATCTCGCTGTTGCTGTTGCCTCATCGGTGATTTATTAACCCAAATATCCTGGTTCAGGCCAATACCGCTACTCATCGTACTGCTAACAGGGAGGTGTACGGTACCGTTAGCCTGATGATGCTGGCTACCGTTCTTCCCATTGTGCGGAGGATCCTGATTATGATCGAAGTTGAAGAGCACGGTGAGGTTGATGATGGTTAATCAACAAGAATAATAATGAAAGTACTGATTGCTGGCTTTGTAACAGAAAAATTAGTAAAAACAAAAGAACAGATACACGATCAATAAGTTCTTTGAGAGAATTATCACTGAGAAGTTTATATAATTTTTTTCTGGACTATATTTTTAATTATTATTTATTTTTATTATCTGAGTATGGCCAGGTTATTATCATAAATTTTATATTTAACATTAGGGTACTCCCTCTCAGGGAGGAGCGCTGTTTTTTCGGAATTGTGTTTCATCCATCTTGAAGAAGAAGCGGGTTAAATGTTGTAATACTTAGGTTAAATGTTGTAAACGATTTTTATATTATTTGTATTTATTTTAACAGTATTGTAACATTAACAGTGGGCATGTTAGTGTCTTTATAATATTAAAAAAAAAAAAAAATTAAACTGTATTGTACCTATTAGAAATTTAAATGATTCGAGTAAGAGAGAACATTATCAAACGGAATGAATTATATTTCATGTTGAATAATGTAATTTAATTTTTTTTTCTTTTTCTCTTGCGAGGCCTCACGAATCCATTACACGGCCCAGTTGATCCGTCGCCATGATGCAACTGCAACCGTTTTGGCAATTCCTGCTTACTCATATCAAGGTAGCATTGGTCAAGGAAAAAGTATTATAGTGGGTGGCTCAGAAGCGTATTTTAATATTACGTATCTTTATATAATTGTGAATTACGTACTTAAATACAGATAATTTGTAAAAAAAAAATTCTTTATATTAACTATTGATACTTAATATATGAAGCGTAGAATATCAAAAACATGCAAATACACTTGTTAAAATTTTTCACAGTTGTTCGATAAAGGTTAATTTTGTATTGTCGTTTTCAATGTGATTTAAATCCATTTTGGAGAAAACCTGAAGATAATCTAGTTGAATAAATATTTTAAAAAACTTGAAATTTTACTTTGCTTTGAAATTTTACGCCTCATATATGTCAGGTAAATGTGTGGAAATATAATACTTATATTATGTCAATAATATATAAAGAAACTACTCATAACTAGTACTTCAATAAAATATTCATTATAAGGTTCCTAGGCCATTTTTTTTAACTCCTCGGAGGGTTATCGGGAATTAAGTGGGGAGCAACCTGAGAGACTAGTTAATACTATTTTTGATAAAACTTTGATTTAAAAAAAACAAAAAAAAAAACTGTAATGATTTCCTCAAATTTACTTGGATATTATGAAGTTGTGAATTTTAATGAAATATTAAAATGGTGCAGCAACTAATTATTATTTTTAAAAACTATAACAAAACTTTGACGTTTTGTTTTATTTTTTATTTATATTATAAATCGTCAAATCGTAGTTTTAATACATATGTTTATCAAAATGTAGAAATATTTATTATTAATTTTTGATTTGGTCCGGATTAGCGGGACTGATTTTTATTGTTAATTTTGGAATGATAGAGATATCAAAAATGAAGAACTCAATACAGGAAATTCTACAAGCGTGATAATTGGAACTGTCCTCCGAAAGGTCGTACGGACCGGTCCTATCTTTGAAAGGAATTCCATTTTATTTTATTTTTTTTAATGATATATATACTGATGCAGTTGGAATTATATATGATTCATCTGATATTATATAATAATAAAAAAACAGGAAACAGCTGACTATTCGTTGCGTAACATTTCCGATTTAATCTCAACCGTTGGATTATTAATTATTCGAATTAGTACATTATCGATATTTCTCAGCGGCAATACTCCTTTGATAGTTTATGTAATGAACAAAAAATTCCAAAGTGTATTTAATCATGTGATTTATTGTATTCATGAGTTGTATTACCTCATCCAGCATCTTTTCTGTCTCCAGCTTCTGTTGCACCTTGAATGTTGAGTGTTTCGGACTATAGCATTCTTGTAACCTTTGCGGATCCACGAGATGAATCTCGACCTTATCACCCTGGATAGAATATGTTGGTCACCTGTAGGATAGCCCGTCCTTACTGCCCTAGCTGTAGTACATTTGAACGTTAAGCCATTACTAATAAAAACAACAATACTATATTATCATGTCATTAATTGCACTTTATTAACTTCGTTTAGATGATATATTGGGATGTATCTGAATGATTTTTTTTTAATTTTTTTTATTTATTTATTTATTTTTTATTTTTATTTTTTTTTTACAATTTCTCTTGTGATCAACATTTTTTTTTTTTTTACATGGATATGTTTTTAAACTGGGGTCTATATACTTTAGTGTAACTCTTTTTCACAGTCAAAAATGTAAGTTCTAACTCTGTTGTTGGTGCTTCGATCGAAAATCCTTTGTCAATTTTCCCATCATAAATTTAATGGAGAATATTATTTGTTGTATAACATTTATTGCTAGGACCTTCCTTTTAGGAGCTATATTGGTTTTGAATGAAAAAAATCTCATTTGAAACCGCAGTTTTCATTGTTTTCTCTCGACATCGTTTATTTCGAATAATTATTTATTGTTAATTCAATTAAATTATTAATTTAAGTAATTTGATGCTTTTAATTTCAAAACGTAAACTGAGAAATGCAGCTGGATAGATCTATGATCTATTGTTTTTCCAAGTCAGGGAGAAATTGAGTTTTTTTTTATGCGTAACGTGAATTCCAAGACGCTTGTCCAGATGGTCTTAGCCGGTTCAAGAAGGATTAGTGTAATATTATGAAAAAAAAAATTACTTTTGAAAAGAAAGTCTAAGTAGATTTACGACTAGGGCTAAGGCGAACATTATGATGTTTGTTTTTTAAATAAATTAAAAGATAAATCATGGTTAAGTGCAAACTATTACACCAAAGCTTTCAAAAAAAAAAAAATTAAAAAGTGCCCATATTATAATAAATTACCCGATGTAATAACAAGAAGGCGATTAGATGAGAAAAACAAATGAGGTTGCGTGAACTAAGAACCCCCACCTTAATCCCCAAGGCGTCAGAATATTAACTTCCAACTCTGCGGCATTAAATAGATATTAGCCACATAAGAGAAAAAAACAACAAAATTATGAAGACAAAATACAAGAAGAAGATAGCCAAGGCAGAGATTTAACGAATACAATCCCTGGAATGAAGCGATGAGGTCGAGAACTGACAGTAATTGAGGAGTAATGAAGACAATTACCCGCTTCTTGTTAATTACTTACAAGGTAGTTAGTCGACAATTAACATCTCAGCTGTTACTCGGTTTAGAAGAACCCAGCCGTGTTTTTTTCTCCTTTTTTTTGTTTATAATAACCTCTTTTAATTAACTGATCTAACACTTTTTTGTTGATTTATTTAAATCTTGAAAAACATTTGACTATCTTGTTTCTTGCTTTAAATATTTACAGCATTAATTATTTAAATATATATATATATATTTTTTTTACAATTAATATCTAATTAAACAATTTTGCTGTAAATATTTACATTAAAAACAAGTTTAAATATTTAATAATATGTTAAGGCTTATCACATTATTTATTTAATTTTTAATTTCTTTCCACCCATCCACTGATTTATTTATAGCAATATACATTATACACTACAACAAATATGAGGAAAATGATCACAAAGACATGTCAATAGCATGTAAAGAACTACTCACTAGTGGCACTTCAATAGAAGTTCTCAGCACTTGGCTTCACAGATTATTATTTCTTAGTTTATTTCTTATTTCTTACTCCCACATTGGAGCACTTAAATCAATCTATATACACTACATTCTTTACAATAGCTACACAGATTGTTCAGGGTGAGTACTTCTTAGTGTATGTATTAAAAAAAAAAAAAAAAAAAAAAAAAAAAAAAAAAAAAATTCAACAGCAATACAAAGATGAATAACCCAACGATGGATAAGTAGAAATGCCTTCCCTTGTAAAAACAGACTCATCAGCCCATAAAATTCACCTAAAAAAAAGTGGTCTTCTTCAACACAATCTGAATTCGGAAGCTATCGGCAAAGTTAAGGTCTATGTTCATTATCATTGGGTTTTCAACCGTACATTGGAAATCTAATAAAATAAATCCTAAATAATAATAATAAATAAATAAATGTATTAACATAAGATCTTTTGGTCTGGTGTCGCTTTATTGACAGTTTTCCTTTATTTTCAATTAAACAATTATTTTTTTCCCTGCTTTTTATTCCAATAAAGAGCTTGTTATGTTTAAAATTCACATTTCTATTAAGGGATTTTGATTATGTTTTATTTACACAAGTAACTGATTTGTATGACAAATGAGAACAACATGTTTTTTCGGTTTTAAAAGTAAATTTCTCCATAAAATCGAAACAGAACCATTACTGTTAATATACCATTCGAAAGCTGATTAAATTTGCAAGTTTTTGTAAGATTTACAGTTTTGTGGATGCTTTCTTTTTCTTTCTTTTTTTCTTTTTTTTTTTTTTTTTTAACGGTGATCGTTGAAGTAATATAAGACATTGTGACTCACCTAAATAAGGTGATGATCCAAGGTTACATGTACTCTGCTCTTATAGAAAATTTAATGCTGAATTCGAAAATGAGGTCAAAGTTCGATAAATATTTAAACAAAATGGAGGTTATTTTAGCTTTTATGGTAAGAAGCGTGGTTTTCTCAGAAAAGATTGATTTATCGTATATCTGCAACGGATTGGAATAGAAAGGTGAGGTCTGCGGTATTTTTCTACATTTTTTATCTAGTTCCACCCAATTTTTTTTTTTTTACACTAAGAGGTACTCACCCTCTTATATTTAATATTTAAAAAATGAATAATCGAGCTTATTGTTACTTATCTGAGGAGACGAAATAGAAGTGCTTCTATAAGGCTTCTATTCTTAGAGTAATCTGAGATTAAATAGAATCCTCTTTTGTTCTTTGGGGAAGTCAGGTAAATGAGCATTATTTTAGGTTTTCCTAGTCTAGTGTGTTTTTCTTTTCCTACTGGAAACAATACAATAAGAAATTTTTATCTGGTCATTTAAAAATAAATCTGAATAGGTTTTAAACGATTTGTGATATACTCGATTTTAAATAAGAAAATAATGGTATATTGAACCAATGGCGGACAAATAAAAATGATCATAGTTAAATCTAATATTTTAAATGTTAACAAAATCGTTATTCAAGACCATTATTTAACTTATTAAGTGTGCGATTCAATGTTATATGTTTCAATTTATTAGGCGTTTTCAATAAACGCAAAAAAAATAAATAAATAAAATTATGGATAGTACTATTTATAATAGTTTTTTTTTTCTGTGCTAAACAGGGCAAATGTTGAACTTAGAATATTGTATTCTGCACCTTTCGAAAAAGATATTTTCGTTCATGACACATCAACAGATCAATAGACATGATATCCCAGTCAAATATTTGAACCGCTAAGACGTTCACCAGACACTCAAACATAGGTCAGGCCAAGGTTGATTAGAGTAAACAAGATAGGGTTGAGTATATATCCTTGGAGTACTCCAGTATCTGTGGCCTACTGTTGTATTGAATATGTGTCTGTTGTGTGTGTGTGTGTGTGTGTGTGTGTGTGTATGTATATATATATATATATATATATATATATATATATATATATATATATATATATATATATATATATATATATATGCAAAGAGTTGATACACAGATGTTTGTTATAAAGAAACTTTTACTTTGAGACCAAGGGCGTGCGTAGGTCAGGCTCAGTAATAGGTCAAGCTGTTGCAACTCTTCAGTTCTGTTTCAATAATTGTTGCACATTTCTCTTTAGTCAATTATTATCCTTAGTTATCTCTCATATATTACTTAATGTTTATTATTAATGTATTGTGCATTTAAAATTTTTTAATATATATTTGAAAAAAAACAAAAATCTTTCATTATAACAATTTATTGAAATTTACAACTGTACAAAATATATACATCAAGTAAATGTGCTGTTAGCTATTACGATAATGTGACAAAACGTGAAAAGAACAACTCATCAGTAGCACTTTAATAGAAATTTTCCCCTAGAAGGTCTCTGGGCCAACTTCTTTTAAGAAGCCTCAGAGGGTTATCGGGAATGGTGTGGGAAGCAAGTGGAAAAATTAGGGGATTTGAGTGGTTATGGAGCTTACTATGAAAGGATAGATATCTGGTTTGGGCTAAATCAGCAACATTTGGAACATTAAGATCTTTATGGATAAGTTTATTGGCGACAAAGAGGGGGGAAAATAAATAAATAAAAATTGAAAAAAAAATAAATAAATAAATTAGAAGTTTAATATTTATGTTTTATCTTTATGTTATTTTAATTCAGTTTCTAATTCTATATTTTTTTCTCTTTTACAGGTATGATTCCAGTTTCATTCAACTTAAGATAGTACTCAATTTTTTTTGGTTTTTGTAAGTACAGTTTCCTTTTTTTTTTTTTTAAAAAAATGTAATTCTTTGAAACTAGAATTGTTCAAAAAACGCATAGTTTTTTTTTAAATTTTCTTTATCGATGTTTACAAAGGTATACAATATATACATCAACTAAATGTGCTCTTAAATCATTACAATAAAATGTCGATAACTTGTAAAGAATTACATCAGTGGAATTTCAATGAAAGTTTTGCATTCGATGGTTTCTTGCCTATGTTATTTTACAGTCGCCTCGGATGGCTTTTAGAGAATCGAGTGAGAAGTTACTTGTGTACTTTTGGATTCTAGTGGTTACGAAGGTAGCGAGTCGGTTAAACATGGATATTTTAAATAAAATTGAAATCTGTTTTATTAATGCTAATCATAGATTTATTAATTTTAAAAATTAATAAATACACCTTCAGGAGATTTCGGGGAAAAATAGTCTCGGCATCAAGCCTTCGTGTTTGGTTTTGGTACATTTTTTTTTTCAGTTTATCATTAAATTAAGCATTGAATTTGTATATAATATTGAAAAATATATTTATATGTTTTATAGTGTATGTACACCTTCACCTTTTAGTTCTGAAATTGAATAACCTATTATTATAAAAAAAATTACCATTCATAAGCCGATATTGACATTTGAGCTAGAATCTGATCTTCCGCTACAAAGAGCTCGCGTGACTTCCCTCTGCCATGTTAAAATACCCCTCAATAAAGGACATTCCTCGGGCCTGAAGATGACCTTTCCTCCCACTGGGATGTAGCAGTCGATTGACCCCTGGTTTTCCAGACGAGTGGTTGCCGTAAGGTCAGTACCGTTGAGATACGGTACAGCTATTTCGGGCGTACTACAAGGAAGGGTCGGCTTCGAAGGAGAAATATTTGATCTGGAAGCTGACCTCTTGAATCATCTCCAATACCTCGTATCCTAAAATATTATTGTTCGCATTAATATGTACATAATTTGAGGATATTTATTTGTATTTACATCTGCATAAAAAATAAAATAAAAATATATCTAGTAAATGAGATGGTAATGCTCATGATAAACGTGTCAACTGATCGTAAAACACTGACCATTGGTAGCAGTTTAATATAATTTCTATATTAGAAGGTCCTCTTCTTTTTCCATCTTCAGAAGCCTCGGAAGATTATCTGGATTTGAAGGGTCATGAAGTTTACTATGAAAAGATATGTATCTAGTTTGACCTAAATCAGCACAACATATGGTGCATTGAGAATGTTTCTAAGGATTTTGGATTGTAATGATTAAATACGAGATGAATTAGAAGGTTAGGTAAGGTGGGGTAAGCGCGTTTATAGGGTAAATGCATTAGTTCGCCATGATTTCTATTGTCATTTTGTTACATCAACTGTCATCTGTTGTATTTAGATAGAACTTAATACCCTCCAAACCTAACATACTAGAGTGCTCTACTGCTCTACTGTAGAAGATAACCTCTCTAGGAATTTTCATAGTTCAACCTGTTGATCTAGGTGTTGTGTAAAGTTGAAGGAGTTAAAATTATAAAATTGTATTGTATATATTTTTCTCTATTTTTTTAATTTCAAGGAGTAAAATGATTCCTGGGAGTTGATTATTTTTGCACTTACCCCATCAAAGAATCAATTCACTGCTGAGGAGCTTACAAGAGATTTATGCACTTACCCGGTTTAGGTGGGGCAAGTGCGTAAATGGGACTTAAAATTGATTTTCCTTCGCACTGATAATAATTTTTAGGATATCAGGGAAATCAACTATATTGCTAAAAAGATTATAGTTCAACGTTTGCAATATAACAAAAAATATTATCCTAGCATTAATAGCTGATTTTTAATGTTAAGTTAAAGTTGAACTTAGCGTTCCATATGACGCACTTGCCCCAACTCACCTTATATTATTAGTAATATAAGGTATGTATTATATTTATGTTGATATAAAGTAAATATTTGTGAAGCTAAATACACGGGAAAAACTGGACGATCGGTAAATCAAAGAGTAAAAGAGCATATAAGAGCATACAATATTAAGACCCAAAATTCCAATTTCGCTATCCCTCTTAATGAAACCATAAATTTAATGGGGTCACCTGTGGTGTAGTGGTTAGCATAGCAACCTACTAAACTCAAAATCGCGGGTTCGCAGCCCGGTAGATGACCATAGGATTTTTTAAAGGGAGTAAAAAATCCTTAGCTATGCCGTCCTTCGGAAGGGACGTAAAATGGGGGTCCCGAGCCTGTGCGATGTCAGGTACTCGTTAAAGATTCCTATCTTAATTATACCTGGATAGGCAAAATTTAAGACTCCCACCGTAGCATCGTCCGATTAGCCATAGCAGCATGATGTGACGTTAAACGAAGTAAACAAACATAAATTTAATGAAGATTCGGAAGTAAAAATAATACATCAAGTAGAAAATAGCCTAAAATTGCATAATTATGAATCATTAGAAATAATAAAATCGTTTAAAACCTATCTAGATTTCTTTTTAAATTACCAGATATACATTTCGAATAGCTCCATTTTAAATTTGTTTTCAATAGGAATGGAAAAAATGAGTGATAAGGGAAATCCCATAGTAAACCCCAAAAATTTAACCTACCTGCACCGTTCCCCTTTCCATGATGGATATATTTCAGATATCTGTTAGATCTTCTCAGATGAGTACCAATGTTTGGTTTCTTGTCTTATATTTTTGAAAACTTTAGTACGAGTTCCCATTGATGTGGCAATTAATTCATCAATCCTAATTGTATTGAGCCCTCTATACCATCATGCGTACGTTAAGTGTATTAGAAGGTTTAGTTGAGCCCCAAAGCTCAACTCTGTACATCCAGACCGGCCTTATTACTGTCATGTGAATGAATCATTTGTAATTAATTGAAAGCTTTGAACGCTTGTATCGTAATTGTTTAAACAGGCTATAGCGAAGAGTAGTTTATTGTTATTTTTAGTTTGTCTGCGGATTCCAAGTAAGACGTTCGTCCACATGGAGTCTTCGGTAACGGATCTGTTCAACAGGGGTCAGTAAAATATCATTAAAGGATACCGCAGGACGGAAATTCGTAGGTTTAAGGCGAAGGATAAAGGGTTATTTGTTATGATTTGTTTGGATTTATTTTAATTCTCCAATTTCATCACCATTCTTGAAGGTTTATAAAATAAGATAGATATTCAGCTCTAAGATCATAGAATTATTCAAAATATCAGCAATTACAATTTCTCAGAATGTATTTTTTTATTACAAGTGTGTGTAAGATATCAAATTATGTTGGTATATTCAAGTAGGATATTGGTTTCGAAAAATCTTATTGAGGAATCATGAAAACTAAAACGCATTTGAATACAATTTAAGGTTGCCTAGAACTTAACCTTGGTCATAATGAACTTAAAGACAATTTACATAGTCGTCTGTTTTTAATCAAATACGCAAAATGCAAACAATGGCCACAGATTGGCAGTTAAGGTCATGTTCTTCATTACTCTTTCTTCGTATTATACAGTTTTAGTAGATTCTCTTTAGTATTTTTCTTTTTGACATGAGTATGTCGTTTAATAGGTCTATTATTTTCAGGTGTAACATTTTTTTTTTCACACTAAAAATGTGTAACGTTTTTTCATACCCCAAAATATAATATTTTGACACGCTTTGGTGTTGCTTGGATCGAAAATTTATCGACACTTTTCTTATTATACATTTAATGGAGAATATTTTTTGTTATATAACATTTGTCGCTGGGACCTACCGTTAGGGAGCCATACCGGTGTGAATGAAAAAAAAAAAGTTACTTTGTTACGTTTTACACGCTCAAATGTATAATGTTTTTTTCACCCTCAAAAATATAACATTTTGACACCCTCTAGCTCAGTTGGTCTTACATAGATCGAAAATTTGTTTTGGACCAGGAGTTATTCCTCTTAAACCAGGAGGTAAGACAAGATACAATTTTGAGTAATTTATGTTTAAAGTTTTTGACATGGATATGTCTCTTGGCTGGGGATCTTATACTTCTTCGCTGTAACGTTTTTTTCACATTCAAAAATACATTTTGACAAGCTGTAACTCTGATCAAAAACTTGACGGCAGTTTCCTCGTCTGAAATTTCATGGAGAATATTTTTTGTTATTTAACATTTTTCGCTGGGACCAACCTTTGAGGAACTCTATTGATTCGAATTGAAAAAAAGTCACGTTTGAAATCGCTATTTTCATTTAACTTTGTTTATTTCGAATAATCATTGGTTGTTAAATTCATTTAATTATTTATTTAAGTAATTTGGTCCTTTTAATTCTAAAATGTTAATTGGGAAAAGCATCAGATATTGACTAAGACAGAAAGGACGAGTTATCCTACAGGCTACCAACCTATTCTTTTCGACTGAATCCTATTTTTCTAGTGATATTTTCTACGAGGTTGATTAAAATTGTTACGGGGGCCTGACAGTGTAGAAGGGAAGAGGTGATACGCCTAATCCACGACTACCTGATGGCAAGGAGAGATCCCCCTCAGTGTCAGCTCTGTAAAGTTACTTTCACAGTGAGGCACATCTTCGAAGAGTGTCCTCAGTAAAGGAGAGATATGGATAAATGTGGAAGGATGGCCACTCGAGGTACAACAGTCGAGCCCAGGTTGAGTTCGGGGATGCGGGCTATAGGCCAGGAGAGGGGAGGGCTAGTCACACTCCTGATCACAACAACATCGCCTTTGCCTTATTGGTTTGGACACTGCGGTGGACTTGTACAGCTGCAGTTAGGAGTTTAGTACCCATGGACTATGTTCCGCCAAAGATGCGGCGAATACTGGGAAATGATCTTCCATCTAGACGTTTAATGGCCTCAGAATAGGAATCTCGCAACGGATAAAGTGGGCCCCACTTAGGAAGAGGTCCCCCGGACTAAGTACTCAGCGCAATCCGCGGGGGCAGAAAGGCACTGAACAGATAGGAATAAGTCTTATTTAGAATAGCCTAGATTCCGAGCGAAAGAGATTGGAATATTCTTCGAAAGTGAAGAAAAAACTTCGGTGGATACCGAGATAACAAAGTTTTTGAGGATTTGACCTGCGGCTCTCCCAAAGACCACCGAAAATTATGGCGCTAAAGGAGGATTGAATACCAGAATCGACAAGACATTCGAAATTTCTCGTGATGGCGCGCGAGGGAAAAGATTTTTTTTTAATTGTATTAGCTCCGACAAAATTACGACCTGGTCAGATGGAATGGAATACGGAAGACCGCGAGCGTGCAACGAAATCTATCTAGAGTAGCCAGTAAATTGGAAAGCATCCGAGGCAAATTCGAGGTGCACGGCCTTGGTGGCGGTACAGACAATATCGCATAAAGTAAGCCTTGGTAAGAGCAGGATTTACGAAGCCGCCGGACTCGCGAACCTGAACTTCACTCCCGGTGTTGAAGCAAAGGTCGGCTGAGGCCGAACGCGGCACTAAGGGCAGGTCAGCCTATAATTTTCACGGTAGGAGCACGGGAACCGAATGACATGTGGGTTAGACAACGGTGATCACCTTTCCTTAACAGCTGACGCAACGAGATTGATCCAGTAACGGCTACCACCGATGGGCCTGGCAAGTAGTGGGCCCAGCGTGTAGGGAGGAAAATGTGAAAGTGCTTGCCGATTAACAGAGATTGGCGTTCTTAAGTCGGCCCCGCCCACCCTGAGAACACCCATGGCTGGCGATGAAAATCGTCAAGATTGCAAAAGCGACTTTTGCCGGCTTGTCCGGTGACGAATTTGAAGTAGAGAATCCTGAAATGCTCTGGAAATAAGAGCTAAAGGCCGGGACGAGGATGAGCTGTTCAGTCCCTTGCTCACAACCAACGTCGCCCATTCATTGGTTCCACAACGGCCGCTTGGAATTTGAAGGCCACTTCTAACGTTGGGAACGGCCGTTTGTCCAAGTATGCCGCCCCCCCTGAGGCCCTCCAGGCTACCGAGAAAGGAGTACGGGCACCAAGGCGGCTTTTTCCGCTTAATCGTCAAAGGTTATGAAGGACGGATACCCAGGAAAAATATTTTAAAAGGTATGGTCAGTATTCATTCGGGATGAGCGCGATGGGAGGAGACTTGAGTCGGTAATGGCTTGGTGGCTAAGTCCTGTGTCACGATAAGGAGGATGCCAATGCCTCCCTGGCAATTGAAAGAGGAGGGATCTTGAGTCCCTAAACAAAAAATTTTGGCTTGCGTGGGATGAGGTAGAGAAGGACTCTAGAGTCAATCATCCGGCATGATTCTAGTGGGAGAAGAAACAATCAGCAAATCCGACCGGGGAAAATTTAACAGGACTTCGAAATTTTAGATCGTAAAGGACCCCCTTTTGATATTGACAAATGGTGGTTTTAAAAGGGTAGTTTCAATAGGATTCGAGACCAGGAATTTTACTTGTTAGACTATCTTGGTTACCTTGTTAACATACTGGTTTTTTATTGTTTTATTTTTAAATAGAAGGAATTTTGAACAATGTTGATTGGCTAAAGAATAGCTGCTATTTTGAGGATGAGATGTAATTATCCCTCTTCTGCAAGAGAAGCAATGACCTTCCATCAGATGAATCACTGACAGTGGTATCAGACACCACCTGTTTATCTACGTGATTAATTATTGAAAACTCGATTTGAGTATAAAGAAGCATCTAGATTATTGATTTGCATGTCCCTGGTGGAACGTTCTCACTGTTAGGTAGTGCATGCCTACATGTATACTTATGTCATCTGTGGTGTGCCAGTCCGGACATCTGCATTTATCTAAAAATACAGGGATGCTAGCCATGCATTCTATTTCCTAAGGACAAATTTATACATTGATATTGTTTAACTAATTAGTTGGTACTAATCATTGATATAATATCGTTCGCCAGAAGGTTGTCGTCGTGGGTCAAAGAAATTAAGATTTGTAATAGTGGAAATAAGAGTAATCAAAGGGGTTTTTTTAGGGGGATTAATTCTATGAGTGACATGCTTACACTTGGTTAAATGATTTTACTATTGTTAAATAAAAAATCCACAGATGTGATATTTAAACCAGGGTGTTGACCCATACAGATTACAGATAGTAAAATAAGAAGTCATTAGTTAATCAAAAAAACTTCTATGAGTAACAAGCGATAGCGAACAGTAAATTTGTAGTACCATAGAATTTATCAAGAAAATTGGATTGTATAATTTATTTTAAAATTTGATTGATATTGTTGTAATTTTTTTTTTTTTTAATCAAATAATTACATATTTTATTTTTGAATTAAAATGGTATTTTTTTAATTTAGATAAAACAATTTCGTTAAAATTGCTGTTATTGTTACAATTCAGGCAGTATAATTAAGTTCGAGGTTAAGGCCATTATACTCAGCAGTTTTTTACTCACAGGAACATTGATACTTTTTCTCAGTTTCCCTTGCCACTGTCGTTTAAAAGTATTTAAAGAGGTTACCAGTTTCACAAAATCCCGTTTCAGTACATCCTAATAATGGGGTGTATAAAAAAAAAATACCGTTTTTGAAACAAATATTTGTATTATTATTTATTTGATATAAAATACAATTAATCCTCAAAGTATAGTCCATTGTTATCTACCGTCATTACTCATCTGCTATCCAATTGCTCGATGCCACGCTACCATTCCTTGGGATGGCTGTCAAAGAACTCTTGGACAGCTTTTTTAACTTCCGCAAAATTGTCATATTTTTTCCCAATGGAGAAAATGGGCCATGGATCGAAACAAGTAGTAATCCGAAGGTGCGAGGTCTGGACTTATGGTGGATGAGGTAGGAGAACAAACCCATGATGTTCTGTAAACTTTTCTTTGGTTCGACTGCTGATTTTTGAGGAGTAAGTTCGTGAGGGACCAGTGTACAAGTCTTTTTCCCCTTCCCCATGGAGAGAAGATGGCGACTAACAATATCTTTCGACACACCACACTCTTTGGCAAGTTCGCGAGTACTTGTGGACGGATTTGACTTAACAGCTTCCTTCAGAACCTCATCAATATCCATTAATGGCCGCCCGGAGCCCTTCTTCCTTTCCAACGTCGTATCTCCACTTCTAAATTTTTCAAAGCAACGCCGCGTAGTGCGCTCTTCAAGGACATCTTCCCCTTCATATTTAATAATTTCACGAGTTGCTTCAGCGGCTGTGAATTTTTTCTCCAGTAATGTTTTAAAATTACGAGAATTTCGTAGGACACTGTCATGTTTCTTCTTTGAAATTAATAACTGAACTGAGGCTTTTTTTTTTTTAAGAAGTCCAGTGTTAGAAACAAGCTTAGAGAATGCTCTAAAGGGATTATTAAGTATTGGTAAATAATAAATAGCATTAAGATATTTACAGACTTTTGAACTTTGGAATTTGATAAAACGGTCATTTTTGTTTTTATACGCCCTATTAATATAATATAATATGCATGTTCAATGATCTTCGTGTTTTCGTTACCTATTATTCCTCTTACTTTTAAGTGCATTGTGTAGTTATTCATACCTTAGATATGTACAAACACTTTCTGTACTCTTAGATATCGTACTATGCGCAGTTAGCTAAGTGACAGTACTGTATAGCCTGTATACAGACAAGGGACCTGGTTAGTGCGCACAGTAGAAAGTGTTCCTACACTTGTGAGCCTGTGGGGGGGGGGGGGGGGCGGAGAGCGTCGTGCCGAAGAAAGGTCACCTTCGTGCCGGGCAGGAGGCAGAGGATGGGGCAGGGGATGCTATGGTCCTCCAAGGATAAATATCCTTATTGTGCTAAGTGTCAAGTCTTACATAACGCATCCTTTCTGCTCTACGGTGAATAATAAACATGTAATTATTATTCTTATGAAATTATTCCTTTAGGAAAGGGCAAAGTATGTATATGATTTGGATGTTGAAGATAAGAAAAGAAGAATGATTTTTAAGAAAATACATTCCTAATTCTTGAAAAATTGTAAAATTATTCATTAATTCTAATTAAATAGAATATAAATACGAAATATCATAATTCTTCACCACGTATGCCGATGATACTTTTCCAGTGTGTTACCACTAAACAGTGATCGCAACACTTCTCATACCACAAATCTTCACATATGGTATCGGATTTTATAACAGTTCACAGTATTTAGCGTGCTGGAATGGGTATTACGTGGAATTTAATTAAAATTTGATATATGGGATCTGAAAGTACATTTCACCAGCTTTGAGAAGGAAAAAACGAAATTCGGGATCCGACAAATATTTTTGAAGTTATAACGAGAAACGTGCCGAAAAAGTAAGGATTTCACCATAGTACGGGGTTCTCAGCGTGGAAGATTTACGGGACTTGATCAAAACTTTATATAAAGGGTCTTCAGTAAATTTAACCAGCTTTGAGATGAAAAAAAAAACAAATTTTAGATCAAACAAATAATTTCGGAGTTAAAAGCCAGTAAGTCCAAGGACCGACAAACGTGTTTTAGTGGAAAAGTGCGACTTACCACAAGTTAGCTACTGTTTGTTCTCCACAATTTTAAAACTATTGATCTGAGCAAAAAATTTAAAAGAACCAAATTTATTGCAAATTTGCTTAGCTTTAATAATGTATAGAACATAAAATGTGCTGAAAGTTACGGTTTCCGAGTTATATCAAACTGCTAAAAACATACAAGTTTCAACACTTTTCCCCGATTTTACCTTTTTTTAATTGACTATAGAAGTATTAAACCTACATGCCTCTGTTAAATTAAAGCTAATTAGGATCACTTCTTCCGCCGGTGTTCCTCTCGAAAGTCGGCCAAAACTTAAAATTTTGACTTTCTGGAAAAAAATGACCAATTCTCAAAGGACGTAACTCAGAATTTATTAGAAAGCGCTACGATTGGGCTCAGATTGTAGTAAATTTTTAAAATGGTAATTGATGTGTTTTACTAAAAACGCATCGATTAGGAGATAAGGGCCAAATACTTAAATTTCGATGTTTTTGGACCACCAAACGTTTTTTCGGTTGCAAACTTGGATTTACAATACTCAGACATGCCCTTACAACATATCAAAAATACAGCTCTCTTCAATTTATTGCGATCTAAATCTCTTTTTTGGTACCAGGCCGGTGGCCTATATTACATCTTGCTCTACAGTATCATAAATGATATTCTATTTAACCCCGTTTAATAGATTCACTACCTGGGACTGCATCTGGACAAATGACTTACATGGAATCCACGTATAATAAATAATAAAACGACAAGAAACGCCCTTTTGTCTTAGACTCCTTCAATATTTACTTGACAAACTCGTTGAAGGTTAATAGTTGACTCATTTCAATTGTAATTCCATTTATCCACTTATTCACGACAACCACATAAATATTTAATGGTTTCATTTATTGCCTAATGAATAAAGTATTCTAAAATTCTAAGGTTTTTTAACTATGTGACTTTCCCGCGATCCTTCAATTGTCTTATTATAGACTTTTCATCTGAATACTCTCAATTGTCAGATTCAGACGGAAAGAATCTTTATAACATTCAACTATTTAGTTACTTACAAGGCGTTGATAAACAAGTATTACTAAACTTTTCATCGAGTTATACAAAAGTTGCAGTAAAATAAGACCTAAATGGTTAAGTTGCATCATGAGCTGAGCTTTAAAGCCTCCTCACTTTTACCAGAAGATAATGGCCTAATCTTCTCCAGGGTTGGATAAGACGACAGCCCGCTGGAGGGACTGGAGAATTTGTTTTTATGTAATGTCTTTGTTCTCGGTTCGATAATCTCTCCTGACAGGCGTTACTAACTCTCTCCGCTATGGCGAACCTGTTAACTTTTATAATTTAAGTGACAAGTTATTCAAAAGGATATTAAGGATCTTCTAAAATAATTTGTATAAGTTATGTGTCCTATAAAATATTATTCAATGATATGCAAAGTACCGTTACACCACAGAGTACGTAACATCTATTTAATATATTTTTTATTTTTATTTAACTACTTTTATTGAATGTCTGTCATAATATTCCTCTCTCGAGGTCAATAAGTAACATATAATAAATACATTTTTAAAAAACCTTTACTTGGGATAAGTACTGTAGTAAGGTTGTACTGTTACTCAGCTAATGAAATGATGATATTTACCCGAAATCACGCCCAACTGCCAGGTTTTTCCCCCAATTATATGTGCCCACTTTATCGAAGCTGGGTGTGACTCCGGAGGTTTCCTTGTCTTTGAAGTCGACCCACGGCTGAAATTACTGTAAATAAACTTTTAGCTTTTTAACTCGAATGGTTAAAATAAGTAATCATAAATTTAGCTTTACTTTTGCAAAAGCATTTTGTAACAACCTTTTAATATTCTTATGAATTTAATTTAAGGATGCATTGCCATTAGTAAATGGGACTTAGGAATGTCTTTTAATTTACGTTTCAATTTATCTGTTGGAAGTTTACCAGTTCCTTTTTTCAATCTATTTTAATTATTTTAATCTTCAGAAGTTGCCAGGGTGTTTCTGTCGAATCATCCAATTTCGGACCATTCTGAAACGTACGCTCAAGTAAACAGTGCATTTATATTTTGAAATATCCTAAATTTTCTTTTCCTTGACAAAATATGTGATGACTAGGGTTGTGAAATATATGCAATAAAAACTGAAAAATATGCACATTTATTGCAGATATATTTGTGTAAAATATGAAATTAAATACCAAAAATATGCAGCTATCTGCATTATTAGAAAAATAAAAAAATCGCAATACATACCTATATTTAAGTACAAACTCAAGTTTAAATAACTAATTGTGTTGAAAAGGGGAACATTAGGAAGAAAAACATTAAAAAGCTAATATTAAAAAATAAAAACAAATGTTAAAAACCTTTATTAAAGATAAATAAAACACATGAAACAGGGAATATTAAAAACGAAAAAAATCATGACATAAATTTCTAGAAAACTTAAACAGCAATCAGAACCAAAATACTTATACTTTAAAACAAAACAATATACATCAAAAACAATAAGCAACGATCATAAAGAAATTCTCACGACTTATTCATGCCACTTACTCACTGTTGTAGATTTGAATTGCAGACAACCACTTTTTCAGGTTTTCGAACAAAATAGATAGTTTATCGGGCCTCAAAATAGATTTGAAACGGCTAAACGACTGCTCTACATCATATAAATATAAAACGTCTCCATCACTCTTGAAAGTCTCAATTAAAAGCTCACCTACTTACTTTCCAACAAGATCTTTTGTCTTTGAAGGAGTGACTTTCTTTCGGTATTTTAGGTTAAACAAAAGAACAGTTTTCGAATGACATGTCTCTGTGAACACTGTGTGAGAGACTGTGTAATGGAACGATGGAAGGGAGAAGGGTGAGATGAAAAGTGAAGTCATAAATTATTCGGATTAAACAATTCTAAGAGAAACAAATACGATCGAAAGTTCTCTGAAACCGAAGAATCGGCGAAAAAAAAGAATGGGAGGAGTTCTTATAGCTATTTTTCGGTTTTTATCTATATTTTATTTTTTTTCTGCTCGGAAAAATCCGAGATAAAATTCAAATGTCAAATGCTGATATGCTGGGTATGTAGAAAAATATACAAGTCTAGTTCAAAATATGCATTTATGGCAAAATATGCAAATTAAAAATAGCTCAAATATATTCCAAATGCCTGAATCTAATTGATAATATTAGATGCTCTAGTTAGTTACGAGAAATATGCAAATGCATATATATCACTGCCCTAGTGATGACACTAGGTGTTCGTTATCAAGACTAGGAAGCGTTGATCCTATTTTGAATGTTTTTTGTTGTGGCTTATGTACTCCAACTAGGGCAGGAAGGACGGGTTATTCTACAGGTTACCAACCTATTCTAGCCAGTGTCGGAAAGTTAAGATTCATTCCGTGATTTTTGTCGGAGATAAATTTCAACGCCTCCAGGTGGGATTCGAACCTACAACCTTCTGTACTGGGCGCGCTATCCAACCCCGAAGTATTTATTAGTATTATTATTATTATTTTTTTTTTTGAGATTATATTTGACAGTTCTAATATATTTGTATTTATTTATTTATTTTCAATCTGTTATATTGAACATTCTCCAATTGGACTCCATTATTAGTGTTATCAGATCTTGCGCCTGAGTCATGTGCAACCAGACAATTTCCTCCTTGATTAGTTTCACAGTCGAGTAGTCAGCTCTAAAGAAAGGTCATGGTATCTTTGTAGCTGTACTCTCTTCGTAATTGGCTATTTATATAAATTTATTTTACGCTGAGGACAAAGGACTACGTTATAACGTTATTATAATTTCGTAGCTTTCGTTCCCATTGGAAGTTGTTAGGGATTTTCTCATTTTTCGATGCTGCAATGTATATTAACGGAATGAATTGTGAGAAGGTTCCCATATATTTACGCAATATTTCGAAATACGCTGCTGTTTTTTCTTACACCTTGAGTAACAAAGAAAAACTGTCATTATCGTTGTTGGCAATATTAGGTTCATTTACATGATTGGATGTAAATAAGTTTGCGTTCTTTAATAGGTTTTAGGTCTAGTGTATAAAATTCATTTTCAATATATGACGTAATGGAACTTTGAATTACGCCAAAAAAAAAAATAAATGAAATCAGCTCTATAGGAACTCACATCACGAGTAAATTGTTTTTAGGCAAGAAAGACACACCCTCTCAAAGCGATAGTTATTTGATCACAATGGCGACTAGTAACAGCTGTTTTGTATTGATAAGGTTCCGATTCAGATGGCAGTTAAATATTAAGTTTACTATTAGTAATATTAAAATTTTATATGAATATTTTCTTATCTTGATTATATTCCATTTATATCTAGAATGATATTTAGGAGTTGTATTAGCTTAAAAGCATTAGATTTTTAACTATAGAACTCGAGTTAGAATCCGGCTGTGGCAGGTTCTTTTTTATTAGCTAGGAATTTACCATATGATTGGTAGACCTTCCTTGGGCACACCCAGCCTCTATAACGTGGGCATCCGAAATTAGTAACCTAAGAAACCTGGTGGTTAGGTATGACTGGATAAATCGCATCTCGACTGATTAGTTAAGATACAGTATAAACCTTACCTAAATTACTGAACTCTTTTTCACTTTTGTTATTTTTTTTTCAAATTTATTTTTCAAACTATAAGGCGTTCTTCTAGGCAAATCTATAGCTAAAATCATTGGCATGTATATCCTATTTTCTAGACAGTTGGCGCGAACTGAGTTGTTTTAAGATCGAGAAATACTAAGCGTTCATGGCTTTTAATCTTTTCATTATGTCCTCTTTAACTTTTTTAAAACTATTTATTAATATTTCAAACTATATACATTATATACAACAAGTAAATTTGAGGAAAATTATAACAAAGACATGTCAATAACTTGCAAATAACTGCTCACTAGTTGCACTTCAATAAAATTTCTAAATTAGAAGATCTCATGGCCATCAGACGTTTCGGGGCATTATCAGGAATTGATTGTGAGGCAAGTTTGGCTAGTGGATTCTAGTGGGTATGGGGTTTACTATGGAAGGATAGGTATCTGGTTTGGACTAAATCAGTAACACATGAAGCATTAAGATCTTTATGGAATTGTAAGGATTAAATACAAGAATTGGAAGGTTTAGTAGAGCCCTAAATCTCAACTCAGTATATCTAAATGGGTCTAGTCACTGTCATTTGTAATTTATTGGTATCTTTGAAAGCTTGTTTAGTTAATGTTGGAGGAGTCGGAAAAGACGAGCAGTTTCTTGTTTTTTAAGTCTGGTATCCCTTTTGAATTTAATCTGCGTATTCAAATTTGTCTCGATGTGTTTATATCACTGAAATTTTCACTTTCTTACATTTAAACCTATATTTCGTTTTATTGGTATTAATTACTGGACCATTATCTATTTTATGGCAATTAATTTTAAACATATTTATTGTATGAAATAATGAATTAAATTGTAAAAATAAACAAATAACATAAATATGTAGGTAGTATTTGATATTATTGTTAGAGAAATTTGAAAACCTTATTTTTCTCCCACTTGTTACGGTATCTCGATTTTCATATCAAATAAAAGTTATCATCTAATTGTCGGAACATAATTAACGTTTGCTTCGGAACCGGATCTTTGAAACACGTTACTTCAAAACAATAGACTGTCGCAATACACTGTGATAGCCTCGGATATTAGAAATCTTATAGATTAATTCAGATAAAAAAATATAATAACATTGTAGCAAACTACAATTATATTTGAATACTATTGCGAAACAGTTTTATAAAATAATTCTTTTGTATTATAAGAAGAATTTCGTATTATAAGTCGAAATTATGTGTGTATTGGTTGGTTAATAAAAAAAAAAAAATCGATATATTTAAAGCTGATTATACTTTATTAGGTTTTAAAATAAATAATTGTTTAAAATAATATTTGGAAATTATTCACTGCAATCTTATTGGTTGAAAAAAATGATATTAAAGAAAGAAAAAAAAGAAGTGAGACTATTCTAATTGTTTGAGCACTTTGAATAACCCAAGGTAGTTTGCTCTTCATTTTTTAATAACAACAGAAAAGTTATATCTTGATTGTTGATGAATATATTATCTTATAGAATTTTTGATGGATCGTTACCAGGAAAATATGAATTTAAAAAATGAAACACACTATTTTACTCTGCCTAATTTTGTGTGTGTGTGTGTGTGTGTGTGTGTGTGTGTGTGTGTGTGTGTGTGTGTGTGTGTGTGTGTGTGTGTGTGTGTGTGTGTGTGTGTGTGTGTGTGTGTGTGTGTTGGTGTGGGTGCGTGTATGCGTGTGGATAAAATTATTTCTGCCAAAGTGGATGCCTAATTATGCTTTTACGTACTCTTTAAACAATTAATCAATGCAATTTTAACCAGGTTACTGCCATGCGTGTTCATATCATTGAAGAAATAATGCTAAATTCCATACTTTAATACAAGATTTTTTATTTATGAAACCGGGCGAAGTCGTGGTGGGGTAGGCTAGTGTATTATAATTTACAAATGAATGGTTTGGGGGATGAAGGGGTCATGTCACATTTTTTAATTTAAATGTCTAGTTTATTGGAGGAAAATTTTTTTTTTTTTTTAATTCCCCTACTATGTCGAAATTGTCAAATTTATTTTTAAAATGATATCAATATTTGATATTTAATTTAAACATAAATTACTCAAAATTGTTTTTTGTTATAAAACCCCTTCATCCACCAAACCCTTTCAAATATATTAGTACCCAACCAATTCACGTATAATTTCGATTTATAACACAAAATACTTCTTATAATACAAAAATATTGTTTTATAAAACTGTTTCGTAATAGTTTTCTGTTATAGTGTTTCCAGAAACCAAAATTGAATTAGGTTTTAGAAATTAGTCAGAAAATAGGTGTTATTTCGCATTAAATATTTCCTTTTATTTTTATTTTAGAGGTTAATAAAAGAGAAAGAACGCATCATGATATTTCAAACACTAGACAAGACCGATCTTTTCCAAATAGGGCCACTATCCTCTTTGTCCAATTAAAGTCGAAACCAACAATAAATATAATTGAGCCATGTAACTTTTAATTTTTAAAGTATAATGAATTATTTTCTTTCGATCTTTACTATCGATTGTTTTTGGAATATATTTATTGAAGAGGCCGTTGTAGTCGTGAGATTCGCTCACCTGGTGCTCGGCGAAACCTTCTTCCAGGCTTCGGCCTCACCTTGACTCAATGCAAGATCTCAACCTCCTCGAAAGATCGTGGATCTAGATGTTGATATACGTCCTCATTTTTTTGCCCTTTCTTTGAGATATGGGATTATCATTCTAGGATGGTACATCTCTGAAGATCAAGAAGGACATTCCTATGTTGTTTTCGACTTTAATTGGACATAGAGGATGGTGGCCATATTTGGTTAAGATCGGTCTTATATTGTGTTTGAAATATCATGATGCTTTCTCTCTCTTTTATTAACTTCTAAAATAAAAATGAAAGGAAATATTTAATGCGAAATTACACTTATTTTCTGACTATTTTCTTAAACCTGATTGATTCAATTTTAGTTTCTGGAGACATAAAAAAAATAAGTAAGGCTGTTGTTTTTGGTTCAGCACTTTAATCAAATGAAGATCAGTTGTTAATCATTCTTTAATATTAATTAGAAGTTGGATAGGTTACAAGCAAGCCGATATATTGAATAAAAAACGTATCCAGATTAGATGTAAATATGTATGCATATGTACATCTAATCTGGTGACAGTGATGTGTGTGAGTACCAAGATATTTTTTTTCAATTTTTTGGTTCATGTAGATGGCCCTATTTAAGATATCAGGACTACTCGAAAATGTAATAGACAAGCGTTCAAAGCTCCCAACAAATTACAAAAGATTTATTTACATATAATTAAACTTATTTGGACATTCGGAGTTGAGCTTTGGATTTTCACTGAATCATCCAATTCTTGTACCCAATCCAAAATCCTTAGTAAACGTGGGGTTCCGCATGGAGCACCCAGCCGCCGTTGTAACTGTTTTAAAATCTATAAAACTGAATAATCTTTCAATTGTAAACAATTTATTATTTTGTGAACAACTGAATGTAAGAATTGATAATATAATTTTAAATGAACGAAATGAAAATTAAAAAAAAAAAAAAAAAAACACTTGACAACACATTATAACGTAAATAAAATATTCACACTCAGGCTCAGGAATACCAAAACATCCCCTTAGCTGGAGATATTTAGATATATAGATATATAGATGGACCTCCTCCATATGATAAGTAAAGGGATGTTACAGAAGTTTCTTATCAGTTATCCGGAAATTTATAGCATACAAATATCAGAAATTATTAAAAGTATTCTAAAAGTGAATAAACTATACATCCTATTAATATATATATATTTTTTTAAACTGAACTATAAAGTGGGTTACAAGATCAAGAATCATATCTGATGACCTTAAAGGCTACAAGTGATATCATGTAAAATATTGTTTTAATATGTAAATTTAGGAAACTGTAAGAGGAAAAAAAAATATGGCTTACTCAAAGGTAAAATATTATCATAAATATACGATGTTTTGTCGTTAATGTAAAGTTAACTTCCGGAAGCTGGTTGTTTATTATCAGCGGACATTCTTGATCGACGCGGTCAATTGATGATATCTTTCGGTCATCTTACCACCTTCCAGCGCTGTCTCGGTGATCGCCGAACACTTTAGAATATATTTGAATAAATTAATTTCAAGGTGTTGTCTGTATAATAGCATCGTTCACTTTGTATATGTAACATTTCATTATATGTTCTTCAAATCAGCACATGCATATATCAATAACCGTTCTTGTAACATACTTTAGAATTTCAGTTCTTAAAAAATATATATTAATAAGATATCTAGTTTATTCACTTTTAGAATATTTTTAACTATTTTTAATATTTAAACGCTAGTTTCTGGATAACTGGGACATTTTACCTTAATGCGATAGTTTTGATAAGAATCTCCTGTAACCTTCCTATACTTATCATATAGTGGAGGGGAGCGGTTTTTGGAGTCCTTAGCCTGAGTGTGAATATTGTAAATACTTTATTATGAGTTATCAAGTGTTTTTTTTTTCTTTTTATTTCTGTTATTTAAAATTGTATGATCATTATCTTTTACTGTTAAGTTAAGTTGTCCAGAAAATAATAAACTGTTTACAATGGAAGGAATATTCTGTTTTATGGATTATAAAACAGAAAATTGTTATTGGGGCATCTTTGAATATGATGTAATTAATTCAAAGATTTTTATATTTCAGTAACAATTGATTCTGAAAAAAAAAAAAAAAATTATACTAAAAAAAAATCCTTAATGATAAAAAATATATCATTTTTTAAAAATTTATGGATTGATATGTACTACTGCATAGAATATATACATCTAGTAAACGTTGTCGGGAACTAACTTATCCGCAAAGACCTTGATGTGCCTTATGTTACTCATTTAGCTCAAACCAGATTCCCATCCTTTTAAATAAACATCATAACGAGATTGTAGGTAGTTAGGTAGGATGTGCAGTCATAGAATTGAACACAATTGAAATATAATTAAATTAATTTACTGTGCTGACGTTTCGGCTTACAGTTCAAGCCTTCATCAGGGCTAGAAAAAAATAACAAAAAAAGAAAGTGAATATTAAAAACAAAGTATAAAAACAAAGCATAGTAAGTTTTTGAAAAAACACTACAATTTAACAAATCGAAGTATTGTATAAGTTAATTTATTCTGTAATTTTAAGCAAATTTAACGCTCGAAACTTTTGCTCATTTTCATATATTTATTTTTATTACTTTATTTTATTTTATTATTTTTTTTTTTAGTAGGTTTTTTTTTTTTTGTCAATTTTTCCTATAGTTTAAAAATGTATTCTTACTTATAATTTATCACACTGAAATCGCAGTGTGAACTGTTTTATTACTAAAACATGTATCATACAAATATGTTACAAAATTGAAAATTGTTAAATTTCGTAAAATAAAGCTCTTTTATATATATATATATATATATATATATATATATATATATATATATATATATATATATATATATATATATATATATAATTAATTGGTTCTTAAATCGTTTATCAAATAAACGTTGAAGCTTTACATAACGATGAACATTTTCTTACATATATGTATTATTTTATATTTGATTCCCTTTTTTAAAAAAAAAAAAAAAAAAAAAAAAAAAAAAAAAATGTATATGCAATCTAAAATGTTTGTATATATTTAGAACTGATGATGAATGTTTAATATTCTCAACTATTTTTCAATTCGTCGATACTAATCGAACAGTTTTTTGTCTTATAAATATTCTATGTGGATTCCTAGTTCGACATTTGTCCAAATGAAGTCCTAGTTTATAGATCCTAATTTGTGTATGCATATATATTTTTAGTTCTAATTTATAAATATGTTTTGAAATATAAGGAGCTGATGAAAAATCGACTTAAGGACCTTCGCCTCCGTGTAATATACTCTTTTAAGGAAGGTCTGACAAAGTTGGCAAGTTTTTGAACTTGTTAGAACTTTATTAATTCCGAGTTTTTGTCTTAGTTTCTCACGAACGGGGCGCGCTCTATGAGAAAACTTTAATCGAAAATAACAGTTTATTGCGGCACTGCGATATATTAATCCCGTATTTATTGTAAGTTAACCACCCACCGCTGAGACCGTGGGATACAAAACTACTGCCGCGGATTAGAAAACCGTTCGGAAGATCAAGGAAACCCCTGAATAATTCGATAAATCCAGGGGTTTGATTTCCGTGGAAATTCGTTTCGCTTTCGTCCCGAATTGAGGAAAACAAGTGAACTATTTAGTCATCCTCTCAAATGGTGTTTGCTTTTTTTCCTTCTAATCATTAAGAACCTCCGGAAGTTTAGAAAGAAATAAACGCTTTGATTGCCGCTGCTTTTTAAATTTCAAATTTAGAGCTATTTTTACATTCAAAGACTTAAGAGACAATAGACTGCTCGTTGTTTCCGACTACTCCAACATTATCCTTCAAATATCCCAATAAATTACAAAACACCGATTTACATGACAGTAACTAGACTCATTTGGATATACAGAGTTGAGCTTTAGGTATCCGCTTAAACTCCCAATTATTCTCGTATCCAATCCTTACAATCCAAAATCCTTCGTTAAATAGTCAAGGCTCCTTATTATGTCACAAACAAACTTATCCATAATGATCTAGATGTTCCGTATGTTGTTGATTTGGCACAAACCAGATACTTATCATTTCATAGTAATCCACTAGTATCCCAACTGGCCTCAATCTCAATTCCCGGTAATCCAGTGAGCCGTCTGAAAAAAAGATGGCCGAGAGCCCTACTAATTTAAAAAAAAACTTTTATTTAAAAAAAAAGAAGCTATTTAGACATATAAGGAACATTTGTCTCATGGTTCATGAGATCATCATGTCATGGAACATGGTATCACCTTATTTAAACAGCTAACCTCCTGACAGTTCTTTAATTTTTTATTATAAATATTTATGTTCAGATACGCATGATGGTATAGAAGGATCGATACAATTAGGGTTGCTGAATTAATTTCCACTTCTATTGGATATTTTTTTGTTTGAAAACTAGTTTCGAATGTTATTTATCATCTGTTCTAAAAATATACAAAAAATTTTAAAATTAAATGTTTGATACATATATTATATATATTAGTTATGTATTTTTATAGATATTGTATATTAATCTTTTTCCACCTTTCGAGTAGTTCACAAGTTGACATTTTCCATAGAACGCAAAAGGGAAAAAAAAAAAAAAAAATGCACCAAGGAAAACGTGATTTATTCGTTTAATTGATTATATTAGGGACTAGATTAACCGAGTCTTGATCAACGGAGGCTTTTATTATGTTATTAATGATTATTAAATTTGACAATCTTTGTACTAACATTACTACAGGAAGGCTGGAGGATGGAGAGTGACTGTCTACAACGAAACGTGTTGTCATTAACAATTTCTCATGAAGAAGCGTTTGCTGGGTTGGAGACATCGGTCGATTTGATAGTTTTTAGAGAATGAATGAATGAATGAATGAAATAATACTGTATTTTGTAAATTACAATTACAGGAGGTAATTTTAGCCAAAACATACTTCCTATCTCAATTTTAGTATAATAATTAGGCATATTTCTCGGTAGATTTAGTAGATATTTAAAGAATTTCATCTGCCCTCGTTCAATAAGCTCTGAATATGGACTGCCCCATATTTCTGCCATATGTAGGAGAATACTTTCTGACATGGAATCATACAGTTTACATTTCGTATTCCAATTGTCCGACTTACAAGAACTCAGTATTCTGGCGACAGCTGAGTTGGCTGCAGCGTGTTTGGTTAAAGGTGCCTTTTAAGCTTGACTGAATTTACCATTGCATGAAATAGGCAATGAAGAGATCGATGATTGAATGTCTGTACTAACACACAAGGCAGATAGCGATTATTTTTCATGCTATAAACTTTTTTTTGATATATAATATTGTTGATTATATATATGGATATATTTTCTCGACTGTTACAATTACATGTTTAATAAAGTTCTTGAGGTTCAGTCAATAAAATAACAACTTATTTTAGTGACGTTTCGAGACTATATTGTTCTCATAATCGTGCCCTACAGTGAAAAAAACAGGTTACAATAAAATTATATGAGTTACACAGGTTATGTTTTTATATATATTTATATTGTCGCTCTAAAATATATTTCACAACATAAAGATGGCTACAATATAAATATATATTAAAACATTAGAAGATTTAACTCGTTATAATATTTAGTATTTCATACTGCTGCATACTTTGCAATTATATAGTTAAATATTCTAACGCATGTTTTTATATATATTTATATGTAGCTATTTAGCTATATTTATAACCTGTGTAACTCACATAATTTTATTGTGACCTGTTTTTTCAATGAAGGGCATGATTATGAGAACAATATAGTCTGGAATCGTCGCCAAAATAATTTTATTGTCTGGACCTCAAGAACCTTATTAAACACATGAACTTCCCGTCAAAAGTATCGCAAGACTTAGAATTTTATAAAAACGTATTTTTTTTTTTTCATAATAAAGAAAGTTTCTGATGTCTAAAGCAAACATTCCTAAACTGGAGATAAACAATTTTTATTAAAATAATTACAATATTTTTTCCAATAAACAGAAACGTTAGAAAACTTTTTATTTTTTACAGTTTTAACTTTTGAATTTTAAATTTATATTTAATTAGACATATTGCCCCCTCTGGCTAGAATGACTGCTTCCACTAGTCTTAGCATACTTGTAAAGAAGGAAACTAATGATAAACATGAAAATTAGGAAATTTGAAATAAAAAATTATCTAAAATTTCTTCGTTTGTTATTAACAGGAAAAAACATTGATGTTTCTAATCCTTATTGTCTCACGTTTAATAAATAATATTAATATTTTTACGGGGAGTTTATAAGTATATATATGATTATTAATTTATATAGTCGATTTTTGTCAACAAATAGATCGTCGCTGACCATCTCAAAGCAATCGGAAAGAAAAAAAAAAAGGGCGACACTTGGCTGCCTTATGTTTTAACTGACCGGTTATCGGCGATGAGACATTTCTCGGGTATGACCTCTCGAAAATTATTTGAACTTGGTGATGAGAATCTGCCTTATCCTCCCTACTCTCCAGATCCTCCCTACTCTCGCCAACCGACCAATATGTTTTTTTTTAAAAATAATTTATTGATCACCAAATACTCACTCAAACTTCTATTCTCACGGCATAGAAGTTAATTCGTTTGTAGATAAAGAGTAATGTTATATCTTATTTATTTATTTTAAAATCGTAAATGGGCATTAGTTTTCGGAGGATTTAGTAATTTTTTTTTTTTTTTAAAGTTATTTCTTCTTTTTTTTAAGTCGTTACGAAAGTTTCTGTACTTTTGTACTTTTTCTACTTCCTACATCTTATGGAGCTATGTGCGCTGAGATCTCCCTCCCACTATTACCCTAATATATTTAAATATTATACCTTAGCTATTGTATAATATAATTATACATGATGGACGAACTAGGGAAGGCAGGACAATGGAGCGGAGGCTAGCGCGTGGGTGCGACCAAGGACCTGCAGCGACATACCCTCAGCTCTGTGTAAATCAACTCTCCGCAGGGCACGCAGTTTATTCCTCTTTTATTATACCTTTGTCCATTTGTAAAATATATGGAGCCTTTAAGTCTTCATTTACTTTTTTCTTTTTTATGTTATATTTTAAAAGTCAGCTTCATTTTACTGTTCTTAGATTTATTTGTAGTAGATATTTCAGGATCCGTAGTGTGAAGTATCGGTGGTTGTAGTGAAGTAGGCGATAAGTCTGCTCGTCGTAAAAGCGAGTTAAAGGTGCGTTTACACTGCCCGAACATCCTCGAGCTTCGAGCATCGAGCATTCACAGCACGAACGCAAACGAGCCCTTGTTTCACTGCACGAGCATTTCTGACGATCAATTGCTCCTGAACATTCGCAGCGAATAGATGGCACCCGGGCTATCCAAAATTGCGGTTTCTGTGGCGGCTATTCTCATTCTAGACCATCTAAATTAATTGAGGAGATTTTAGTTTTCTGCAATTTCCTTGAAGGAAAAAAAAACAATAATCAATTGTGATTTAGCCAAAAATAACATCATTTATTAAAAACAGGATTCAAATTGAGAATAAATATAAATAAAAAATAGCTACCACACTCAAAATGAGAGGAGACGTGTACCCTTCAACAGCTTGGCGAGAACTAGATTCGGCGAACACAATGCGGGTATTTACTCAGAGCAAGCGGCGAACGAGCGTCCCTTTGATGATTCGCCGGAAAACCGACATCGGGTGGATCAGGGCCGAGCACGAACAAGCATTCGCTTGGGCTTTGTTCGGCTCTCAGCGACCGTTTACACTGCCTGAGCCTCGAACGAATGCTCGTTCGTCACCCCTGTTTGCAGCGAATGCTGGGGCAGTGTAAACGGGCCTTAACGCTTTAAAACGCCCTACTATAAGTGCAGAATTTTTGGTTATCGTCTTCATGAGGACAGCCACAGTGAGAGGACAGTGATATATAAATAACAGTTTCACTGGAAACACATCTAATAATATATTATAAATTTATTATTGTAATTTTATTTTTATTATGGCTGCTCACTCATCAGCGTCACTGGTGGCTGAGTGAAATTCCACTGCCGTTTTACTTAGTGAGGAAGGAGGGATAGTTGAAAATGTTACGATATAAGTTCTAAAATACACTGTCTAAAATTCTTCTCAATGAAAAGCAATTAGACTACTAAGAGATTAATTAAATAAAAGCAAACAGTATTTTAAAAAAATTACCAATTTTAAATTTTTTTATTGATACGGGTTATATCTGCCAATTTTGTTAGTTTCGTCTAAACATTCTATGTATGCAAAATTTAAATAAATCATATTAATTTATTTTTAATACTGCTTTATTTTATTTGCTTAATGTTTTAATAATCCTAGTAATGGCCTGGTTATAGAATATGGTGAAGTACATATCTAAAGAAAAATTTCACTTTTCGCTTATCTGTACTATTATATAAAAGGACAAACCATTTTTCGTTTGTGATCACTAACCACTAAAACTACTGTACCATCCTGTACCAGATTTTAACCACACAATCTGTATAGTTCTAGGAATGTTTAGCAATAATAAAATCTACTGGTTTTCTATTAATTCGTTATAAATATAGCGATTATACGTAGATAACAGTGTAGTTTTAAATTTAACCGATAGGTGGCTAGCACCATTCTGCATGAGAGGTTACAAAGGCTATATAAATCTGGAAATATGAGACTGTAACATTTTCTTATATTCAATTAAAATATTTAAAAAATATGTAGATATGTGATGCGAACTTTGTATCACACTGAAGTATAAAAATCGATTGATATGTGGCTAGCGCCATTCTGCAATGGTGAAACTACTGAACTCATTTGTACGAAATTTTTAAATCATCTTTATAGTTCTAGGAAGGTTTAGCAATAATAAAAATTCAAATGTACAACGTTGAGAGGCAGAAACGAGGTTTCCTTAACTCTCTTATACTTTTATGGATAGAAATCAAAGCCAACCAGTCCAATAATAAAATTATTTATCCCGAACAAACATTATTACCACATCCAAATCGCGATCCTTTGCTTTTTGATATTGTTTTGAAACATGATTAACGGACCTTTAGTTAAAAGCACTGATAACGCAGTCCATTATCCGCAAGAGTTCCTTAATAGTCTCTGTCCATCTGGATTACTAACTCATACATTAAAATTAAGGCAAAATGATGTCCAATAATGTTTTTACTTATTCTCCTAACACCCAATCTGTGCAATTTTTATCAGATTAAAAATTACTGCTGTGTGTGAAAATATTGAAGCTAAATTGCCCAATTACATACTTCAATACAAGATTTTTATTGATAGTAAAATAGAACTCCAATTATTAGTTTTAATTATGTAGGTTATTTACTTATGAGAGTGGGCGAAGTCGAGACGGATGACGCTAGTCGATATTTAAGAGGTATAAAGTTAAAGAGAAAAAGGTATGATGGACATTAAATAATGTGTCGTTATAGAATTTCGAGCGACTTGGTTGGTTGCATTGATATTCAATTCTGTATAGTAAAAGTTCCAGAAGAAATTTATTTTTCTTCGTCCTGTATCATCATCTTCGTATTATATTTTACGGTAAAGTGAATGTTCTTTAAATATATTTATAATTTTGTTTATAGAATTTCTTGAGTCCCCAAGAGCAAGTTCTGTGGATCGGGGTGTTTTATTTTTTTCTAAGTCTTGTTGTAATAATGTGCAATCTTCTATTATGTGTTTAATGGTCATTGGTGATTGACATCTTTCACAATGTGGTTGGGCATATCTTTTGTGATTAGATATGCGTGAGTCAGGTTAGAATGTCCGATCCTCAGCCTTGTTGTAACAACTTCTTCTCCACTGTTACCTCTTATAGCGCATGTCCACTGCTTCTTACTTTTTTTCTATATTTCTTTGTTCGTCAGTGGAGTTTCGAACCACATGATTTCCCACTTTGTTTTTACTTTGTTCTTCAAAAACGCTATAACATCAATCGGTTCATATATTTTAAGTGGTACAGTAGTCATCACAGAAGCTTCTTTGGCAGCTTTATCCGCTGCTTCATTTCCAGGAATTCCGGAGTGTCCAGGGGTCCAGAGAAAAGTGAAGGTCTTTTTATGGTATTATAATATTTCTAAATAACTATGGATCCTGTCAATTGTGTGGCTAGGTTTGCTAAAATTAGCTATACTTTGATGTGCTGGCATTGAATCAGTACAAATTAATATTTTTGAATGTGCACTGTTCACGGATGAGTAAAGAGCTGTAGAAATCGCCTGCAGTTCTGAAGTGGGTATTGTTGAATAATAGGGTAATTTATATTTGTGGGGTGTCCCATTCATAATTATTGCAAAACCAACGAATTCATTTTTTTTGGATCCATCAGTATATAATCGACTGATGTTTCTGTCAAAGTTTTACCTAAAAGAACAAACAAGTAATTTAAAAAAAAAGAAGAGGTGTTGGTATTCGGAGCTAATTTACCTAACGAATAGAGACATTTCCATAAGGTCGCTTCTCAATACATATATCTCCACTACCGTGCCAAGGGTAGTCCAAAGCGTTTCGAAACGATTTGACGTGTGTAGGCACGGCACTCCGTTTTCGGGATCCTAATTATGTTTAACATTATTTCGGGGGAGTTGTAGGCGACTTTAATAGCGGATTTCCTAAGTCGGCACTGGGGCACCGCGGCCTTTTGTATCTGAATTCGTAGTAAAAGGGGACTTGTAATGTCTAGTTTGTCTGTAACTGGGTCGCACATGGTTGTCACCCTGAGATATATGTCTCTGTTCTCGTCGTGTCCGCGAGCTGATGAACGTATTCTCGTTTCTTGATATATGGAATAGCAATAGCCAGTCCTTACTGAATTAATGAAAATGGATGTTTGTTTTTATTTCGGCTGTGCTATTTTGAAATCAAGTAAAAAAAATCAAACAAAAAAACACGTTACTTTTGTAATACCTAATTATGTAATTATTATACATCGATCGATCCATTGTACATCGAACTGGGGTTAATGGAGTATCAATTTAGGGTTACTGTAGGACAAGAAGTATTAGGTTTACGACGAAGGGTAGATGTTATTTGATGAGATTTATTTGGGTTAATTTTAATCGGGTCTTTTTTACTTTAGCCATCCCAGTTACTTTTTTTCTAAAACAGTGATTTATCTTATATATAATTAATACTAGTGAAGAACATATGTTCAAAATTGTTTATCTACTATATATTTGTTAAATACCACTCACTCATTTAACATGAAATCTTAGAAACCACCGAACGGATTGGAATGAAATTCGATATGTAGCTTCCTCTAGGGCCGTAGGTGCTCGCTAAGAAAGGAATTTTAAAATATCGGCCTGGATCGCGGCTAATTCGCGAAAAATGCTATTACAATTTTTATTGGGTGAATAATAAAAGATCAATTGTCATATGGTATTTGGAGATAAGCTAAGTTAAAAAATAGGTTAGATGTTTAAGCCGCACACTTTGACCACAAATTAAGTTCCTTATAATTTTAAACAGACCAAAATACGATCAATGTCGAAACCTTATAATATGGTACTTTCTGTGAACTCATGGTGGCTGCAGAGGTGGACCCTTACAAACAACTCAAGTTTCGTGACGAGAAGCTATAAAAAGACTTATGTTAAAGAGGAGGTTAAAAGACTTATGTTCTCTGGTGATGACATGTAAGGCCAGTTCGATGTAGAGACAAAAAACTGATAATAATCAGTGAGTTCTATCAAGTGTATGATTCTCTTCAGTATGGTCTTATGTTCTACCATGGAGAAGATGGGTACAGTATTAACATCCCTCAGCATGACCCAAACACCAATACACCACTTAAGAAAACTTTGTCTACAGCTGATTTTTACGCCTAAATGTTAGTGGAGCGAGGAGGTGAAGAACCTTATTTACTTTAATTTCGTAATCTCCTCAACCTTTATGCTTGATATGTACGCAAAAATAGAAACAGAAATATTACACTTTATTCGAAAAAATCAAAACAGTTAAGAAGTTGAGACTATATTCACTTAAAGTATGCCATAAGAAAAGCTGATGGTAATGCTGAAAAGTTGGTATCAGAGCTGGGTAAGATGGTAGTGCTGCCTCGAAGCTTCACTGGAGGACTATCAAAATAATATAAAATTAACTTTTGCAAATTGTCAAATTTACTTATTGAAATTATTCTAATAATGGAATTCTTTAGGTTTATTTAAGTAATAATAATTATCAACGTTAAGCTTAACTTTTACTAATTTAAGTTGTCCTTAATCCTAATGATATTAAACCGTAGCGGAGCAGGGTACTTTCAGATAGTTTAAAATATTTTAATAAAAACAATCAAAGTAGGTATTTTATAATAAATTCATAGAAATTTTCATTATGGAGGCTAATAGTCTCTCAATGATTTCAAAATACATTCAAAAACATACCTTTTTCATACCTTCTTCTATATACAAATTCACATAAGTAGGAATCAGGCTTCTTCTTGTACATTCCTTTTTATTTTTTATTTTTACAAGTGCCCATAGCGACTCAATTCTTTGTATGTGCGCTCCTTAATTGTGGACGACAAAGTTTTCACTGTGATTGACAGTATAATGTCTGTACCTCATACCTGGAAGTTCTTTTATACTCCTATCAGACCTTCATAAGTAGGAGTATATTGTTGCACCAGGACGTATAGAATATGTAATGCATTCCGTTAATGTTGCTGCTGTTCTGCACTGGATAAAGAAAAACCTCTCTTGCCTCCCTGCACACACACCTCCGAAAAACCATTGATTTGGGTACACTTACCCAACTTGGTATTTTCTTTTTTAAAAACAGCTTTCATCTATTTCAACGTTCCACCCTTGACCACCAATTAGCATAGGTTTTTGTAATATATCCATAGCGCAAACTTTCCTTAACATATTTTTCCAGTCTGTGATAGTCTTCGAAGATACATTTAATTCTTTTTTTACAAAATTTAGTGGTTGCGTACTCATTAGCCCAGGCGTATATAAACAATATGCATTTCCTTAACGGAAATTTACAATGATTGAACCATGTTCCTTTGAAATGCACCAACTTGTTCCCTGCAACTTCTCAAAAAAACACTTATAAAAAGGAGGTCTATTTTTGTAAAAACAAATCTTCATAAAATGTCCTCTTCTACATTTTCTCGGTCTGTGCTGTAATCCACATCTCTGTTGGTATTGGAAAGCTATTTCTTCTGATTTTAGTAACTTGCTAAGTTTTAAAAGATTCATATTTAAAATAAGCAGGTTAAAAATGATAACTAGAACGTAATACTGAATATAAATGGTCAAATGGTAGTTAGGTTATCTCATAGCAACTGTTATTTTATCTAGATCGCATGTTACTTACAAAAGTAACTGGGATGGCTAAAGTAAAGAAGAAACCTTTTAATCATTTTTAAAAATTGGTTAATTTTAATCATTGGGTCAATTTCGACACCATTCTTTAAGGTTTTTAATATGAGATAGAGTGTTTGGAAGGCAATTAAGAAGTCATTATTTATCAATAACACGTGTTAAAAGCTTACACGATGAGGACGATGGTATACACGTGTGGAGGGTGTTACATAATTTAAAAACGATTTTCTTAGAAAATCAAGCTTTGCTATTTCAAGTCAAAAGTCACTTAGTTCAATATATGTATACTACATGTATTAAAAAATTTAGAAGTAGGATTAAAATTTTAAAGTGCTGAAATAAATTAAGCCAGTTCTGAGGGGATTTTTGCTATCCAAGAATAAAGATTATATTTCATTTCATTACACTGGTTTCGAACCCTAAATACACTATCAAAACGACATCCAGAGAAACATGAGTTCTTCATTCCATTTACATCATTAAGTGATTGGTTTTATTATTGTTATTAGAAATTCCTTCAGAAAGAAATGACATCCAGGACCTTTGAAATATTTATTTATTTATTTTTTTTAAATATCTATTATAATAATTATTACTAATGTATTAATAATTCAGCGTTCTTTACTATACATATATTTTTTATATTTTAATTATTAATGTTATTATTTTTCTTTGCAGGTGGGTGATTTATAACTTAGCATGAAATAAGAAAACTTGTTATGAAAGTACGTATTGCATATATTAAAATAAAACCTTATTTTTAATACACCTTTTATTAACTTGACCTGCATGTAACGAAATCTTTCATAGCTATTTTCACCGATTTCCAGCAATCTGATGAACTTGAAAAATTGCACACGTTTCAAGGACCAGTGGCAATACGATAATTGAAAAACTTTGTTCTAATGTTCTCACTTAGTCTAGTTACATTACCCTCAAAATGTGTATAATTATTCTAGGCGAAGTAGTAGGTTTTACGTTTTTATATGGTCCAGATACTAAATTTGATAAGGTAAAAATGTTTGGGGGCAAAAAAACCCTAAGTTTTTCATCTTTTTTCAGATTTTGGAAAAAACGTATTGAAAATTGTTAACTACACTTAGCTATTTAGTTAGGTTTGCTATAAAAGCGTGTTTTTCTAGTTTTTTAAACTAAAATTTTTTATATTTTATTCTATTTTGTTATTTAAAAAAAATATAATTTAAAATTATAATTAAAATTATGAATTAACATATTAAACGTTGAAAGTGTGTAATAATGTATTAGCGGTTACAGTTATTTCTAATTAACATTTGCGTTTATAATTCTAGATTTAATTTTACTGTATTGCTTTTATTTTGTGCGTCCGTAATAATTATGTAGAGTAATAACGGGAATAGCGATAAATAGTTTATCTAAAAACATTTGAAAAAAAAAAGTTGGAATACTAACAATCCTTATTTTGTTGACATAAATATGTAATTTGGCTAGGTGTCTACTACAGTTTCCTTCTTCTTTTTTTTTTCACTCTCAAAAATGTAACATTTTGACCCGCTCTATTGGTGTTGCTTGAATCGAAAATATGCCGACTGTTCCTTAATCAGAAATTCGATGCAGACATTTTTTTTGTTTTAACACACATAAAGTTTTTTGCTAGGACCAAACGTTTAGGAAATATATTGATTTTATTGAAAAAAAGTTATGTTTTTGTTATATTTTTTTAGTGTTGTGGCTTTGTTGTCACGCACTAACTTTGTTGGTGTTGCTCCGATCTCGAAATTCGCATACAGTATCCTTATCAGTAACAGTAAATTATAAATAGACATATCCATGATCTATTATTTATCCAGTCAGGGAGAAATATGATTTCTTTCTTTTTATAAAAAATGTTAGAAAGAATTTGATAATAACCTATATATAACCATTTGTAATTATACAGTGGAACTCCAATTACCTGGATCGACTTGAAAAAAAATATATTTAGTTTAATTACATACACTTTTTATTTACCTAATTGTTTGTGAACAGACATTGTAGGTTGTAGATCGGATTTCACGTAAAATAAGATAGGTCCCGTCTCATTCGTTTTCATGACTCAATAAAGTACGTAAAACTGAACAGACCAAGCGGCAGCTACCGGAACTGCGTCTCAGAATTAACGGCGGAGCCCACAGACTTAAGTTCTACATACGTACTTATTGTTAGTAAATTTCTAGATACATAGCACATCTTACACGGGTTTAATCATGCCTGTGCCCTATGACCGTCGCGAGTGGTGTCTTCATAAACTCAAAGAGTTATAGAACCTAAAAGAAAACGTGTTGTATAAGCTGTGTCCGAATATCTGTCCATTGTAGAACGTCTTAGAAAGAGCGAATCTGGAAAAAAAAATTGCTGATGAGTTCTGTGTCGGAACATCCACGATTTTTATGTTGAATAAACTTTGTTGTTACATAATTATAATTTTTTCAACATGCAAATTTTGAATTATTCAATAAAAAAAACATATTTATAACATGAATTCGAAACATGAAACATGATTCGATTAACCGCCAGAAACTGTTTGATAATTTGATTGAACTTGGGATACCAAAGAAATTTGTAAATCTAATAAAGATATGCATGTCCGAAACATTTAATTGAGTCCGAATCGGGACTTTTTACCCCGAAAAGTTTGAGGTACGTTAGAGTTTATAACAGGGAGATTCTCTTTCTCCGGTATTATTTAACTTAGCACTGGAATACGTCATTAAGAAGGTAATGCTTACGGGAAAAGTATTAGAGATGGGTAGTAAATGTCCGGTTCTTGGTTATGTCGATGATTCGGTACTTTTTGGTGAAAACGAATAAACTAAACGCTACTACGCTCATGAAAACCGGTAACAAAATTGGTTTTGTAATTAATACCGATAAAACGAAATATATGGTTAGTAGTAGAAACGGTTAACATTTTAGTAATGTATATATTTCCGGGATAAAGTTTGAACATGTTGAGCAATTCAAATATCTAGGGTCTATTATATCAAATAAAATGAATTTTTTGAAAAAAAAAACTGAAAATGTTAAAAGCCAGTAATGCTTGTTATTTTTCGGTCGCAAAATTACTCAGTTCGCGCTAACTCTCCAAAAATATAAAAATTAGGTTATATAAAACTATTATATTACCAACAGTTCTCTAAGGATGCGAAACATGGTAGCTGACATTAAGGGATGAACAACGCCTTAAAGTTTTCGAAAATAAAGTACTGCGTAGAATATTTGGCTCAAAAAAGGGTGAAGAAACCGCATAATTTAGAAGGCTTCACAATGCGGAACTGCGCGAGTTGTATCCGGTATAGTTCAAAGAATAGAAGAGCGACGCTTAAAATGGGAATGTAAAGTCGTTGGTTTTAGTAATGATCGCATTCCGAAAAAAAGTAATCAGTTTTGACACGTCGGGTAAACAACCGAGGGGTTGACCGAAACGAAGATGGGATGATTGCATCAGGGCCGACCTGGGGGATTTGGGTTTTGGAGGAGTGCGTTGGAGATGAGTGTGCGGTCGATGATTGGTGGTATCGGCATCGAACCTTCGGATTCGCTAAGCCTTTATTTATTTATATAAAACATGACATGTCTGTATTTTTTATTTCAATACCCTAATTAAATAGTCAATCTCATTATCCGGATTTTTGGGTATCTGGATCAGTTTTGGATCCAATTAATCCGGATAATCGGAGTTTCACTGTTCTTGTAATTACTTGGATATGTTTTTATTTTCGTTTCTTTATCTATCTATTAAAATTTACAACTTTTGATAAAAATTAAACACATTCAGTAAATGAGATATAACGCAGTAACGCACATAATAATATAAAATAGCTCGTGAATCAGCTACCCAGTAGTAACACCTCAATAAAAGTTCTAAGTTAGAAGGCCTCTTCTTCTTCTTCTCAAACTCCCCAGATGGTTGTCTGGAATATAATCGGAAGCAAGCTAAGGAACTAGTGGATTTATATGGTTATGGAGCATACTAGAAATGAATACGTATCTGGTTTGTAAAAAAATTGCAAGGGTTGGATACGAGATGAATTAGATAGTTTAGTAAAGTCCCAAAGCTCAATTTGATAAGTAAAGATACATCCTTGTACTTCATAGGTATACTCCAAATAGGTCTAATTATTTAAGAATATGAATCAATCTGTTGTTTTGTTTGTTTTTAGCTTTATGATGAGAATCTATTTAATACCATCCCTGTTACAAGATGCATTCAATCATGAGAAGCATGCAGCGGGTACAATGAGTCATTACCTCATAATTATTGAGCCTTTAATTACCTCCTCTAAGGTACCTAAGGATGTCTAAAGGAATATGTCCTCCATATCCTTTGTCTATCGCCATATTGTCTGTCTTCGGGGAAATATTAATTACCTTCTGTCTCATTGGCTCTCTAAGGACACCATCCTTTTGTAAGGTTCGTTCCTCGTCTGGGCTATACAGATCTATAATACCAAGGAAGTATAATGTTCGCTAGTACAAACATTGCTTTATATATATTTATAATGTTAAAATGATCTTGTACCACAGCCGCGGTACAATGTCCTCATCCTAGACCGCATGAGTCTCTTCTATTTCATCCAATAGTATTCCAACCGCATTATCCCATTGGTTCCTCATATGTTAGGCTATAATTCTATTGGTTGGTTACATCTTCTTTGATAGGCTTCAAATACATGTCCTGTCTGTGTATTTGGGCCGGTCTGCACGTACCTTAACCTAACAAAAGGTCGTAACCTAATATGTAATTGTCACTTGAAGAACGCCTGATGGTATGGAAGTATCAATACAAATAGGATTGATGACTTTATTATTTTTTTTTTTTTTTTTTTGGCATGTAGTCCGGTCAAATAAGTTTCCAAAAGGCCGTTTTCAAGAAAAAACTGCCGAACTTTATTGTCAACGGATCTTTACGTTTTTTGGGGTGCTGAATTAAAATCTGAAGTTTGCTACCACGGCAGCCGTCGGCTTTATACTCAAAATTGTTAAAAAACGCCCAAAATACTGGTTATTTTAGGTTTCTTACTTATAACACTACAACGAAGCGTTTATCGAAGAAAGTCTTTGTATATTAATTGTAGCTGGAACGAGTACCTACGAAATGAAAGAAACAACTTCGAAATCGGGCCATTTTTCGCGATGTTATGGTCTTGGGAAAAATCGTAGAAATTATGGCGAACTTCGCGAAAACACGTTTGCCATACTCTTTTGGATATAAATCCGAAACTATTACTCCAGTCCAAAATTACATTATTTCATTTTAAAGGTTAAATTTACTATTAGACTCCATATAGGACAGCAATACATCGGATGTTTCAAATTTTTATATTTATTTTTCAAAGCTTGAACATAAATATAAAAGTAATTGTGTATGATATTGTGGTCCATGATCTTGTATTACAGTTATCCAAATTATCATATTTGTTCTCTGCTCTGTACCTTTTCTATCTTCTTCTTTTATTTATTTATTTTTTTTACTTACCTGGTTCCTCTCCTACTTCCTGTCACTTAGAATCCCT
The DNA here is from genome assembly GCA_003667255.2 of Euschistus heros. Classification (NCBI taxonomy): domain Eukaryota; kingdom Metazoa; phylum Arthropoda; class Insecta; order Hemiptera; family Pentatomidae; genus Euschistus; species Euschistus heros. Next base: position 243,781 of record RCWM02000732.1, on the reverse strand, counting down.
TACCTCCATGTCGCCGTTGCCATCATCCAAGGAACTGAAAGCTATTTCTAGGATCCTCTCAGGCGCCGTACGGTTCGGCGCCGAAATCCCGACAATAGGTGCACTATCTCCAGGTTGTGCTTTGGTTTCCATCGTCTGGAACTGCTAATGCGTCCATTTATTTTTTTAAATTTTTCTTGAATGTTGTCTCCTGCATGTTAGGTATGACACTAACTGTTTTTTAAAATTATTATTCTGTTATGTTTTTAACTATTACTAAGGTTTTTAATTATTACCCAGGTCATTTTCATATTTTTGTGTTATGTATTTGTATATTTTTTTAGTATTTTTAAAATATCTTATCAGAATTTCATCAGTTGTTTTAGAATTTTAACTGATCATTTAGCATTTTTAATTCAAGTCTGCTACAGTTTTTACAGTTAACGAGTTTTATAGTTAAATGCAAAGGTGCACTAAAGTGTTTTACTGTTCATAATTATAATGTACGACCGTGTTTCGTAAAATGATTCGTAGAACTAATGAGTTCTATTTTCAAAAGCAAAACACGATAAATGCAGTTAAATCTCTACGCTCTATATTTTAATTACTAAAAGTCGCTATTTAATTGCTTATTTTTTCCCTTCTCGTTAATTCGTCTAATAAGATAAATAATAAAATTGTATAAGACAACTTATTTCGTAAGCTTGGTATCTATTATAAAAATAATAAGTAATTACATATTTTTTGTAATTTTTTTTTAACATGTACCACTACAATCCATGAATTAGGGCCAACGGTTGTGAAACAGTCTGAAACATTGAAACAAACTGTAAAACAGTATAGTGGATGTATGTATATAGTGTAGTTTTCTCAGCTTTTTTCATTTAATTATTTTGTTTATTTATTTTTTGGTGCCGTGTACCACTACATCTGATTAGAGGCCCTATACTTAAGTTGAGAACTATAAATCCTTGTACAGATTTGTTGTTTTAAAAAGTGAATTATGTGATTGTGGAGAAATGTGTTATTTTCAAACAATGTTTGTAATGTGTTGATTCATCAGACCGTTATGTTTTCTTTGCTTTTAGTATTTTATGCATACCACAAGAATATGTTTTATTGTCGATTTACCTGAGGTGGCTTATCTTCCAAAACTTAGCTGTGGGTTAATTTTGAATGCCCAATTCGCAATCTCGTAAAGATGACTTCTTCTTTACTTGGTCCTGGTTCTTCCTTCCATGGCCCAGGAGTAGTTCTTATTTTTTTAAGTTTGTCATTGTTTTCGGTTCTATAAAAAGAGGATGCCTTAAGATATTTAGTATTTTTTTTTTCTCTTTTTCGTCTTATGGTAATCCCATAAGAGGAGAATTTAGTTATCGTATTAACATGCGCCATTCCTGTTTTTAGGCATACTTCACGTATTACCAAGTTCATTGGTTTACATTTTTATAAATTTAATTTGGTCTTATTGTCTTTTTTGTACAATCAGATAAACAAAATAAAGAATAAAATAAAACAAAACAACAAGAAAAAAGAAACAAAACAATTAAATAATAAGAAACCTAAACAAAGTAACGTTAATACAATTTTTACAAAATTATAATATCATAAATAACACACAATAATAAAAATAAATAAACAAATAAAACTAAAGCAAAAAGAGATACTGCCTACTAAAGTACGATTATACTGCCTTCCTACATTCATCAGTCAGTTTGTTAAAGTCTATTTGTTTAATAAATTGTACAAAATCAGATTTAAATTTGGTCATATGTCTCTGTTCTGTTTCTGGCCAATTTCCGTGTTTTAGTATAATGTTCTGTATCAGTCCTGCCCTAATGTTGTCAAGTCCTTTGCAGTCATATTTTAAATGTCGGAAATTGTTTACCTGCCCATCGTGAGGACACCTGTCATTGTTTAGTATGTTGAAGCGTTTCAAGTATTGTTTGGTTTGTCCGTGTTCTGAAAGTATTTGGGTCAGCTTGCAGTCAGTGCTTAGTATACGTCTATAATTTTTCGGTGTGATATTGGGAACGAATCAATGGAGGCTAGGAGATTTTTCATTTTAGATAAGTATATATATATAATTAATATTAAAATCCTCATGTATTATAATTGTGTATATAGTTTTCCTTCGCTTTTAAAGCATTATTAAATCTTAATTTAATTAGTTTAGATTTATAACATAGTTTCTTAAAAATCATATTGATAAATAATTTTACATGTTTATAATATATGTTAAATGTTTCACTAAATTGTTACTCCCTGGATATCCATTAAGAGCAATGACTTAAAACATTATTACCCATGCAAGCTAGCAATCTCCATTCCTTAATTTTCAAACACTGCTGTTCAATTTTCGAAAATCCCGCTTCTCATTTCGCCTATTGCGGAAGACATGAGTTGAGGGACATATGCAAATGTAGGCCGTTTTGAGAAAATTTATTTAAATTCATTCATCAATGTCCACAGGCATTATTGTGGCCACTTCAATTCAAATGCCTCCTGAATAATATACACTGCGGCTGCTCACGTCACCGCTGCCACGTAGATAATATATTTAATTATGTTCCTAAAGAGGTTGCCATTGTCCCACTTCCTGATGCAACGCCTCCTATTGTCGATGTAACAAAAGATTTCGTCCCGTAGGAGGGGCTTTGGTGTGTGCTAATGGACCAATGATCAGTTTTCGCTGCTGGTAAATATGAATTTAAAATATTTTTTAAATTAAGGAAAATTAAGGATTTAGAGGGTCTGCTAATCCATCTTGTTTCCTATCCTTCGAATCCTTCGAAAAATCCTTAACGCTCTTTACCTTACAAAAAATAAACTTCTTTATAAACACTTTACTGATCCATAGGTTGCTGATTTTGCCCGTACAAGATACCTATCCTTTCGTAGTAAACTCCATAGCTATTCAAGTCCGCTAGTCTCTCAACTTACATTCTATTCCCCACGACTCTTTGAGGCATGAAAGAAGATGACATCGGGTACTTCTCATACTAAACTTTTATTGAAGTGCGTGCTACCAATGAATATTTACTAACAAATGACATGTTGTAAGGAACGTTATAATCTCATTTACTTAGTTGTCTGCCTTTTATGTGTATATATCTTTCGCCTGGAGACGCACAGTTTTTACTGATGTAAAATTTTTTTTTTACACTCAAAAATGTAAGATTTTGTCACGGCTCTTGCTTTGTTGGTCTTCCTAGTATTGTAAATCGGACCATTGTTTCCTCATGAAAAATTTAATGTACCATAGTTTTTGTTATTTATCATTTGTCACCAGGACCTATCGCTTAGGAGCTGTATTGGTTTGAATGAAAAAAGTCACTTTTTTTTTTCATTTTTTAATTGTTGGGGCTTTGTTGATACGCTATAGCTCTGTTGTTTTGCTAGGATCAAAAATATGCCGACAGTTTCCATATCAGAGGCAGTAGATTATAGACAAACATATCCATGATCTTTTGTTTTTCATAGTCAGGGAGAAGTTAGTACTTACGGTTGTATATTTCAATGAATATGTAAATAAAGAAAACTAAAAAAAACTCCATCTGGACAAACCTATTAACTTTAAATCCACATATAACACTAAATCGACTATAAACGGTAATAGATAACTTCAATATTCATTAGACAAAACGCTCTAAACTTCCAGTTAATTACAAAAGATTCATTTACATGACAGTAACTAAACTTATTATGTACGGAATAGAGCTTTAGGGCTCCACTAAACAATCCAATTCTCCTTATATCCAATCCTTACATTCCAAAAACCCCTCGTTTTCCATGACGATTTAAATGTCACTTATTTCCCTGAACTGATAAAATTTTATATTTATCTTTCCATTATTAGTTCCATACACTCTCGAATCCTCTAGTCTCCCAACTTGCTTCCCTTTCGGTTTATGACAACCCTATCCAAGGCAACTGAAAAAAAAAAATGGCCAAGGAACCTTATTATATAGAACTCTTATTGAAGAACCAATGGGTAAATGATTTACAAGTTATTGTGTTAATTATTCACACATTTACTAAATCTATATACTCTATGTACTTTTAAATATAAATAAATAAATTTAAGATATAATGAAAAGATTTTCCTGTTAAATGTTTCGTATAATTTACCTTACTATTCCAATTTCCCTTGCTACCGTCCCAAGTTTTTTTTTTTTTTTTTTTTTTTTTTTTTTTTTTTTTTTTTTTTTTTTTTTTTTTTTTTTTTTTTTTTTTTTTTTTTTTTTTTTTTTTTTTTGAGTTTTAATAGTTTATGAACTTATTTATTTTTATTGAGGAGTCTGATTATTAAATATACAGGTTGATGTTATAAAATAAATTATTTTGTATACATGTTTAATAATCTTACGTATAGTAATAATACGTTACGTTTAATTTTTGCCAAGGTGTTGGTGGATTTTCCGTTCCATTTAATTATAATTAGTCTAGTTACCTAAAATGATACATACAGAAGAGTAATCCATCCAATCTAAATAGTTCGTTTTATAGATTATTAATTTAAATAAAATAAGCCTGTATTATCTTCCGAACAAGCGAGTATTAAATTATCATCGAGTTCAGATCAGTGGAGCATTGCGACAAGTCATCTACACGACCTGAATTCCTTGGACCTGCCTCGGAACTGTATTGACAATACCGCTGCTTCAGTAGGCGTTCTCTTCCATGTTGCCTGATGAAATATGATGTGGCCTCTAGGGCATTGGTTTACTGCTCCAATTATTTAAATAATCTGTCCTGTTTTATATATGTATAATCTTACGTTTTTTTTCTCTACCTTTTGAAGGTTTAGTCGAAACACCTAATTATGTTTGCTAACATCATAATTATTTTTAATAGTAAAATATATTCATGTGTTTTACTTTCAGCTTCTCACGAAACATATTTTTCAAGTATAAGCTAAAACATCTATTTTTTACTCTTATGTTGATATGTGATAGGAAAAACATTTTTCTGATTTTTTTTTTTGGGTAACAATTCTACGTTTTCATTTTAATTTGATTTTTTTTTTCACGAAAAGGCCATAGAGACCACGCGAATATTACGAAGATGATTTTTTAATTCTGTTCCTTCTCATCATCCATATCTCCTTCATTTTTTCTTATTGCCTCTGTTTCCTCTCTTCTGTCCAGGCCATACCCTCCTTCGGTTCCTTCATGTCCACAAGAACCGCTATTCCTTGTTGTTTTCTTGTATATTCTTCTCTATCAAGGCAGTCACGGTCCTCAATCCCCAGTTTGCTGGTCTCCTCTTTTAGCTGTTTTACGTATCCTTGTGCACTCTTGTAATCCCAAATTTTCTGAAAAATAGCCTTATTAAGCCTTTCCTCAGGCATTCTTACCATATGTCCATAGAACTTCAGTCTTTTAATTCTTATCTCTGTCTCTATGTTCGTTGTTTCTTTGTAGATATCCTCATTTGATCTTAACCTGTATCCTTCCTGGGTTTTCCTAGGGCCGTAAATTCTCCTTAGGATCTTTTGACATGATTTTTAAGCCTGCGTTTTGGCAGAGTTATATCAGTCTTTCCCCATTCCAGTTTGTCCTGAGATGCGCTGGGTATTCTCCCACCATTTTCCTATACCCTTTCTCTTTTCCTATTTGTGCATTGAAATCTCCCATAAGAATCTTTACGTTGTGTTGTGGTATCTTGTTAATCTCATCTTCCGAAATTCTCCAGAAGTCATCCACTTTCTCAGGATTTCTTCTATTATCTTCATTTATGGGTGCTTGAGCATTTATCAAATCCATTTTAATTATTGGATAAATTATCATTTTTTTTTTAGGTTGAAAATATGTATCTATATCTTTTATACTGTTGTAGATACATAGATAACTACAAAATCGTATTTAAATTAGCATTAAAACACGGAAAAATGGTTAGATCCTGGCCGATCTCAAAACAGTATTTTTTTAAGTGTCCTGTGAAAGGATTAGATAGATTAGAAGAGAGAATGTCCTTTAAAAATTAAATATTAAATCAATTTTCAATCGAACGAAAATTAATTGGTCGGGAAGGAGTGGCCAAGGATATCCTTCGGTAAAAAATCGTCAGATCCTGGTAGATCTGAAACTCTTCAGTCAGTTTGGGACTGAATATTTTAAATTTAAAGAGTGACCAAAATGAATATTTAATATGCTCTGAACGTTTTCGGCTCTCTCAGTATTTACAACCATTACTTGTTTTAGTGTACGATAGGAGAGAAGGGTCATCATATAGGTTACTATTCTTGTCAGAGAGAGAATGTCGAAGTTCATTCCGTGGGTCTGTCACAAATTAAATTTCATTTAATTCATTCCGATTATTTACTATAGGCTCATTTACATAAAAGTAATCAGACCTATTTGAAAATACGAAGTAGAGCTTTGGGACTCCTCTAAACCATTCAAGTCTGGTATTCAATCCTTAAAATCCAAAATCATCCATAGTTCTTACTTTGTCACTAACAAACTTATCAAGAATGACCTTCAGGTACCTTATGTTGTTAATTTAGCCCAAACCAGGTACCAAAGTCCATTAACCATTCAAATCCATTAGTGTCACAACTTGCTTCACATTCTATTCCAGATAACCCTCGGAAGAGAAGATGGTCTCGAGACCTTTTAATATATGTATAACCGTTATTTTAAAGAACTTTATTAGTGCTTCCAAATGGGTAGTTTTTTTTATAAGAAATTGGCATGTCCTTTTTAGCTTTATCATCACATTTACTTGATGTATTCGATATTATATTGTACTCAATTGTGAATTTCAATAAATAGCTAAAAAAATAGATTTTCTGTTTCCGGGTGACTGCGGATGACCCTTTTATTCTGTTAGTGCATATTATTTGTGATTGAAGCAAACCTTTTAAAATGTGCTTATATTAGATAATATTATAATTTAATTTGAATAATTATCATTCTAAGAGCCGTAGGGAAGATAATGTTGAAAGAGGCATTTATATGATAATGGTATATCAAGGGGGCCCTGAATTGACGGGAATCCGGTTAGTCACTTGTCTTGTCCCGCGTTTCCTGTCGGCGTGTAATATCGCGTACTAACTTTCCTCTTCATCTTGTCATGTTTAATATTAGATTAGAATATTATATTATTAGGTATTAGTATAGTGTATAGTTCCTCGTATGATTATTATTATAGCATACAGTTCATTATATTAGGTTATTCAACCTACAATCATTCAACTCGGTCTTAAAAAAAAAAAAAATTAAATAATAAAAACCTTTGAACATGCACTTAGCAGATCTGTTTCAGGAAGATTTAAGTGATCCTATATTTTTATGTTTATTTAAAATGTACATCTTACTTAAACACTTATTCACCATCAAGAAAATTCATCCACGTTTCTTTTGAGACACTTTACTCATCTGGGTAAAATTTCGACTAAACCATTTATTCGCCGTAATGACAGATATATATTCTGTTTTGCAAAGAGAAGTTTTGAATTTTTTGTATGTTTTTGAACTGATAATAAACAGGCGAGGGAACGGAACACCTTCATAAAGCCTATTGGTCTCAAAAATGTTTTTTTTTAATTTTATATATAGTAATTTACAATTTTAATACAAATACATCTAATAAATAAGTGGTTTAAAATGAAAAATAATGACATGCTTAAAACTTGTAGAGGAACTACCCTAGAATGTTAAATTTATTTAGAGGTTTCGCCCATAACAGGCATCATCATTAATTACACCCATAGATCTCATTCCAATCACTTTCACAGTTATATATATATATATATATATATATATATATAAACATATATATATATATATATAGGATAATACTATATGAATTTAGGATAATACTATTTTGTATGTATATTTTTCAATTACTAACAATAAATTATCCTTAAAATTAAAATAGAAATAATTTTTTAATATAAATTTTTATTAATAAATACTTCAACCACAGAACATATACTATTATTTGTCATGAACAACCAGCAATATCGCACATTGCATAACAAATCCCAAGGAAACCTACTAATTAACTATATTTATAGAATTTGAATTATTTTATGCTATTAATGGAAGTGAAATTTATATATTAATTCACAGAAATTAAGAATTACTAATTATTTAATCACAAAAGAGACCCAATCACATTGTGAAACATGTCAATATCCAAATGCTCCAGAAAATAATAAAATACCCCAATCCACAGAACATGCTCTAGAGGACTCGAGTAATTCCATAGACAAAATTATAAAGCTTTTACAAGAAATGGAATTATATCATAAAATATAATACGCAAATAATGTGTATACAAGGCGAAGAAAATTAAATTTCCAACAGTTGATGCAAACCTATAAGTTGATCGCCCGAAGAAAAACCACAATCAATCCAAACCAAAACAAAAAATATTTCCTGTTTTCCTTATGGAAACGACTTGTGATAATTTAAAAATACGAGAGTAAAACTTTCTAACCCAAACATCCACTACATGTATTCATTTTTTTTTTTTTTTTTTTTTTTTTTTTACAAAATTTATCACATCAACGAAACAGTATACCTTACATTTCTGTTGCCACAGATGTAAAGGAATTTGATTTAATTTAATTACCGGTTTCCATAGCAAAATATATATATATATATATATATATATATATATATATATATATATATATATATATATATATACTTTCAACTTTCAAGGGTACATTTCAAAATTCGTAAGAACCACGTGGCATTCACATCGCTCAATATACTCTGCCATTTCTGATGACTCAACAAGGCTAAGAGGAACTTGATTACTCAAATGTTCCATATTAGTTTGATACGACCTCTCAGTACACTTATTACAATCGATATAAAGAATTTAAAATATAATTTATGATACGGATACATACACGTTTTTTATTTTATAATAAACGTTTATCATTCTAAACTTCGCTTCGATTAAAAAAACCCTATAGGAGCGGCAAATTATTTACCAATCCTAATTGAGTTAATAGCATATTGCTTACATAAAACTCACTTGCCTATAATCATTTCATTACATTCAGATGTGAACCTTCATTAAGATTAATTTCTTGAAGTTGAGAAATATCTTGTTTACATCAGGAAATAATCCACGCTCCCAAAAGTTATCTCAGAAGATCCAATGTTGCGACACCTTTCCTGTCCAAGAAGAGTCGAAAGTTTCCTTATAAATGGTCGCATTTAATGACTTCCTTGGCAAGGATTGGTAGAGGAACGATTGGAATGTCAACGGGGAACGCAAATGATTTTAGGAAGAGGAGGAGAAAAAATCGAGAAGCTTGCATAACCATAACCGTAACCATTAATAGAAACGTAATTGGTTCTGGTCGCCCCTGCTTGCATCCTGGCGTTAAATTATTTACCATTATCTACGTCCGCGTAATATCTTCTTTAATTTGTTTTTGTAATTACCGAGCTTGTTCTGGGTTAGGATTTTTTTTTTAAATTATTTCTTATGCAAATGAAGTGTTTATCTATTTCGAGGTGGGGGAAAAATATAATAGAATATATTGAGAGTATATTGAGGTTCTTCGTCAAAATTATTGTCACTGTTCATTAATACTGACCAGAGATTTGATTCATACAAAAGTTCTATGATGCCGATTAATTACAAAAACTTTTTTACATTGCCCATTTAGACATACGGAGTTGAGATCTAGGCGCTTCAACAAACCAATCAAATCTCCTCTTATTCAATCCTTGCAATTCGAAATCCTTTAAAACATTCTCAATATGTTTCATATGTTGCTAACTTAGCCCAAACGAGATACATTATTTTCACTCCATAACCATTTAAATCCATAAGTCTCTCAACTCAATTCCCGATAACCATCCGAGGCGTTTGAAAAGAATCTGACCCTGACTCATTCTCATTTCGAACTTTTATTGAAGTGTTACCAATGAGTAGTTTTTTTGCAATTAATCGGAAACTCATCTTCATGCTTACTAGATATATTATTTTGTTAGTAAATTTCAATAAATAAATTTTTAAAAAGTGCAAAAAGCATAAAATGCCAGTTCGCTTATGCCGAATTACTTAAGCTTATGCTTATGCCTTGTAAAGATATGACCTATTGTTAGTATTTATTTCAATTAAAATTCTATATCAGAGAACAAGAATATGAGAGTTTAGTCAACACTGAAATTCAACTCCTTTTGTCGAAATAGATCTCATTCTACACTTGTATATTTCTTGTTTGGGTACTGGTACTAAACTCCGACATCGTTTCTCCTTGCGCCCGAAATACTTATTTCCCTCACTTTAGGAACGCATGATGGTATAAAAGGATCAACAAAATTGAAGAATGATGAATTAATTGCCATTTCTATTGGGATTATTTGATTAGAAAACTAGTTTCTAACGCGAAACAAGTTTTCTAATAAAATAATTCCAATAGAAGTGGCAATTAATTCATTAATCCTAACTTATTTCCCTAATGTTATTTTTTTTGATTGATTTCGATATTTTCATCGCTTCTTTCGGAGGAACAAGGTTAGTCCCGTTTATAATTAAATTATGTTTTATGACTACTCAGTTAGAAATGAATAAGCAATACCTTCCTACGAGAAGGTCATGAGAAACATATTTTTTTTTTTTTCTAAGCCCCTATAGCTAACATAAGTTTTGATTCATTCTTGATAATGATGATTCTACCTCTTTTACTGCACCAAGGTTATTTTAAGAGGGTTCTGAAGAAAGCAGTGGTTTGAAGAAACATGGTATTATGGGTCACTATCTAGTGATCTGGTTCATTAGGGTTTTTGGGCAAAGAGGAATTAAAAGTTTTAACTTAGGTCAAACTAAGTTGGTTGACATATTGTTGCCATCTTCGTGGTTTTCCTGTCGGGGCCAGTGTGTTTGTCGAGTGTCGAAGGCTGTCAAAGAATTTAACGTGTCTCCGTGAAATAAAGTCTGTCACCTTTGGTAAGTCTAGGGTTGTATGCAGTACATCAGTTTTTGTCCTCTGTAATGTTGTACCCTGCACTATCCTTCTCAGTACTCCGTTCTGAAACTGTTGGAGTCTCTCTGCTGTCGTGTGCGGGATGTCTGCTAACATCGGAGCTCCGTAAAGGAGAGATGGTCTCAGTATAGATTTATATATCATTAATTTTAGGCGGAGTGAAAGGTTCGGTGACCTCAGTAGGTGATTTAGTCTGTAAGACTTTGTTCTCACTGTCTTGAGCTTACGATGGTAGTGGCATGATAGTGTGAGAGACACATAGTGATTATTATGAAACTTAAAGTGACGGCGCAAGTTAGAATTCGTGGGTCTGACGATTTTGGTGGTGTCAGTCTTGAATATTTGTAGGTACCCGTGTTCGTAATTGATATTCAGGTAATTTGTATATTGTAATAGGAGATACCGAAGCCATTTCCTTTTCGAACATTTCAAGTGATTATCGAGTGGGAAGCTGAAAAAACTATTAGGTCTCGATGGTTATGGAGTTTCAATATCGTAAGGTATATATTTCGTTTGGGAAAATAGGCAAGATATAAAACATTAAGATCTTAATGGATAAATATATTAGTGTGTTCTAATTATTTTGTAATACCTTTTATTTTAAAAAAATATATTACAATCTGTCTCTTTGAACATTAAATAACTTTGGCCTTATCCACAATTCGCAGCCACTCCTCGCGATCCGTGGCTTTTGTTTTTCATCTTCTGATTCTAATTTTTTTGGGATAATTTTTGACATTTTTCAGCCAGGTCACTATCGTCCACCCTCTTAGTCGCTGTCCGTCAGGGTTGCCGTATAACATTCTCCTGGGAACTCTTTGCTCTGTCGTCCTTTCATGGTAACCGAGCCACTTCATTCATGCTGTTCTGGCGTATATGACTATGTCAATGTCTTCGTAGAATGTACTTTGCTCTCTATTCGAGCGGATCCTCCAAATTCCTTCTTGAAAAATTGGACCCAAAATCTTTCTCAACCCCTTTCTCTCCCACACCAAAAGGACTCTTTCCGTTTCCTTTGTGAGGGTCCATGTCTCACAAGCGTACGCTACAATGGGTCGGATCACAGTCTTATTTAATTTATACAAGATAAATTAAACAAAATTTAAATCATCTAAAAAAATAGAAATAGTGAAGTAATAAAGATCTGAGAGGATTTTATGTATGGTTTTAGATCGTAAACACTGGATAGGAAAAGAAGTGAATGGTCTGTGGAGCATTAAACATCAAATAGGTATCTCGTAATAGATTTAATTACAGTAATAATATTAAGGTTTTGTTATTAATTCATAGTTTTAAGAATCACCTTGGTAATGTTAAAGTAGTTTATAACGACAAGTTGTATATAAGTATTAGGGAGAATAAGGAGGTAGCAATTAAGGCATTTGTCTTTTTACTTAATGCTAGATCGTGGATTTGTTCAACAAGTATTAATGGAATATCATCAAAGGATACAGAAATATCGTAAACCGTACACCTATTCATGCAATAATTTATAGTTCAGGGTGTGATTTTTTTAACCGTAAAAGAATCCAACAATACATAAACATTTTTGCCAGATGTTTTCTAGTCCTTAAAATCCATACGACAAAGGACATTGAAGTGAAACAATGGACAAGAGGTGAGCAGGATGGTCCTAAAGAAATGCAAATGAGCCCTCAAGAGCGAAGGAGGCAGTAAGCGATTTGACTTTACAAGAGGCTCGTAGCAGTCGTAAAATATGGCCGCCTCCTTAGTACCGAGTACAACACAATGGCTCGTGATTTGACTATGGTTCTGTCAAATAAATCAAACTGTATTGTAGATTTGTCATAATTAGCAATACTATTTTCTGGGTATGTTTTTACTAGGATAGGTTCTAGTAGTTTTACCTAGTTGTTAGTTTGTTTTGACAGATACTTTTTTTTTTTGCTTCAATTTTTTTATTTTTTTTTTTTTTTTTTTTTTGTTGAAATAATTGCCACTTCTATTGGAATTGATATATTAGAAAACTAGTTTCGAATGCTGAAACATTAATCTTCCAACATCCAAACATACTAAATATTTCCAACGCATCAGTACTATGTTACAAGGATTATATATACTAAAGTTTTCAGAAATGTAAGACAATAAATCAAATATTGGTACTCACCTGAGGAGATCTAACAGATATCTGAAATATATTGATCGTTGAAGGGGAAAGGGCCAGGTTGATTTTTTTTGGATTTTTTCCTTGGGATTTCCCTTATGACTTATTGGATTTTTCCGTTCCTATTGGAAACAAATTTAAAATGGGGCTATTGGAAATGTTTATCTGATCAGTTAAACAAAAATCTGGATCGGTTTTAAACGATTTTATTATTTCTAATGGTTCATAAATTATTTAATATTAGACTAATTTCTATTTGATGTATTATTTTTAGTTATCTGTTAGATCTCCTCAGGTGAGTATATTTCATTTCTTGTCTTACACTTTTGAAAACGTTAGTATACATAATCCATGTAACTTAATGCTGACGTGTTGAAAAAAATTTGTAGGTTTTAGAACTGAAGATGAATGTTTAGCATTCGAAACTAGTTTTCTAATAGAATAATTCCAATAGAAGTGGCAACTAATTCATCAATCCTAATTGCATTGATCCTTCGATACCATCATGCGTACCTCAAGAGACTTATTTTACTGTGTATCCTCATTGTCAATTTTTTAAAAATAGTTTGACAATGTGGAAACCCAGTAAAATAGGTTCTTACCTTAGGATGGGAAAGGTGTTTTCCAGAAACATGTTGTGAAATGAAATAAATTTTTATAAGGAGTATAATGCTGGACTTGAATGTTATATTATGCATTCTTATTCTAAAGGTTCTTGAGGCGTACCAAGTATGACTAAAACCTTTCAATGTACACTGTAGATGAGATGGTGTTTCTAACATTTCTCTGGATGTTGTTATGAAAAATCATCTTTCTGGTATAGCGAAAAACCTCTAAGAATAACACGACAGAATAAAGAATTTTCCCTATTGGCTGGACTGCATTTATTTTGTTTTCGGCAAATTTCTTTTATTTTTTATTTATTTTTTTTTATTTGCAGATATAATATAATATCACAATATCATTTAAGTATAATTATGGCAGGTTGACATTATAATCTTATTTCTTTATTTCCCAACAGCCAATACTTATTTTAGTTTATATACAAATTACAGTATCAAGCGATGATTGATTTTTTAAGATCTCTCTCTCCCTCTCTCTCTCTCTCTCTCTCTCTCTCTCTCTCTCTCTCTCTCTCTCTCTCTCTCTCTCACTCTCTCTCTCTCTCTCTCTCTCTCTCTCTCACACACACACACCTTTCAGTTGCGAATGTCGTGTGTAATGTTTTCTTACTATGGTTAAGGCCAGATTTAATATGACAGATACCTACTTCATTTTGAGATTCCTTACCGTGTAGAGATACTCTTTCATAGCCGCTTGGCTATATTCCCTAATAGATAAAACAAATACCGATGTTCGATCTCCGATCCCGAACGCTAGAAGACAACGACCCCTGATACAACGAGGCGCTGACTCAGACGCTACGCAGGATTGAGTAATTTTCGCTACAGGCCGGACCGGTTTTGCAAAATTCATCCAACCTAACCCCCCTCCCTCCCTTTTTTCTCCTTCGTATTAATAGGAAAATAAAAAAGTCGAGGAAAAAGTCAACATTGACCCGGGGACAAAAACAGTACCTTCCCACCAAGTCAATGATCCAGTCTTAAAATCTAGTAATGTATTAATATTGGTATTATCTGTATTTAAGCGATAAATTTGAAATAAATTAATTTATTAGTAATCATCACTTGAAGCCGTTGGTTGAATTTCGGACATTGCAATTAGCTGTTAAATACTTCAAGGAGATAAAAAAGTTTATTATTGAAAGTGATTTAGAACTGCTCAAAGTAGTGAAGACGAATTTAATTATTGTTAAATATTTGTTTTAAAAAATGTTAATAAGTAAAATCTTATTTTCCAAATTTTGTTTTGATTTCATTGTGTTGTATTTTATTAAGCTAACAAAAAGTATGTTAATTTTGTTTTTAATGATTTATATTGTATTTAAGTTTTCTCTATTTATTAATAGTATACTTAAAAAGTAAAGCCATAAAGGTCCAACTCCTCTCAAAGACTCCTCTGATGGCAAAAGCTGAGTAGTCTTTATTGTACTAAAAAATTACTACTAGAAGTACAAGTATGTATTTATATATTATATTGTTCAATAAATACATTATTATTATTATTAAGTGAAAAAGACGACCAACGACGAGTAGCCAAACTCAATGATGTTTTTAGTTTAGTTCTTATTTGTTTTGTATTTACTTAATTTTGTTACATTTAAAAATTTTCACTTATTTTTGTTTTGTTTTTTTCTGATATGAACAATCATATACAAATCTATCATAGATACAAATCTATGCAAAATTCATCTTAAAAAACTAAATGTAAATTATTTCTAAATTACATATAAATGCATGTTAGATACATGTAA
Source organism: Euschistus heros (assembly GCA_003667255.2). Lineage (NCBI taxonomy): Eukaryota > Metazoa > Arthropoda > Insecta > Hemiptera > Pentatomidae > Euschistus > Euschistus heros. The sequence continues at coordinate 228,337 of RCWM02000732.1, read as the reverse complement.
TATGCTAGATGCTTGGAGCATGTACAAATATTTTAAAATACACCGCGCCCCTCTTACAGGGTTACTGTAAAAGGGATAACATTATTTAAAAAAAAAAAGGCTAAATTCAATTATATGTAGAATGAAAATAGAATATAAATAAAATAATAGAATAATAGAAAAAAAATAAATATAAACAATTTTATAAAAGAACTAGGAAATGTCTGGTTCCAGTTCCAAACAGTACCGCGAAATGCTTCTGAACAATTTAGTAAAAGTGAGTTCTTCCACCAAAGGTTTTAATTTCTAGATTGACGTTTTGAAATCAACTTTTTATAACATAACCTATTCAACCAATCTAATTTTTTTAAATTTTTAATCAGCTTGTTATTTACTAATAAGCTGTTACAATTTGTATATTCCTTTATCATTATTATTATTATTATTAAGTCTTTATTGATAATAGAAAGGCGAAGTAGCCAATAGTATCATAGCTACATGACGCATAATAATAATAAACATATCCATATCATATGGCACATAATATAGTAATTAGGAGTAATTTATGAACTAATAAAAATAAAGAAAAAGGAAAAACTAAAAATAACATGCACAATCAAATAAAAAAAAATACCAGTAATAGTAATCATAAGTGATGGTGAAATTATAATTCAAGTCTGATGATGCAATGTAATATATAATTTTTATAATAATATTAAGAAAAATGAATTCAAGACCGTTTTGTTGTATAATAAAACAAATCGAAAATCTTTAATTTTTAATAGCCCTAATAAAATGTGTAAAATTTCTAATGATTTTTAACCTTCCCACCTTACACTATAATAGGTTGGTAACCTCTTGGATGACCAGTCCTTCCTGCCCTAGTTAGAGTACATAAAGAAGTTAAACACCAATAACAACAAACATGAGCACAGCTATATGCGTAAACATATAAATTTCCTATCAAGATTTCGTTTGTTCTAAATAATAAGTCTTTGTATGCCTTTGATGACCTTATAATTGTGTTCAAGAACCCTTATTTATTTTAAAAGCTCTACGTGGTAGAGTTGGAAGACCTGTGGCTGCTTGTCGTTAACATTAACAACATATTTTTGTTTGTTTGATTTTTTACTATTTTGTTTGATATTGATTTCTGAGTGTGTGAAAGTGATTAGAGCTGGAAAGATTTTTATTGTTTTTACGAAGGTTTATATTTTATAAATAATAAGAAATAAAAAGATTCGTGAAGGAATTTCCTCATCCTTTCACACAGTGGTAAATAGAACGATTACCACCAACCGCAAGGTTTACCTGTGGGCGGATATTATTTACGTAATTATTTCGTGTTAACACCTCGTTACATTGTCATTTTGGTACTTGTATCCTTCAACGGCTCCTCTTTTGTTTCCGCCTAAAGTATCGATTTCTCAATTATGACCTCTTGATTTATTTCCCTTCTTCTGTTGTCAGTGTAAGTTTAGTCTACTTTATTACCTGTTATCAAATTTATTTCACTAGTGAATGTTATTACTGTTTTTAATACGTAACACACTCACGGTTTTTAATAAATTCAAGGAGATAATATCAATTTTATATGATAAAAATAATAAATCTGGTTTAATACTAAACCATCATCACAAATTATGGCATTCATTGTCTTATTATATTCTTAAACGTTTTAGTGTATTACAGTTTAGTATTAGATTTTTTTTTTTTATTCTATCAAGTATCAAGTATCCACACATATAAAAAACATTGGAGCATTGAGCACATGTGTGGAGGGTTTATGTTGATAGGACTCGGGAGAAAAATCAGCAAATTTATTTACAAAAAAAAAGAGTTGGTTGATGATTTCAAGATGTTTCTGATATCACGGGGATTTTCTTTTACAAGCAACGATTTCCAACCGAAAGGACATGAAAAATACGTGCAAATGAATCTGAAATTCGAAGTGGAAGTTGTGAGAGGTTGGCATCATGATTTCTTGCAGATCTTTACTTTTCGGCGCATTCGCCAATGGATGCTAAGTCTCATCAGTTATTTTAATTATTGTATATTCTTATTAAATATTTTAGAATAATATTATTAGGATTTTTCGAAAACATGAAATCGGGCTGTTGAAGTGAGTACTGTCGGTTGTGTACTAACTATTATTTTATGAAACAAAAGTCCCGTTGAGTTTTTGAATCGCAATATGATGTATCATTTAATTATATTTTTATTGTAATTATTCAAAAATAGAAAATATTGTTATTTGTTTTTACTTGAAATAATACTTGAATAATACTATTAGTTATCTGTTAATATATAAATGAACTTTAGAACCGGTTTAAGAACATTATTTAATGGATTGATATATCTTTGTGTTATATATAATTTTTTTTAAATCTATTTTTGTACTATCTTTTGTTTTTCTTTATTTCTGGAACACATGTTTCTAATGCGAATATTGTCTAAAAAACTAAAGCATTGTTTGAAACATTATAATATTTTGATGATTGGTAGATATGGAAAAGAAATCCAACGCTAAGGGTTTTATCATCGAAGCTGCAAATCGGATCGGCTATAATTGACTCGAAATTACTATCGATTATCCTGAGGACCAGTGCCATCTTCATCTCATCAAGGCTCCTTACTGTCTTCCATTTTGAATTTACTATATACCTAATTTAGATATTATATAGTATATACAAGATTTTTGTTAAACATTGTGCTTTGATTGTAATTATTATAAGAACAAAACAATGATTGTTGAAGGGAAACAGAAAATATTTCAGATTTTGGATTGCTACATAGTCATTTTTCACGCAATATAGTTATAATATCACAAAAAAATAATTAATACAGATAGTTGAATGTTGACTCCATCGTGAACTAAAAATAAAATAAACAAATATATAAATTGATGACAACAGTATATTTGTTTGATCGGAAAAGTCACTTTTGAAGCCGCTATTTTCACCCAAATTTATTTCGAATAATCGTTGATTCTTAATTTAATTACTATTTTGAGTAATTTGATCTTTTTTATTTTGAAATAAATTAGGAAATAGATAGCAGTGGGAATAACTATTCGATAATAGTTTAAGGATCAGAAATTTATTTATTAGCTTATTTAGTTTATTTCAGTATTCGGTTAATTATTTATTATCGTATTTTGTCAAATTTACTAACGTAATTATTGTTTTTTTTTTTGTTTCAGGTATGTTTATATTTCTTCTCTTTTATCTGAGGAAACCTTTTATTGTGAGTACTCTTTTTTTGTTTCTTTATATAATGTTTGCATATCTATTGTCCATAACATCTAGAAAAATAAAAAGGTTTTATCTCGTCTAGTCATTACTAAGTCTCAGTTCATTATATTTGACATTGATTATATTGGGCTGGTAGTCTACAGTTTGCTAGTGTAACGTCTTATTCATTCTCAAAATGTGTACTTTTTTTCATCCTTATATGTGTAACTATAAGCTGAGATACTAGATTTGAATGGCTGTGGAATTTACTATGAAAGGATAGATATCTGGTTTGAGCGAAATCAGAAACGTATGGTACATTAAGATCTTTATGGATAAGTGTTTCTCTGACTAAGTAAGGAGTATTGAGGATTATTCTAAGAATTTTGTATTATAAGGATTGGATACGAGAAGAATTTTATGGTTTGGTGGAGCCCCAAAACTAAACTCCGGTTTTCCAAAAAAAGTCTAATTACTGTCATTTAAATACGTTTTTTTGTAATTAATCGTTAGATTTGAACGTTTTTCTAGTAAATGTTGAAAAAGTCGAAATATTTTCTTGTCGTTTAATCTTGGTATGATATAAATAAGCATTATTGATATGCATCTAGCTAATAAATTAACTATTTTTAAATAATAAAAACTTCAAGCAGTTTTGTGATTATACAGAACCTTATTAGTGAGTTTTCATTACCTTATTAGCCTAACGCATCACCTTATATACTTATTCTAATTAGAGATTTTTTTTTTTTAATATCTAGAAAACCAACTTAATTGACACATGTAAGATTTAATATGACATTTAGCATTATGTCGGATGTCCATAAACATAATATCATCCTACTAGTGACATACTGATTGTATAAAAAAAATAGTCACAGTCAACTATACGAGACGTCTTTATTTCTAGCTGACTGGTTCGCTATATACATTACTAAGGATCCGTAGAAGCAGAGAAAGCAAATTCTTCCATGTGAAAAAATATAATACTACATGTGTATATGTTTTCTTTCGAGGCTGAAGGTATATATACAAGGCGAGATGGTACTGTTAGTGACAAGGGAAGCTTTCCATTCGCCCTACTTCTGTCTTAGATGTGTATATATTGAAGAAGTAGTCACACATCTATAAGGAAAGAGGGACAATTCAAAACTCTATGTTTATTTATATTTATATACATATATATTGAAAAAAAAATATATATATATATTATTTTATTTGACCCGGTCGGGATTCGAACCCAAGTTTCCACCTCTCTATGGCGCCTTATCCAACTAGGCCACCGGGGTCGTATCCGAACCAGGCAAATCTTCTCTCTTCAGTGATCCATAACATCTACATACATCTACATATATATATATATAATATATATATATATATTTATATATATAACATTGTACATATATATATATATATATATATATATATATATATATATATATATTCCATAAAGTTGATACTGAAGAATATGGATTTTAGATTTAAATTATGAAATAAATTAACTAAAACGATAATATAAACAGGGTTATGATTGTAACATGCCAAGGAATATTAAAAATGGCACTTCATAAATAAATAAATAAAAAATAGAAATAGACTCTATCTGTGTATTTTTTTTAGTGGTCTTTAAATTAATATTTAAAGCTAAAAAAAGAAAAACTAGATAGATAGATAAATAATCATTTTATTTATAAAAGACAATTCTCGTACAAATGTGAGTCTGTTACATTCTCTCTTAATTCTAAATCTATTTACATAATGGGAAAGAATATGAAAAAAAAAATACATTTATTACATACAAGTACATGAATTAATCTAATTCATCTAGGATTTCTCTCGGTTAACTATTTATTTAACTAATGAACTGGTAAGTTTATACAAATTGTATAATAGATATTTTTGGTGACAGATATATCTTGTAATTCAGAGCTCAGAAACCGTCGCTTAGGAAACCGCCCTTCTGCCCGTTCATGCCTTTATGTGATTTTACCAATTTAAAGGTTTTTATTCCTTGATATCAATCACAGGCCTAATTTCTTCGACGATATATATAATTATGAAAAACAAGGATCAAAAATAATATTTGACTTGTAAGTAACGACAGTGGCCATGAGCTATAGACTATCGGGGCCTCTATCTCACACCTCGGGCTGATGAAGTTGTAGGCGTAATAAGGGCCAGGCACGTAGCAGGCTACTTAAGATAGCTGCTGAGGAAAATAAGAAAGGAAACACAATTGCATGAATTGTGTGGTGCAACTTGCAGGAGTTGCAGGCAGGATCAAGGTCATAGTAGGGGGACCTTGAACCTGGAGGCGGGGAGAAGGAACTTCAACTGCAAGTATATTGAAGGATATCTTATCCTAGTTCTATAGAGTCGTGATTCGTTACCATATCTTGGATTGTAAAATTGTATCATTCTAAAATTTTTCTTGTAAGTATTCCTGAAATTTTATATTGGATTCAATATATCAGTCGTTCTAGAACAAAATTCTTTTTCTAGAAATATTTTTTTTTTTGTTTATAAGCTCCTTTACCTGTGGTTTAATAAAGGCAGTAGATCAAAAACGACTAGATCCCAAAAAAATTAAATCTTAATCGGTTTATATCGTATAGTTTGTTTACGAGCTGCTTAGGTTGTGTACACACTCGCAGTGTGATTCTATTATGTGAGTTCTTAATATTGGACACTTGAGTTACCCATGATCGTATAACAGGAACAATAGTCCAGTCTATGAGTGATAAAATCAGGGGTGTAGAGTGCATGGAATATGTGATAATTTTTGACTTCATAGCTTCGTTAGGAATGATTGGAAGGCAAACATACTAAAAGTCCCCGCCCCTGGGGGTTGAGCTAACGGTGGGGGGGAGGGGAGAATACATCGAAAACAGTTTACTCTAGAAAAATATGTTTCAAATAAATATAAAAGCTAATGAAATTTATTATAAAATATATTATATATAAATTTGTCGTAATTCTAACCGTTTACGAGATGTACGTTATTGGAAATTCAAGGAAAGTCAAGATTTATTTCTTACACATAAGTATAATAAACAGTTCAGGAAATGAAATCTTTTTTTCTTTAAATTGCTCTCATGTAAAGGTACGGAAATGTGACTTAGTGTTCTGTACCTCCGAGGACAGATATATGAAATGTAACATATTTCATAAATGTATAATCTATAATAAATAAAAGAATTATGAGCTCGATACAAAGGAGAAAATTACTGAATAATTATTTTTTCCAAATGAAAGGGCCGACTTTCAAAACAAAACCCGTTTTGTGTCCAACAAAAAAAATTAGAGATTTTCTCCTTACGTAAGCATGCAATGGAATTGATTCACAAGTTTCGGAACACTCTATGAACACAATATTGAAGAGGGGTTTAAAATGTGATAAAATTTTTCTTCTGTCAAAATATTGGTATTTTGTAATTTGTTTTCCTTCTGTAAAATTCTGAACCGTGGGGTCGGGAAACTCTCGTAGCACTCACCCAGCCTTTTTAATGTGGTCACCTTTTGTTATAGGAAAAATCTTGCGGTTGAGAGTGATTTCGGCCAAATATACTTCTTATTGTATATTTATCTACAAAAATGGCTTACAAACCAGACTTATAAGACAACAAACTGGAAGTCGTTTTCAACTACTCTAACATTTAGAAGACAAGTGTTCAAAGCTCTCAATAAATTATGAAAGACTTATTTACATGACAGTAATTAAACCCATTTGGACAAGTGGAGTTTAGCTTTAAGTCTCTACTAAAATTTCTAATTATTTTCGTATCCAACCCTTACAATACAAAATCCTTCGTTAAAACCTCTAAGCTTCTCATTATGCAACAAAAAAACTTATCCATAAAGATCTTAATGTTTCATACGATGCTGATTCAGCCCAAACCTGATATCCTTACTTTCATATTAAAGTATATACCCAATCGAATTCACCAGTCTCCCGACTTGTCTTACACTCAATTCCAAAAGAAAATGACTAAGAGACCTTGCGATGTAGAACTTTTATTGCTTTTAAGTGCTACTAGTGTGTAATTCTTTACATGTTATTCATATGCTATTGTAACCATTTTCCTACAATTTAGTTGTTGTAGAGAATGTATACAGTTGTAAATATCAATAAATATATAAATGGTTTAAAAACAAAATGAAAATTTTGATTAAGTCTCGTTATACACTTAAACCACCCCATTGAATATGTCAATATCGTCATACTTTGTCAAAGCATACATATTTAGCTTTGAGGCTTGAAGAGTGCTGAAATGAGGGGACTAGAGTACACGAAATATGCGATAATGTTCGACTTCATAACTTTGTTAAGAGTAGTTAGAAGGTAAATATACTAAAAGTCCCATTTCCTGATGGATGACTTGGATGAACGGTGAAGGAAAGAGAGAAGTTCGATTTTTTTTTTTGCTTTTTCGATTATATGTCGAAAACGGTTGATTCTAGAAAAATATGCTACAAGTCAAATTTAAAGCTATTTACATTTTCTATAAAATTAATTATATACATATTTGTCGAAATTCCAACGTTATTAAAAATCGATAATTTTAGAAATAAAAAAAATGTTTACCTCACATTTTGTTAAACATTTGCTTCAAATACCAGAAACGTATATATGAAATTAAAGTAAGTTTAATGCTCTTCAATTTTAGTTCTGTCATTTTTCCTAAGAAACGATCGTGGAAGGTACTAAAAGCAAAAGTTTGACAAAAAGTGAAGTAACATTTGTTTTTCCCCGAAAATCACCGATTTTTAATAACTATAAAATTAATTAATCTCGTAAACGGTTAGAATTACGACAAATTTACTTATAATCAATTTTATAGGAAATTTAATTAGCTTTTATGTTTATTTGAAATATATTTTTCTAGAGTCAACCGTATTGACTGGACTATAAAGCTATTGTTAAAAAAAAAAAAAACTTTCTAATTCGTTCTCACGTCTTCTAGATCCCAGCTATAGAAGTCCTCCCTAGACCTGTTCCCTAGACAGAACGATCCACCTAGGCTACCCTAGATCCAGCTATTAATCAATAGCGACGTATCCTTCGGCCAGGACGATATCAGGACACCAAGCCCTTGGGCTAGAAAGCCGATGACAGTTGATTATATAAAGAGCCGCGCTAAATCTTTTCCGCTCCGTCGTGTACGATCGTTGAGGCCAACGGTCCGCCTGATTGAGAGGCGATCTCATGGCCTCGTCACGAACGGTCAATAAATGTGGACATACTGGGACAATCATCCGCGGGGTCTGATTAACGGGCAGCCTTGTTATCTCCTAACGAATTAATAAATACACTTTAGATTCTATATTTAACTTAAATAGTATATGAAGGATACCTTATGGATTTGTGCAAAAATAACGCATGTTACAATTAAAAGTTATTAGGTATAACTTGGAACTGGTTCTAGCTTTGAATCGGTTTGGAACGAAATCAACACCAAAATATTTCTCATTTCTTTCCAAACCGTTTCAAAGCCGGAAACAGTTCCAAGTTTCGTTCCATCCAAGGTCGTTCCGACTTCTTTGTTGCGTTGATCCTGCCGCTCTTGATTCCCTCCCCCATTTCCATCGCCCCACCGCCCCGTGCATGGGCATTTTCAAATTAAACCGCTTTCTATGAAATTTTCTATTCTACCGACAGAGCTCGGATTCCGAAAAATGAACCACACAAGGTTTTACTTCATATGTAATTAAATAGTTTTTTCGCTATTTGTTCAAAAGTTGTAGATAAGAGTTGATTACTGCTTTATGAAATATTCTCGCTCAATTGTGCACTATATTTGAACTAACATTTAAAAAAAAAAAATTGTTTATTGAATAAAACTATTTTAAAAGTTTACATTTTTTAATAAGTATATTTAAGGAGGTAACTTTCAAAACGTCATGGAGTTATAGACAAGTTGAGGGGGCTTACCTCTCAATAGCCAGGGCAGGCAGCCATTTTGGAGTGCACCGTATTATCAGTATATTAACCTCTTATCAGTTCAAATTTTGGTTTCCTAGGCTTTATACTGCTGTTATTTTATTTTAGTGATTTATTTACTTAAGTGATTTACTTATTTTATTTATTACGAACCCTTTCAATTGCCCTAGCCCAATGGAATTCAAGTCGCCAGTTGGACATAGTGGCCGATTAATGTTTTGGTCTCGCCCCTCACGTAACAATATACGGGAAGGGCATCTCCATAGTACTATAGGAGTTAGATGCATGGAGTATGCAAAACGTGTTTTGTCACAGTAATCCCACCTTTCAGCAATAACAAAAAAAGATATATTATGAGATTTAATTACCTTTCAGAAACAGAAAATTCCTAATTAAACTTATAGAATCTATGAAATAAAAAAAGGGACATAACACTGTTTGAAGTGGCTATGTTTTATTTTACAGAAGTCACTGTTTGCTCAAAAGTACCCAAAATAAAATTATGATTACATAAACAAAATTAATGCCTATTCAAAACCTGCGATCTTCTTGCACCAATCCAATAAAATACTTTTTTTTGGAAAATAATATGGCCTTTACTGTTTTGGTTAAATTTCTGCTCTCTATAATTTACTGATTACTTTGATGATTCCTTTTTATGGATGTCAGCCTATTAATCCTCCTCAAAACAACAATATTTGTTTACTTCTTTATCTTTCCTTTTTTTTACTAAACGGACTCTTAATTTCGGCCAAATCTCCTCCTGTCACAACTGTTTGCCTTACCTTTCACAGAATGTAGTTTTATTTATTTTTGAGTTTTGCAGGTACATTTTTTTGAAATAGGTAGAGGAAATAATATTTATTGTTCAGAGGTAGTCCTTATTCCGGCGACGAATTTACCTCAATGATCGTACGAACGGAGTATACAGGTAGAGAGGGAATGAAAAAATATTTTTTTTATTAAACAGCAATTAGTATATTGGGCAGGGGAGGTCGAAATAGTAATATGTACGTTCGTCAGAAATATTTCTTTAGATCGGGCAGTGGCTTTGTGTATGTGTATATATAGATTTATTTATGTTTAATTGTATGAACATAGTTCTTAGAAAATAAATCGACAATATACACTTAGTGACTAGTCATTTTCATATATTACATTATTTTTTTTTCCATTTCTATGAATATATATTTAATATCATATATATGATATTCCTCTGGTCCCTGTTGAACAGATCCGCTACCTGGGACTCCACCTGGACAAACGTCTTACTTGGAATCCACATAGAAGACTAAAACGAAAAGAAACTGCCCTCGTTACAGATTACTTCAACATTTACTAGACAAACGTTCAAAGCTTCCAATTAATTACAAAAGACTCATATACATGACTGTGATTAGACCTGTTTGGACGTACGGAGTTGAGCTTTGGTGCTCCACTAAACCATCCAATTCATCTCGTATTCATTTCTTACAATCCAAAATCCTTCGAAAAATCCTCAATGCTCCTTACTTTGTCAGCAATAAACTTATCCATAAAGATGTTAATGTTCCATATGTTGCTGATTTAGCCCACACCAGATACCTATCCTTTCATAGTAAGCTCCATAACCACTCAAATCCGTTAGTTTCTCAGCTTGCTTCCACTTCATTCCTGATAATCCTCCTAGGCGGCTGAAAACAAGATGACCTAGAGACCTTCTAGTGTAGAATTTTTAATAAAGTGCTGCTGATGAGTAGTTCTTTTCAAGTTTTAACATGTTATAATAATCGTTGTCAATACATTTACTTGATGTATATATTTTGTACAGTTGTAAATTTCAATAAATGTATATTAAAAAAAAAAAAAAAATCATATATGAACTAAATAAATTCATTGTTTTCTTATATTAAAAAAGTTCTCCTTAAATGTGGTTGTGTTCTTTTCCCTAAAATTGTAAAAATATTTCGGAGGTTAGAAAAAATACATTAATGCTACGGTATACGATAATGAGTGTCACTAACTCTATATTTCGATTGTTCAAGCTGATGGAAGTCGTAATAACAGCTGGATGAGAGATCTTCTGTAATTAACTACTATAAAGCTAAGAAATTTAGGTATTCTCATCTTCCAACAATGGTCTCCGGTATGATTATTCCTTCCAAGAGATAAACACCAGAGATATAACCGGCCTTGAGCCTCCAATGAGTGGCTTCCCTATTATTGTTCCATTTCGAGAAAAAAAAAAAAAAAATACGCCTTGGATGGATAACATTATCCTAGAAGATACCAAACAAGGCTGCCTATGATGTCATCCAGTTCTTCGGCCAAGGGCGTTCCGAGGTCGCCTTCCACTACAAGGGTCTTTAACTTCTTCCTTTTGTTCCGAAATTTTTTTTTTCACTCCTAGGCTATGTTTATTTTACATATATTTTTATTTTACATTGTCCTGTTATCGGAAGGGAAAAAAAATCGATTTATTATTACCCACGGTGCCGCTTATAATGGCTTCATCAGGAACTTTTTTACATTTTTTTAATTTTATTTTTTTTACCAATAATGGCGGGACAATTTATTCAGACACCTTTGTGGCGTTGTATTAATCTATTTTCCTAATACTAGTGAATATATTATTTTATTGTAAAAAGAAAATTTAATAAAAACTAGACTTTAGTTCGCCGATAGTTGTGCTGATTTATTGAGTCGTATTTAAATTATATGCTATAACATTAATTAGTTAATAAAGAATGCTCAGTCTAAATCCTGTCGTTTATTTTTGTTCTTTAATTTATTTTAACTTTTAGATCGTTTTATATATATTTTTTTTTATTTGTTAGGAGAAGGTTTTAAAATATCAGAAGAAATTCAAGAATAGGTTTTAGAATATCTCCGTCCTAACCACGTTCGCTGATGAGATGACATTTTTTTTTTTTTTTTTAATAATTTATTGAGCTGTTCTTACAATCTGCCACAAATTTGGGCAATAAGTAATATAGATGTCTTCATGATTACATTCACACATTATTTACAATAAGAAAAATATATATATATATATATATATATATATATATATATATATATATATATATATATATATATAAAATGAAAAAATACAAAAAAAAATATGTATATAAAAAAAAATAAAACAGAAAAGAGCTATGCTGCTATACATAAACAATATACAATATAGAATTCGCTGATGACATATGTTTATCAGTTAGTAATGATCCCTTCATTGTATCCCATACGCAACAATCTCATATCACTAGACTAATGGTGTCGTTATTGGAGGATCAAAAGAAATCTAAACAAATCCCATCAAAGAACCTTTACTCTTCGTTGCAAATCTACGGCTTCCTGTCCCGCAGTATGCTTTTATAATATTCCGATCCCAGTAAAACAGATCCGCTAAATAGGACTCCATCTAGACAAACGAATTACTTGAAATACTCATATGAGACTTAGAAGACAAGAAAATGCTCTTCGTTTCCGATTACTCCAACATTTACTAGAAAAGCGTTCAAAGCTCTCAATAAATTATAAAAACTAATTTACATGACAGTTATTAGACTTACTTGGTCATACGGAGTTGTGCTATGGGGCTCCAATAAACCTTCTTTCGGATTCTCCTCGTAATCCTTTCAATCCAAAATCCTCAATGCTTCTTATGTCACAAATAAACTTATCCATAATGATCACAATGCCCCATGTCTGCTAATTTAGCCCAAACCAGATGAAACCTGCCCTTTCAAAGCAACTCCATATCTGCTCGAATCCACTAGTTTCCCAATTTGCTTCACTCTCAATTCCCAATAATTCTCCTTAGCATTTGAAAAGAAGATGGTCGAGAGACCTACTAATGTTGAACTTTTCTTGAAGAGCTACTTGTGAGTGGTTTATCACAAGTCATTGTAATAATTTCCTCAAATTTACTTATTTTATTTATGTATACAGTTGCAAATATCTGAATTTTTTTTTGGCACCTTAATCAATAAACTTAAAGGTGCTCCTTATATATTTAACATATGCTAGAGGTTACCTTTTTTTTTAATTTGTAATAAGGTTTGATCTAAAAAAAAAAAAATGAAATGTTTAAATTATTGTATAACAACAGAAAATAAGCTAAAAACCACTGGCCACTGGCCACAGCATTCTGTAAATCTCTTCCAAAATAAAATCACTTTTCCCGACCGCAATGACCACCTTCGAACCGCGGGGACTGTTAAGTGAAGGGAGGTTGGCGACCCTGCTCTGACGTCAGCGCCGTTACCCGCTGATGTGGCCAACCTGATGAAAGCTACAGTTTGACAATCCCATCATTTCGCTCCTCATCTCAAAGGGAAAAAAAAATATGTTTTTTTAGGGGAACTCTTTGGTATAATATTTGTAATTATGAATAGTTATAGTTGGTATCTATTTATAATAAAAAAATATGCATAACTAAAAATTCGCTCAAACTGTCAGTCCCTTGGCCAAACGAATTATTGGGATTATACCCGTCCAGTTAGGAAATAACATAGCTGTTGATTCTGTCGGGTTGCTGAATAAGTATTTACAACATAAACATACGATACATCAAGTAAATATGATGATAATGATAAAAATGACACGTCACTTATTTTAAAGCAACTACCCATTGGTAGCACTTCCACAGGTTCTATATAATGAGGTACTGTATAGGTCTCGAGGCCATCTTCTTTTCAGGCGCCTTGGATGGCTATCTGGAATGGATTGAGAAGCAAGTTGTGACACTGATGGATTTAAATGGTTGTGGAGTTTGCCATGAAAGGATAGATATCTGGTTTGAGCTAAGTCAGAAACGTAAGGTGTATTAAGATCTTTGTGGATAAGTTTGTTTGTGACGAAGTAAGGAGCATTTAGGATTTTTCTAAGGATTTTGGATTGTAAGGATTGGATACGAGATGAATTGGATGGTTTAGTGGAGCCCTAAAGTTCAACTCCGTTTGTCCAAATTAGTCTAATTACTGTTATACGAGTCTTTTGTAATTGATTGGAAGATTTGAACGTTTGTCAAGTAAATGTTGAAGTAGTCGAAAACGACGGGCAGTTTCTTGTCGTTTTAGCCTTGTATGTGGATTCCAAGTAAGACGTTTGTCCAACTGGAGTCCTAGGTAGCGGATCTGTTCAACGGGGATTAGTGGAACATCATTAAAGACAGGAAGTCGTAGGTTTACGACGAAGGGTAAAGGTTATTTGATGGGATTAATTTCGATTCTCCATTTTCGACACCATTCTTGAAAGTTTTTGATATGGGATTGGAGTGTCTGGGAGGCAATAAAGGAATCATTGTTTAGTGATAACACACAAGTGTCATTAGCATACGTGGTGATGGTGGTGCTAGGATTTGTCGGGATGTCAGCTGTATACACCGTGTAGAGGATTGGACCTAAGATACTTCCTTGAAGAGCACCTGCAGATTGGGTAAAGAGAGAGGAATAGGAAAAGTTATGATTAACTTTAAAAGTTCTATCACTGAGGTATGAGCGGAGAATAAGGAAATATGTAGAAGGTAGGAATTTACGGAGTTTGTAAAGCAGTCACTAATGTTTTTAAATTTTTAAATGTTTTTTTGTGTAACTTAATTGATATTTTCTCTCCTCAATGAGCGAATATGGTATCAAAGCAAAATAATACTATAGCGTGTAACTAATGACCGATGAGTACCCAATGCTTCTTCTTCCTGGCGTTATTTCATCTTAACACTTAAACTGCTCTTCGTTTTCGACTTCTTCAACATTTACTAGACATAAGTTCAAAGGTGCCGATTTACTATAAAAGACTCATTTACATGATAGTTATCAGATCTATTTGACACACGGGGTTAAAGCTCAACTAAACCTCATAATTCTTCTAATCCTTCTTCCAATCCTCTCAATCCAATATCCTTTAGAAAATCCTTAATGCTCCTTACTTTGTCACAAAAAAAAAAACTTATCTATAAAGATCTTAATGTTCCATATGTTGCTGATTTAGCCCAATCCATATCCTTTCATAGTAAACTCCATAACCACTCAAATCCACTAGCATCTCAACTTGCTTCACATTCTATTCCTGATAACTCTCCGAGGCGTCTGAAATATAGATTTTCCCAAATATTTACTGGATGTATATGTATTATACGGTTGTAAATATCAATAAAAAATCAAATAAAGAATAAAAAAAAAAAAAAAAAAAAAAAAAAAGATTGATGAACTATTGGCCACCCCTATTTCATTTTTTTTTTTCCTTTTCTTTTTGTTTTAATTGAAAACCAGTTTAAAGTGCTAAACATTTATCACAAGTTCTAAAAACATTTCAAAACATCAACACTTTGCTTTTTAGATATATTAGGAAATCGAATATGTTGATGCTCACTGGATAGAAATTTAAAATGGGACTAATGGAAATAATTGTCTGTTCATTCGAACAAGAATCTAGATTGTTTTTTCATTAGTAATAGTCCCCTTTTTGCACTAGGAAAGGGAAAAAAAAACAACCAGTCATAAGAAAAACCTAAAAGTCTTTAATCTCTTCCTGACCCTTTTGCCTCTTTAGATATTGTCTGCCTAAAAAGTCATTTAAGTGATTATCAAAAAGTTCGGTTTCTTGTCAATCCCGATTGCACTGATTCTTCTATTCCATATTTTTTCTTACATAGGGAGATTCCTCCTCCAACTCCTTTTTAGGTCTTGGCTATTTTTTTTCAGGAAATATTGATATAAATATATATATTCAACCAAACAATAACAAACAAATTAAGGTTGTAAGAAAGTTCAAGTATCTTGGGGAAATTATAACTTGGAACCTCAATAGAATACAGTACAACAAAACTAAGGCAAGCACAATGAATTACATGGCCATCATATAAGGAGAAATTCCTCTCTATAAACTCCAAATCCAAACATTATGGTTCCGTAGTAAAACCTGTAGCAACTTATGCAAGTGAAACTCTGTTTAAGTTTAATATCAATTCAACAACGGACAAAATGCGAAAAATAGAAAGAAGGATCATCAGGACAATGGACTTTTTCGGCCACATATTACATATCACTTCGGCCACATATCAATTACTTTTGGAAAACTAAAACCAAGAACAACTGGTTCATTGAGGTCCAGAATGATTTAAAAGAGCTTAATATAACAATGAAATAAATTGCAGAGAGAAATGAGAAGAGGATTCTGAGAAGTACAGATACAAGACGAAAACAATACACCATTACGGATGAGAAGAGGGCGGCCAGGTCGGAAAGAATGAAGATCTGAGAAGAGGAGAGAACATCACAACTAATTTTGTAGAATTTAGGTGCTTCAATGTGGGCGTAAACTATAATAAAAAAATAAATAAATAAATATATATATATATATACATACATACACAAATACATAATCATTCAGCAATGTATTTTATCTATATGGCACTTATTTATATTTAACGTTCCAATCTAATCTTATATTTTCATCTTATTTTTAAGGTCGAACGATTTAGTCGATAATTGTTCATATAGACCCTTATCATTGTTAAAACTCAGCGAATTATGTATTGGAAAATACAATATACAATACATAATGCAGGGACTAGATAAGAGATGAAGATTGGGATTAGAGTGAGAGAGAGAGAGAGAGAGAAGGGCACCGGGAGCCAGGAGCACGAATTAGAAAGCAGCTATTACATCACCGTGCATCTCGGCTTGGTACACCGGCTATATTACAACATATATTATATATATATATATATATTATATATATATATATATATATATATATATATATATATATATATATATATATATATACAAAAAATCATTTATTATAATTATGTGGTTTATTTTGTAGTTATTATTATTCTATTATTCATTAAATTTGGTTGTGACCTGGGTAGGTTACGTGGGAAAATGCAGTGAGTAAATCCTAAATAGACAGTTTCGACGTTTTGGATCGATTTTTATACATGACTAAAACTACGAAGATTCTGTCCGTTTGCGTTTTATACTTCAACATTTACTAGACAAAAGTTAAAATCATAAAAATAATTCCAAGAGACTCATTTTTATGATAGTAATTACACCTATTTGGACTTAGGAGCACCACCAAACTATGCAATTCTTCTCGTATCCAATCCTTACAATCAAAAATCCTTAGGGAAACCTCAATCCTCTTTACTGTTTCGCAAACTAACTTATCCACAAATATCTTAATGTTGTGCATATGTCGGTGATTTAACCCAAATCAGATACCTAACTCTTCGTAGTTAACTCGATACCCATTCAAGTCAGTTAGCATCACAACTTGCTCCCTTTAATATTCCAGATAACCCTTCGAGGTGACTAATATAAAATGGCCGTAGGATCTTCTATTACTGAACTTTTATTGAAGGCCTACCAATTGCTTTAAAAGCAATTGCCATGTCAGTATGAGCATTATATTCAATTTTCCTAGATGTATTTTTATTCCGTTGAAAAAAATTTATGTTTTGAGAGAAGTGGGTTTAATGTTTTCATTGCTAAGGAAAATGCATAGGAAATGTTTTAGTTTGCTTAAACGAAATCACCTTTAAGTTGACACCTTCTCTAAAGGGTCATTGTATAATTTTGATTTTATTTTTATTAATTTATTTTTCATGTGCCTGTTTTGAAAAAATGTTTTGAGTTGTGCCACTATCACAGCCCATGAGCGATTTCAATAAATAGTGAAAAACAAAATGATTTTTTTTTTCATAAATTTATTGATATTCACAAGTGTATACAATATATATATGTAATACGTAAACACGCGCTGAAATTATTACAATGACATCTCAAAACATGTGAAGAAACTACCTATTAGTTGCTAGCACAAACGTTCTACATTAGGAAGTGCCTTCGTCATCCTCTTTTTCGACAAATCGGACTGTTATGGGGAAGACTAGTGGAAACGAGTGAGTATGGAGGTCATCGTGGAAGGATAGGCATCTGGATTTTCTCCTACTAATGGAACATTAAGATCATCATGAATGTTTACTCATAAATGATTTGGAGTATTGAGTATTTTACAAACGATCTCTGATTTCAAGGATTCGAGAAGGTTTAGTGGAGCCCCAAAACTCAACTACGTATGTCCAAACACGTCTGATTACTGTCATTCAAACGAGTCCTTTGTTATTAATAAGAAACTTTAAACCTTTATGATTGTTGTAATAGTTTTAATGCGAGCAGTTTTTTGTATTGGATTGGAAAATAAGTCGTTTCGATATTTCTGTTTATTTTTACATCGTTACGGTCCATTTCTTATCTGATGAATTAATCCCTAAGGTAGATTGTTTACATTAGCTTAGTATTGTAATTGCTATTGCACTGTGAACATGGAAAAAATATTCATTATCTGCATATTTTGCTGTATTATTTTAAAAAAGGTAACCGTGCTGCAGATTTTAGAACATCCCATTAACAAATTTGCTGTGTTTATGGGGATGATTCCTTAGCCGAACGCTCCTGTCAAAATTGGTTTGCCAAAATTCGATAAGTAAATTTTGACATCAATGACGCTCCACGGTCTGGTCACATGAATGCCATCAGGACAACCAATTGATTAAACTCTATACTGTTCGCAATTAACAAAGTTGGATCATTTAATTTTAAAAAAGTTCCCAGAACTAGCAAATCGACAGGATGTGGTTCTCTACCAAGATTTACTACATGCAAGGCCCCGCACCTCGTTGGTCACTCTCAATAAATTGTTTAGCTTTGGATGGGACCTTTTGCTCTGTCCTACGTATTCAGCAGACTTAGTTCCAAATGACTGCCACTTATTCCGGCCTCTGCTGAACAGGACATCAAAAACCATTTGGATCAGTTTTTTACAATAAACCCCAGACCTTCTATGAACTGGTATTATCCAAATAGTCGAAAGATGGGAACAAGTTCTACTAAATAATGGTGAATATATCGTTGATTAAAATAAATTTCTATCATAATAGTTTCACTCTCAAAAACCGAACGAACTTATTTGCCAACCTACTAGATTCCAAGTAGGTTTTTTTGTTAGATGGAGTCCTAGGTAGGGAATCTGTTCTACAGGTATTAGTGGAACATTATCAAATGATTCCTTTTAGATTTTCTAGAAGGTTTATGGATTCCATGATTTGTTAGTATCTGAGGGGAGTTAGCACTCTTGAGTATTCCCCTAAATATTTTCTATTGTTAATTTTAAATGCATGGAGTTAACTCAAAGTAATATATATTTATATATTTTCTTAATTGGGATTTCCTCTCATGTGAAGTATCTCTGAACCAGATTCCTCTTTATCATGTGTTCTATTAAGGTTACGATTGAGCTATTTACACATTCAGCAACGATCTATAATTTCCATCACCTCCTACACGATCCTGATCACACAGAGCAGGCACCGATAAGACTGCACAACACCTAATGGCCGATCTCTATTTGCATACAATGAGGGTTAGCACATCCTCTCATCTCCTGCACTCTCTTGCACTCAGCCAATCATCTTCCTTATAGAGCAGATGATACGGTAATGAACTACCAGATGTCGCCACCTTCTGGTGCCGGCGGCAAGGACACGGCCTTCGTGATCTGTAATATGCGGTCTCTATATATGTCATTAATGCTCTTTGTGGAATGCTTGACAGATGTCCTCCGTCTTCAAGCACGCAATACATGAATTCCTGAACAGTAGCTAATAGATCTGGGTTAAATTTAAATATTTTCTATTCTAATTTCGTTTTTATTAAAAAAATAAAACACTATCTTGTGGTTGGTGCATTCTTAGATGGAGCTTGAAATTGATAATAAATTTTACTCATTTTCAATTAAATTGGTATTACAGCATATTTAAATGTGATGCGACATGTGGACCTGACTGTGGTTTGGGAATCTACCGATATATGTTTAGCAAAATAGAGTTTACAGTGGTAAAACTATTTAACCAAACGGTACTAAATTTTAACTACATCGTCTTCATAGTTCTAGCAAGGCTTAGCAATAATAAAATTTAAATGTACAATGTTCAGTGGCGGAAACAGGATTTACCACACTGTCACAAACTTTGGCTAGAAATTAAAATCCAACCGATTGAAAATTATTTCTGCTAAACAAAAAAAAAAAAAAAAAAAAAAAATATTACCAAGTCAAAATTATTATTAATTTTTTTGTGTGTAGAAATATGATCCATGGGCCTTTACTTTTACGCACTGATAATGCAGTCCATTATCCGCAAGAGTTTCTTAATAGTCTCAGTCCATCTGGATTGCAAACTAATAGATTAAAATTAAAAATTGGATGTATAATTATGCATTTATGAAATCTTCAAACAGCTAATCAATGCAATTTTAACTAGGTTAACATTTACTGCTATGCGTATAATGAGAAGAAATAATGTTAAATTGCATTTTAACTTATCTCCAACTATGTAAGCTATTTACTTATGAACCTAGTTCAATATTAACAGCATTACCATATTGAATTAGTCGTATTGAGAACCACTAGTTTTAATATCGATTCTTAGTGCCATCGAACTCGCCATATCTACAACCAAGAGTTGATTTTTTTCATGGATTGTTAATATTTATACAAATAATGAATATAGTATTATTTTATTGACGGATTAAAGAGAAATACATTTTTTAAATGAAGGTTAGTTTTCTCACGTCCGGTCTTTCTACTCCGAAGTCCACGCCTTTGAGTTCCAGTACACTTTCTCCATGACCTTATCTTGGGATTTCCTGGACCTGGAGCCCACAGTGACCTAAGAGTTATCCAATATTGAATCATGATATTTCAATTCGGTGTAATATTTTAAATTACAGTTTACACTCTAACAATACAAATTTTTTATGAAGAAAATCACCTGAAAAACTATGAAACTAGTTTGAAATAATATATAAGATTTTATTTGTATTAATATTATGAAAAAGCATTTTAAAAATCGTCATGCTAAGTAGTCAAATCTACAGCCGTTTATGCTCCACCAGCCATGTAGTATGATATTATCAACTGTTTAGAAAAAAACTGATTAATTTTTATAATCCAACGCTGTTTTATATTCTATCCATATTGTTTGGACTAATAAAATACTCGCCTATAATAATAAACTAATAACGAACTATTCTAACAAAATTATTTTTATACAAAAAACTACTTTACATTTAAAAAGAAAAATGACAACTGCTTGTGAAGCAACTACCCACGCTTCAATAAAAACTTCTATATGACAAGGTCCTTAGGCCATCTTCTTTTCAGACGCCTTTGAAGGTTGTCAAGAATAGAATGGAAAGAAAGTTAAGAGACTAGTGGATTTGAATGGTTATGGAGATTACTATGAAAGGATAGGTATCTGGTTTAGGCTAAAGCAACAACACATGGGACATAAAGGTCTTTATGGATAAGTTTATTTATCACGATTAAGGATTTGTTGCAAAGATTTTGGATTATAAGGATTAGATAGAGATGAATCAAATGGTTGAGTGAAGCCCCAAAGCTCAATTAACAAAATATAACATACAAACTTACCTTTCTCAACTATTCCGAACCACATTAAAAAAAAATCTACAATATTATGGCTACTAAAAAATTTTACGATGTCAGCTAAGGTACGTATGATGGTATAGAAATATCAATCAATAGAATTAGGATTGATGAATTAACAGCCACTTCTATTAGAATTATTTTTATTTGAAAAATGGTTTCTAAAAACATGCACAAAATTGCAAAATATATTCAATATTCGTATGGCTTAATTCCTATTCTGCTTCATCAAGGTCTTAAAATCCTTTTCAAAATTATGTTTTTGTATATTATAAAAAAGTATTTTTTTTTTCGTTGGTTAAACATCTTAATGATAATTTAAAAAATCATTGATGTTTTCATACCTGAATTTATTGGTTCTCGTTACCTCGTGTTAAAAATTTAAACTGACACATCAAGAAAAGATTTAAGCAGAATGTACTAGGAAAGAAGTCACAACAGTAAAAAAAAGAATAAGAAAAAATATATTTAAAATTTTTTTTAAGACTCCAATCCAAAATACTTGGTAAAATCCTCAATATTATGCCACAAATGAACTGATCCATAATGACTTCATAATTTTTTTCTATTTAATTTGATAAAAATGTAAAACAATATAACAAACATTGCTACATACCTAAGGAGGCAAAATGAAAAGGACTTCTGAAAGCTTAAAGCTAAGGCTTAGATCAGACTGAATATGAAGGTAGGAGTAAAGGTCAGCTAGTTCGGTTGAAACCTTTAGGTTTTCCCTATGTATATAAGAACGGAAAAAACCAACCAGCTATGGAAAACCGAAAGGTTTTTGTTTTCAAATTTTTGTATGTTTTTAGGTACAAAAACTACTACTGATGAAGGATGTTTAACATTCAAAACTAGGATTGAAATAAAAATAATTATAAATATTTTGAAATTCTGAATGATTTTACAATAAGTTAAATTGGCATAACAAACGTGTACAAAATATGGTGACAATTGAAATCTCTGTGGTGACACTGGCTGAGGCTAACGAGGAGCTGGATGAGAGATCTCCTAGTGTAACAATATTATTGTAATTATATTATTATTATAATATTATTGTGGTCATGAGTTTGAACCTTTCACCATCATGTCAACCCATGTCATGAGCCTCATTTACATATTTCTTATTTTAATTGTATTTAAGGTGCGAATAATAATTTTGAAGTTAAAAAGAAAATGTGTTATATTACTTAAAGATTATTTAAATCCATTTGATTTTAAATTAAAAAAAAAAAAAAAATTGTGATGTCTTTATATTTATATATTTTTTTCTCTGGATTTCCTGAATTGTCGACATTCAAACTAGGTATATTCCTATCATATGACTTATGGCCTTATCTGACAGCAGAGAGCGCACTCTATTTCCAGTCGCACTAACGAGATCTCATATTCCTCTACTCTTCGTCCAATCCGGAGGGGCTTCTTCGTATCGTATGGCTTATTTCCTATTCTGCTTCATCAAAGTCTTACTGTTAATCTGCAAAATCCTCATCAAAATTATGTTTTTATATATTATAAAAAGTATTTTTTTTGTTCATTGGTTAAAACATCTTCATGGTAATTAAAAAAATGATTGATGTTTGGATACCTAAATTTATCGGTTCTTGATACCGATACGTCGTGTTAAAGATTTAAACTGAGACATCAGGAAAATATTTAAGCAGAATGTTCAAGGAAAGTAGTTTTAACAGTAAAAAAAGAGAATAAGAACAAATAAATTTAAAATCATGTCATCATAATAATCATAAAATTATGTCACAAATGAACTTGTCCATCATGATTTAAATGTCCAATTAGTTGCTGAATTGGTCCAAAACAAGATACATATCCTACCATGATGAACTACATGTCCACTCGATTCTCGATAAATCTCCGAGGATTTTGAAAAGAAGATGATCTGGAGATCATATAATAGAGAACTTTTATTGAAGTCCTTCTAATGGTTAGTTTCTTTAAAAGTTATTGACACGATACTGTAATAATTTTTTTCCCATAAATTTACTTTATGAACACATTGAATATTGTTGTAAATATAAATAACCTTTTTTTTTTAAAAAAACTATTTATTGATATTTACAACTGTTCACATTATATACAACTTTCTGTATATATGGAAATATATCGAAAAATTTAAATGTTGAGTGATGCTATGAGAAAACGTAGATTAACATTTTTGTGGGCATTTGATGAGAATGGAAGAAAGCAGACTGACAAAGAAAATTTTCCAACACAGCCTTCAACAACAGATAAAAAATACATGGATACGGATGGTTAGGGAGGATATGAGGGTACAGGATACTTGCAAATGTACAGTGGAACTCAATGTGGGATAGAGACAAATTTCGGATCAAATCTCCGGTGAGATGAAAGAAGGAAACAGCAGGCAGAGGTAATGAAGAGGTATTGGAGGGAGCGGAAGAGCAAGAAATGAATTGTTGAGCCTGGTCCACAGATGGCCGAACTCGTAAGAAGGAGAAAATGTCAATATTATGTTAAAAACTACTCACTAGAAGTACTTTTACCGTTGAGAAACAACGGTAAATTACATTTTTCTAAAACTTCAGATTTTTTTTTTTTTTTTTTTTTTTTACTATTTCTTAATATTTATAACTATAAACAATATACAACTAGTAAATTTGAGGAAAATGATTATAATGACAAATGACATGTGAAGAACTATTCACTAGTAGCATTTCAATAAACATTCTTCATTAGAATATCTCTTGGACATCTTCTTTTCATACGCCTCGGAGGATTTTCGGGAATGGAGTCTGAAGCAAGTTGGGAAACTAATAGATTCGAGTGGGTATGGAGTCCCGTATGAAAGGTTAGGGATATGGTTTGGGCCAAATCAGCATTATATGAAACATTATGATCTTTATGGATAAGTTTGTTTGTAATAAGGAATTGCTATGTCCGTCTCTGAGTCCGGGTCAGCATTAATCTAATTATAGGGATGCCAGTCAGGACTGAATCTCCTGACAAATGATAAATATGTATTTTAAATCTTTAATTAATTTAATTGAATCTTCTCCAGAAGGTGATCGTGGGGTCGATAATTATGTATGTTAATTATAAATAAGGGTAAACCAAATATATTAATAAATGAGTGGCATGCAAATTGTAAATAAATTCGACGGTTCAATAAAAACAATATATATTCCATTATGGGTTGACATAAAAATTACAGTTAGAAATAAGAATCAGTTAATCTAATATCTTAAAATTAACATAAGAAACTTAGCCTAAGCTTATCTTCTTACTGCGAGGGCGATGCTATGTTGTGGAGGGAAGCGGCTACATGGCGAGAATCCTCAGGCTGGCCCAAAGGCCAGGCACCAGACCAGGGGGAACCAAGACAGGACTACCAGACTCCAGACTCTCTCAAATACTGCTCCACTGATCGACTCAAACTGATTTTGAAAATGTTTTCCGGCCCTTTGTGACTACCAGGCTCCGCCCCTTGTAATCGGACACGCCCACCGACTTTCCAGTTTTATGAATTTTAGAAAAACTCAAAATACAGAGTTTACCCCGAATATCACCTGGTAAGGGATAGGCAGGTAGAGAAATATGGCAATCACACCAACCAAGGGTGTGAACTGCTGGACCACATGCAAGAGGCTGTGAAGGGGCCAGCCACCCTACTACGCAACACGCGAATATTATGCTTATTTAATTAAACCCTAAAGGTTTGATACATAGCAGAATATTGAGGATTTTGATATAAATAAGAAATAGAAAATCCTTTAAAATTTTTAAAATTTACTCTAATAAATTTTAATTTATTAAAATAAATGCTAGCTAACTATCTACCTACTTAGTCAAAAATTTATATTGCATTGCTGGATTCAGACTCAGATTCAGTTCTTGCACAACTAGGATTCCATTTTCACTTCACAAATTTCACTTTATATGAATATACCATTGTTTCCTCTATTGTACATACAAATCTAATCATTGTACCAAAAGATTTTTTCATTTTCTTTTATTCTTTTTCTTATTTCATTTAATTTTCTCTTATTTCTAGAATGTTATCTTATTTTATTTTTTGTTGTTTTAACCATCATCTATGTACATAGTGTCATTATTGTATTATTGTTTTTCTTTATTTCTTTTATCTCATTCTGTCTCTGACCAGATTTAATTTATTTATACCTGTACTCATCTGTTATTCTTAATGGACTTTATCCCAGAATAAAATTATTTTTCTATTCTATTCTAAAAGAGGAATTAGAGTGCCACTAACGCAAAGTTTCTATACATTTTGTTGTGTTGTAACTGATCTAAAACGCTACATATTTTTCGTATTTTATAAAACGACCATATTACAGAGTCATTATAATATTTCTTTGTAATGTTGTAAATAAAAAAAAAATTGAAAAATATAAAAAATATATAATTATATTTGACTTATAAAAAATATAATAATATAAATATTAGGATTTTTCGTTTTTATGACTGGTTTACTTTCTAAGAACCGGTTGACTAATCAGTTAATAAATGAACTATCTTACGAAGAATGTGAATTCCTATCACGTAGACTACGGCTAACTGTCGATTTCTGGCTACTGTTGACTCACCCAGCGAGTTCGACATACATTTTTTAAAAGTTTCTACACGTATCCATTGTTTGGATATATTATGGACTGTGAGAAAGATCTCAGAGGTATCTATATGGTTGATATTATAATTTAGGTAGCATTTGTTTAATATTGATGAAGCCGTTCCCAAATGTCTGTTGATTATATTCATATGTATTAGTCAGCAACTGTTTTATCACTTTCATAAGTAGTAATTCTGTGCTTTATGCTAATAATTTTTGTAGTTTGAATAAACTTTAGTTTACTAATTATGAAGGTGTAATGTTGAAATTCAGGATTTGAAGTTTAGGTTCTTTGGTTTTTATTATTATTTTTTTTTTTCATTTGTGGCCTTACGTGGACGATTTAACAACATTATTGATATTTTAAAAGTAGAAGAAGTAATCGTATTCTTATACAAGAAACGCCCATAACTGATTAGTTTGCTAATCATTTTTGAATTATTATAACCATAGAGTAAGAATTAATTATAAAAAACAAAACAAAAAAAAAAACGAGAAATACTACTACTACTAATAATAGTAATATAATTTAAAAAATAGTATTGAAAAAAAAATCCTCCACTTCAGTGATTGCTTCATACACAGACTTGTATTTTGTTTACCTCGGTGTTGGTTTCAAAAATCGAAAAGAATATAGTTTTTCTTATTATAATGATACATTTCTACAAAAATGTTTGTATTATATATTATATATCGTTGTATTGTAATTGCATTTAGATCAAGCTATTCACATTGCCCTCAACCTCATCCCATTTTCTGTAGGTCACGTTTCCCTTCGAGGCCATCGAGCGGTACGTTAGAGAACCTTGCACAGTACTCGTATGGCGATAGTAAAGGTAAACTAAATGGTAAAGGATCTCTCTGTTCTCCTGGATCTGGAGACCACGCTTCACCTGTTACTCCCACCTAAGGGGAAAAAGGTCATGTTTCATAGACTGTATATGGTATCTATATTTATATCACCTTCAGATTAATTATTATACGAAATAATTCGTTTCCTAATTTGGAGCGTTCTATAATTAAAGCCGCCCCTGAGTTAGATAAATATAAAAAAAAAAAAAATAATAGTAAAATTGTAATTGATTACTATTTATATTCAAATTAGTTTTTCCTCCGGTTTCCCCCGCGATTATAAAAAAAAAAAGAAGAAAGAAATTGTTTATTACTTAGTGTCGGGGCCCCGCAAAGTTCTCCGTGTTTTTTAATTGATCTTATAAGATTAAAATGAAAAGAAATACTTGTTCTGAATATTGACGAAGTTGAAACTATAACATTAGGATTGGTGAATTAATTGCTACGTCTATAGGAAATTCTTCTTCTGTAGCTCTACAGTCCCGGGTGGACCTTGGCTTTTCCAACAATACTACACCACTCCTCTCTACACAATGCCCTAAACTTCCAGTTCCTTACACCAAGGGTCCGGAGGTCTCCTTCAACATCTTGCAGCCATCTTCTTCTTGGGCGTCCTCTCTTCCTGGTACCAAACATTGTCCCCAATAGTAGCTTTTTTAGAGCTCTGCTATCTTCCATTCTCAGAACATGGCCCAACCATTCAATTCTTCTCGCTTTTTTAAACTGAACCATGTCACAGGAACCGTACATTTCATATAACTCTCTGCTTTTCCGAATCCTCCACTCACCCTTAACCATCACAGGTCCATATATTATCCTAAGAATTTTTCTTTCGAAAATTCTCAGTGCATTTATTATGGAAGTACACAGGGTCCATGTTTCAGCAAAATATGTCACGATAAGCCTTATTAAGGTTTTAAGGTTGCACCTATAGGAAATTAGTTTATTTAAAATCTTGTTTCGAATGTTTAACATTCATTTTAAGTTCTAAAATATACAAAATTACTTAAACATCAGCACTTTGTTACATAGATTGTATACGAGGTGTGATCAAAAAGTTCCAGGACTGAATTTTTATACATTTATTCATACAACATACAGATTATTCAAATTTGTCTCATTCGAAGTACTCCCCTTGGGAAGCTACACACTTTTGCCACCGGTGTTTCCACTGATCAAAGTCCCCAGAAAACTCTTCTTTTGTATAGGTGTTTAGCAGCTCCGTTGTTTTTTCTTTAATTTCGTCAACTTTTTGAAATCATCGTCCTTTCAGGTGTCTCTTGAGCTTCGGGAAAAGAAAAAAGTCGGTTGGAGCCAGGTCAGGTGAGTAGGGGGGCTGAGGAATGACAGTCATTGCGTTTTTTACACAAAAGTTACGGATAACTTTGGTCTTCAGTCAACAGTTTTGACACAAACTTTGCTGCAACACGACGCATTTGAAGTTTTTCAGTTAAAATTTCCTGACATGACCCAAATGAAATGTTACACTCTTCTGCCATTTCACGGATTGTTAGTCGACGGTCTGATCGTACGAGAGCGTTCACTTTAGCAACATTGTAATCATTGATTGACGTTGAAGGGGGTCCGGAACGAGCATCGTCGTCTGTGGATGTTCGGCCATCTTTAAACCTCTTGAACCACTGATGGCAGCATGATCGGCTTAGACATTCTTCACCAAAAGCCTCTTGTAACATCAAAAAGGTTTCAGAAAACGTTTTGTTCAGTTTCACACAAAACTTCACACATACACGTTGCTCTTCTTTCACATTCATTTTCTTAAAATAGCCAAACTCTATAAAACTAACCTCAAACAAACTGTGCTAATGTTACTTTCAGTGATGTTATGATTGATCTGCAAACACAGCTGTGTTCCTGTTGAGTCAGGCAATACAATGCTGCCAACCGCATCGCTGTGAGCCATTGCATTCCCATAGTATATAAAAAGTCCTGGAACTTTTTGATCACACCTCGTATGTTAATGTTTTTGAAATGTAAGACAAGAAATCAAATTTCTAAGCTCCTTTTGACTCTGTTTCTCCTAATGCGAAATAAACGTACGAAACCTCTATTTTTAAGTGTTCTTACACGCTCTAGCTCAGTTACACAATTTACACACAGTTTGCTCCGTTCGAAAATTTGGCGAAATCCTATTTGTCAGAAATTTAATGGAGAATACGTTTTGTTATGTAACATTTATCGCTAGGGCCTACCGTTTTGGAGCGATATTGGTTTGAATAAAAAAAATCACATTTGAAACCTCTATTTGAAGTTTAGGGCCTTATCTCTGTTGGTGTTGCTATGATCGAAAATTAGATGACATTTCCCTTGTCAGCTATATTTGTCTCAAATATATTTATTTCGAATTATCGCTGATTGATTATTTAATCTAATTTTTCATTAAAGTAATTTGATCCTTTTCATTATAAAAAAATTTCGGAACTTATAAAAGTTTTTAGTTATTTAGTTTTCGAAAATAAAGTGATGCGTAGAATATTTGACACAAAAAATTATGAAGAAACCGGAGAATTTAGGCTTCACAACGCAGAACTGCGCGAGTTATATCCGGTATAACTTGTGTCAAGTTATACCGGATGTAACTTGTGTATGTATAACCGGTATGTATACATACGTGTGTATGTATAATCCGGATGTATAACTTGTGTCAAGGCCGACCTGGTAGATTTGGCTTTTTGTGGAGTAGGTTGGAGGGAGGTGTGTCGTCAACGGCTGGTGGTGTCGGCATTGAACCTTCGGGTTCGCTAAGTCTTTATTTATTTATTTATAATTCTAAAATGTAAATTGGAATAAGCAGTAGATTATAGATAGTTTATCCATGATCAATTGTTTCTCCCACTCTGAGAATAATTGATTTTTTTGTAAATAATTTTAATATTGCGCGAAATAAGTGGTGTTTACATGTAAGTTATTAAGACCCATTAATAGACTAAATAAAAAATAAATGTGGGTTTCGGAGATGGCTTAAAATAATCACTGCTTGAAGGCCAATGGGATCGCCACCCACGAACTAGCTCCCAAACGGCGTGATGTCATTGGCCAGTGCCAACCAATGGCCGAGGTCCTTACATCCAACAGATTATACCCCTCGGTGACGTCACCAAGGAGCGGGCGGTCCCTGATTACTTCCTACTTCTTCGAGGATGGCTCTTGTTTGTCTTCAATGTCAGCCTCCAAAGGACTGGATTACAGGTAACTCTTCATAGATCACCTCTAATTGCATCATCATCATCAAACTGTGGCGTGTATTCCCAAAATACTACCAAATTATTCATGCCATCATTGTTGCATCCTTGAACGTAAAAGGAATAATACAAACCTTTATAAATATTGTTGTTCACTAATTACGAATTATAGATGAGGTAATTTTCCTTGACATTGATTGTAGGTTAATACTAAGATTAACGTTTTTATTTTTTGCGTTTCGCCCTATGTGCCCTTCTTCAGGGCCACAAGAAAACTGATTGTGAATTAGGATTAATAAATTAATTGCAAACTTTATTGAAATTTCATTTTCAATGGGTGGTGCAATAAGATAAAAATGATGCGAAAAATAAGGAGGGAAAACAAAACGGGCTAACACACGCGTTACCGGGAAAATTTGAAAAATAAAATCGGACAGGGCCATGACGTCGATAGCATGGACACTCTTATTTTCATTATAATATTGAAATCTATTGGCTCTAGCCCATTTTGGACAATCACTTCTCAATCTCCAGCAATATTATGATCTAGGATTGAAAAATCACTTCTGTATTTGAAGAGATAGACACCCTGCAGAAGCTTGAAGTTGGGAATATCGTGCCCGGACAGGACAGGGCCATGACAATTGGTCAAATTTTACAATTTTTCTACACAAAAAAAATATTTGATCGTGAAAAGAAAAATTTCACTTTTAGATAAATCTATACACTATAATTTACAAATTTTCCCAGGTCCAAAATCATAAATGGGGTGCCACAAATGTACTTGAAACCACTTCTGCCCATCTATATGAGAATGACCCAAGAAACAGCATTTTACAAGTCGTGACTAAACTTATAAATAATACTAATAATAACTACAAAAAAATGTATTATGTATTTTACTTATTTATTATTCATCTTACATTATTTATAAAACCAATCAAATTTACTGACGTAATTCTTTTTTTCTGTTTCAGGTATGTTCTTTTCTTTCTTCTCTTTTGTTTTACAAAAGGTTTAATCGTGAGTACTCTACTTTGTTTTTCTTTATTCCTATATTTAAAGTTAATAATAAGATTCTAAGGGGGAGAAATTGTTTTTATTCAGTCAAATCAGTACTAAGTTACATTTAGAAATATTTTGTTACGAATATAATTTACTCTCTGTGTTGTTGATTGAAATGCTTGTATTATCTGGATATGCTCTTTTTAACTTGACCTATAAATTTGATATACATATTTCAAGGGTCTTAGGCTTGAAGGAGAAATGTCCAAAAAAATTGAAACTGAGACTTCATCGCCAACTGTTAGCTTGTCCCATATACTATCTCTTAAGCCTCATTGATGCTAGAAAGAGGATTGGGACATGTTTTGAACTTTAAGAACCCATTCCCAATGATAAAAAAATATAGACTTAGTTTTTAAATTTTAGTTTTTTCAAAACAATGTTTATGGTTGATTCTTCCTTCTAGCCTAACACTCTTAAAAAACAGAATATTTAAAAATTTCTTGAAATGTAGAATGCCGAAAAAATACAAAAGAAATTTTTTTTTTTGTTGATTTATGAATTATATTAATATTCGATTTTCAACTTGGGAAAAGTATAACAATTGTTTCTGTATTTATGGACATTAAGGTCTGTGAAGCAGAAAAGAAATTCGCTGGCAGTGTTGCCAACAGAAATCATGACACCGCTTGGAGTATTGGGGTTCACTTAGTCCTCCATTGTGCCAACTGCCTGTCGATATCCAGATGGCAGTGGCCAACCAGGCGGTTGACATCTCTCCCTTTTAATGGACTCTTTATACTCCAGTTCCTTCAGCATATCTTAACTTCCCCTTTTAAAAATATTTTAAAAAATTAACCCTAAAGGTTTAAATGTATATACTCACATTTTTTTTTTTTTTTTCATTTCAAATAAACAAGCATAATTAAAGGATTAATAGGTTTTATTCACTGAGTTTAGATACTTTGCCGGTAATCAATAGACGACTCCTTAATTCTTCCTAAACATTATTAAGATTTTTTTTTGTATTCCATAACGTCATTATGTACTCTGATTAGACTCTGATTAAACTTTATTTCACGGTAGTACCAAAAAATAAATATCTACCATTTG
The DNA here is from genome assembly GCA_003667255.2 of Euschistus heros. NCBI lineage: Eukaryota > Metazoa > Arthropoda > Insecta > Hemiptera > Pentatomidae > Euschistus > Euschistus heros. The sequence goes on along the minus strand of RCWM02000732.1, from coordinate 195,910 downwards.
AGGTGGGAGCCGTACCCACTACCTTCTTTACATGCGCTGTTTTTTGTTGTTTTTTTTTGTTGTTTTTTTTTTTGCTTCGCCCGCTGTCTTAAGTAAAGAACATAGATAATGTTGACTAATAATTGAAGTTTAATTTTTTTGTCGATAAAAATCTTAAACATTATTTCTTCAATGATATTTTCCGCATAGTAATAATTTTTAACCTGGTATTATTGTACAAATTGGGTGGTCACATAATAACTTAATTTGACATCGAATCTTCAATTATTATGTATGATTTTAATTGATAACTTTAAATATATATGATAGTGTACTAAACCGTGTTTGCGTGTGACGATCATACATTTAAATTTTTATTGTTGTAAATGTTTTTATCTCTAAACCTTCCTAAAACTATAAAAATGATTTAGTTAAATTTGCTGCGGGTAGGCTCACAAGTTTTACCAAGAACATATCGATTTTCAACTTCAATGGGATCCACGTTTCGCTTCACATATTAAATTTTTTTTTTAAATTTTAATTGAATATAAGTAAATTTTATCATCAATTTCTAGCTCTATATATCACCGTACCTTTGCAACCTCTCATGTAGAATAGCGTTGCCACCTATCGGTCAATTTTCAAATTTCTCTATTAATAACTACATATTATCGCTTTTTTAATGACAGATTAATGAAAAATCGGTAGATTTTATTACTGCTAAATCTTCCTGGAACTATAAAGATGATATGGTTAAAATTCGGTACAGATTGGTCTAGTAGATTTCGTGGTTAATGATAACAAACTGAGAATGCTTGTCCTTTTATGTAATAGTATAATAGATTGTGATTTCTGAATTTTGAGCCTTCTTAACATGTTTATCCATAGAGGTAACACGGTTTTTCTAAAAATGTTTACTTATCACCTCCCTCTCTTGACCTTTCATTTATGAATCTGCTTGAATTATCATTGCGTACTCGAGAACACTTCTGTGCTCTGTATCAGTTAAATGGTCTGTTGCTTGCGTTATGTTTTGGCAAAATGTGTTTTGTACCCCGTTAGGCTGACACTCCTAACAACAACAGCTTACGATTTCGATGAATCCTTTGAGGAAAAGGAACACTCTGATTCAGTAGAAAAACCCACAATTTTTTCTAGACAATCTAAAAATAACTATTACATATACTTTTAACCTGTTTTGTAAAATTGTGGATTTTTCTATTGAATCAAATAGGTGTTTTTCCTTCAATAAATTAGTTTGATTGGTTATCTCATTCTATTTTTTACTATGATCGTTTCAAACCGCAAACATTCAATCGTTTTCAATGTATTCCTCAATATCTGATGCAACTTCTTCTTGTTTTAAATAACAAATGTGATAATGCTATTTCTTTCGTACTTTATATATCTATGTACAGGGTGTGTACCTCTTAGTGTAAAAAAAAAAAAAGGGTGAAACTAGATAAAAAATGTAGCAAAATGCCGCAGACCTTTCTATTCCAATCCGTTGCTGACATGCGATAAATCAAAGACTTTTTTTGAGGAAACCACGCTTTTTTACCATTAAAACTGTAATATCTCCATTTTTTTAAAATATTTTTCAAACTTTGACATTTTCGGATTTAGCATTACATCTCATTACTTCAACGCTCATAATGCCCATTTCCATTAAGGGATTGTCATAATGTTTTGTTCACACAAGTAACTGATTTGTATGCCAAATGAGAACACCATGTTTGTTTTTTTATTTAAAAGTAAATTTCGATCAAATCGAAACAGAATCATTACTTTTAACATATCATTTGAAATCTGATTAAAATTTGCAAATTTTTGTCAGATTTGCAGTATTTGGGATATTTTTTTCGAAAAACGGTTAGCGTTGAAGCAATATAAGACATTGTAACTTCCCTAAATAAGGTGAAGATCAAGCTGTTCTTTAGGTCACAATTATGTAAAATGCAAGGTTACATGTACTCTGTTCTTATAGGAAATGTAATGCTGAATCCGAAAATATGGTCAAAGCTGGAATAATATTTAAACAAAATGGAGATATTACAGAGGTCTGCGGCATATTTCTACATTTTTGATCTAGTTTCACCCTTTTTTTTTTTTTTTTTTTTTTTTTTTTTTACACTAAGAGGTACTCACCCTTTATACACGAGTTATGGGAAATAATGATTAGGAAAAGAATTCATGTATAATAATTCCATGACTTATTATCACAAAACTATAGCTAACGTCAATTGAATTTGTTTTATATGTAATTTTAATTTTATTTTAATATTAATGTTTATCCTTGGTCAAATATGTGATGATTGTTATTTAATAGAAAGTTAAGCAATTTTAAGTATTATCAAGCCAAATATGTTTATTTCTGCGTATCTACCATGTATAATAAAAAATGGTAATGTGTTTTTTAGATACAGATTCTAGGTGAACGTTGAGGCGCGGAGTTGTGTAACCCGCAACGCACATCTGTTACGCGTTCTTTAGTATCTTAAAAGTGTATTTTGTTTTTTTGAGAATTACATTGGTATTATTGGATTCATTTTAAATGCCTCTATATTAATAATTTATCAGTTTTATATATGTATTTGTATATTAAAAGTAGATCTGAATATAAATATACTATATTAATAATATAAATATATATGTGATTGTTATGTACGATGTATTTATGAGCAAAACACTTCAACGGTATATGTATACTATATTAATGTAAATATACTGACGGACGAAAAATTCCTCCCAATTGATTTTTTTTTTTTTTTTTTTTCATATTTACGTCACCATATTCTGTAACCAAAGCATATGTAACCTATGGGGATTATTAAACATATTAATTAAATAAAATCAAGAAATTTATGTAGATTTAAAATAAATTAATTTAACGAAATTTTAATTAGTATGATCTATTACAGTTTTGCGTTGGATGGGGCATATCCCTCAAGAATTTATTCAATATCACACTAGACCTATGCAGAGTTGGGCAAAATTTAATCATAGCTAATAAATAATCAAAATTTAATCATTACTATTGGTTAACTAATTTCCTGGAATCAACGACATAATTTAATAATAATTAAACATTTCAGTCATTTTTTAGTGAACCCACGGTTATTTGACTGAAAGATTTAATCATTATTAAATTAGATATTTGATTTCAGAAAATTAGTTGTCCAATAGTAATGATTAAATTTTGATTATTTTTTTTGGATATGATTAAGTTTTGCTTAACTCTGCCCGTATGTAACACGTAATGAACGCATGGGGCAGATATAAACCTTATTAATTTAAATTTTAGTAAATTTAATTAATACTTATTTTCATTAGTGCTAGTACGTTTTACATGAACTGGTTAAAGTATAAGAGGGTAAACACATGAAAAAGAATGAAGATCTGAGACGAATAAATGTTTTGGTTGAAATATTTTATCCTCCCAGTGCATATTACAGAAATAATGATTATAATAATAACTTTACCACTAGTTCTTGAGTTCTTTAGTACAGTTTCTTGTTAAAACTATTTATTTTTTATTTTAATTCATACTATTCACTTCATTTATAATTGTTTTCATTTGTTTTTATTGATTTTTAGAGACGGAATGGATGAATCTATATTTTCTTTATTCCATTATTTATATGCCTGTAATTTGGCTGGTCGTATTTTTATCTAATATTTTATTTTTTTTTTTAATATCTTCTTTTCTGTATACTTCAATTATACTTTTACAAGTTTACCTGCCTGCGAATGTTCTTTGTTTCAATGAAGAAATATCAGTACGTTTACTACTAAAACCTGCTATACTTGTAATACCATATAGGAACGTAATAAAACGCCCGTCGATAAAAACACCGCCTTCGATACGACTAACGCCGAGCCGAGACGTAAACAGAAAACGTAAATCCTTATCGTAAAAGCATAGAGGTTGGAAAATAAAAGACACCTTCCTATTATTACCTAATAAAAAGAGCCATAAACCCTTCCCCCCACTCATTCCCCCTCCCCCCACAAGTTGCCCAGGTGAGGAGAGAAATAACGAACGAGCCGTTCCACAGAGAGCAGCAGTTGTTCTTTATAATTATGGCCGACTCGTGAGTATTTATCGCGTACAGTGCCTATAGGCTACATAAACTGTTCCCTACTGCCTCTGTAAAGCTTTATGTATGTTATTAGATTATATACTGGAGTGGGGAATAGGGAAGGGTGTAGAGTGGTCTAATACTATTGGGTCCTTCTATCGTCCCCAACATCAAAGCTATATAGGGCCTTTAATCTCTATATGGTATAAAACAATAATAATAATAATGTTAAATGTTTGTAAATTTTCACCGTAAGCTCACTTAAATTAATTAATGTAGCTTGATTTAATTATATTCAATACAGGTAATATATATGTATTCCTAGTACTGTGTTACACTGATAACCATCGATAACAATCGATAATTCGACGACATCCGATATAAAACACAATTTTCAGCTAGAAATCACTGCTTATAGGGTTTACAATAGGTCCTTAATTTCTAGAACCTCTCGAGATAGGCAAGGATTTTAATTTTACAAAACAGTAGTACGGATCTGTTGATGATATTCTGCCGGAAGCCGAATCTTCATTCTAATAAAATAAAGTTGTGTCCGGCGTCTTATACTGGTTTTGAACACAACTCTTGAATTTGGGACTCAAATGTATCTTGGAAATGTTAAACAGCTGAGTGATCGTTAGATAGTTTCCTCCTATAATAGCCTCCTGTAAGAAACATTTTCCCAATACGGCTTTTTAATTTATCTAGCCAAAGGTCGCTAGTCTTAAAATCGCATTTCCAGTGATTTTATAGTACCTAGAAGAATTTAGATCTTTCGTTTACATTTTCTCCGAAAATTGTTGTATACCGCCGCAGTTCTTGAATGAGCAATACTAATAAACATTCGCTCGCAGTGGGTGAAGTAGAGGGAGTTCTACTGATAGAACCGAATTACTAAGGGTATCGGACTTTCGAAGCTGTACTGCATTTTGTTTTAGGAAGGGGATTTTGGTTTTACTATCAGCACAGGAGAAGATTGTTGATTTTAGCGTGGGATATTTTGATCAATAAATGTGTTTATGTATCGTTGGTTAGGTCATTTATGTTGAAAACGAGTTAGTAAGTATCTATTATGGTACAGATGTGTGTGTTTCAGAGTAATTAATGGATTTTGGAAAGCGATAAAAAATTTCACACGCATGGTACAATTAGGATTGATGAATTAATTGCCACTTCTATTGGAAATATTTTATAAGAAAACAAGTTTCGAATGTTAAATATTCGTAATTAGTTCTAAAACATACAAAATTATAAAAAAAAATCAAACCATTGTTATAATTATTATTATCCTGGGCCCTACAGTCCTAGTCAGGCCTTGGCTTCACAAAGTATCGACTGCCATTCCTGTCTGCCTTCCGCCTTCCTCTTCCAACCAAGCACTCCCAGTCATCTCATGTCATCCTGGACGTTATCCAGCTACCTCAGCCTTGGTATTCCTCTCAATCTGGTACGGCCTGCCGTACATCATCTTTTTTATGAATCATTCTTCCAGCGTCCTATGCACGTTTCCAAGCCTCGACAATCTTCCTTCTTTGACTATAGAAACAATATAGGTTCACCGAACAGTTTTTCCGATTCCGTGTTGCATCTGACTCTCCAATTCCTGCAATTATTCACCGGACTGAAGATCTTTCTGAGGACCTTACTTTCCCAAATCCTCAGTATCCTCTGATTCTCCTGAGTCAAAACCCAACACTTACTTCCATACATCTAATTCGGCCTAATTGCTGATTTGTAAACAGTGATGTTAGGATTTTACTTAGGGCAAAAAGGAATTTCCTACCCGGCGCTATTCTTGATTTTATTCCCGATTTCATTTCATTTTTTCTGTTGTTAGGGACCCCAACTACCTAAAAGTTTTGCATCCTAGTTGTGTGCCCATTAATTTATATCCTTTTATATCTAGTTTCTAGTAGACAACTTGATGTTTTCATGTACTCCGTCTTACTATAAATTCCCAATCCCTTGCTCGCTGCCGCCCTTTAGAAATCTTCTAACTGGAAATTTCCATTGTTACTTGAAAATATATAGCTCATTTGCTGCAACAATTACATAACTCAAAAACTTCAATTTTGCAGAAGGTCAGTCTTGTAAATTAAGTGCAGGACGATCTGTAGACATACAATGGTTACATATCCTGCTCTATCTTAGTGAATAGTTGATGCTCAAATATAACGTTCTACCGACTAAAATTACATTGGGGGAATGGTTCATTATACAGTCAAAAGCTCGGAAAAACTCAAAAGTTTGTTTTTGAGTTATGTCGTTGTTGCTGGAAATGAGCGATATATGAACATTGTGCCATAGATATCTTTTTAAGGTTTTTATTAAATGTAAGACAAGAAATCAAATATATTTCAACGGACTTACTTTCAAATTATTATTTTTTTTTTTCTAATCCTCCATTTATTTTTATTTACAAACATACATACAAGAATTTGGGTTTGGGCATTTGAAGATCGGTGTCCTTGGCTGCTGGTGGATCCTCTATTGGCGGATGGTCTTCCTTCTTCTATGATGAGCGAGGAGGAGTCACTCTGCTGGCGGTAATAAATTCAATTTAAACTCAAAACTGAAACTAATACATCAAGTAGAAAATACCCCAAAATTAAATATTTATGAATCATTAGAAATAATTAAATCGTAGAAATTGTTCTTTAGAAATAAACGATCCAGATTTTTGTTTAAATTGCCATATAAATATTTCCAGTTGTCCCATTCCAAGGGAAATTCCAAAAAATGAATCTACTTGGCTCTTTTTACCTCCCTTCTATTCTTGATATCTTTCAGAAGTCCGTATTGCCCTCTTAGGTGAGTACACATATATTTTATTTCTTGTCTTACATATTTAAAAGCTTTAATATACCTTATCTATGTAACAAAATGCTGTTTTACAAAATTTGTATGTTTTAGAACTGATGATAAATGTTTAACATTCGAATCTAGTTTTCAAATACGTAATATAATTTCAATAGACGTTGGCAATTAGTTCATCAATCCCAATTCATCTTCAATAACAGGGATTCATTGTTTTATTGCATAGAAACATTCTTACGGGGGAGGGGGAAGAAAAATATTTAAATGTCGTAACCATATAATCGACTTATGGCTCTTGATTTTTTTTTTTATTAGGTTTTTTTTTTTGCTTACCCGACTTCCGAGACACTCCAGACCCCCCTAAAGTTCGGCCACCTTCGGCCGATCGTACCCGATCGCTCCCTCGATCCCTTCGCCCTCAGGCAGTAACAGTGATCGCCGGCCCTCCGAAGGGCTAGGATGGAGCTTATAGCTTCCAGTAGTAGGTCTCCCCTCCTCAGGGATAGTTCGCTCATCGACTTGGAAGAACTGTACATCTGGCTTCACACCTTCGAGTCAGGATACGATGGTATGTTATTGTGTGTCGATTAGATCAAACGCTATATTAGAAGTGTAATTGCGACATATGCATACATTACGTAGAAAATAATTTAAAATTACAAATATTGTGTATCAATAGAAATAACAAAAAAGTTTAAAACATTATAAAATCTGTTTTAATGATCCCTAAAAAATATTTATTGACTGTGGTAATATAGAAGATGTAGGTAGTTAGGGTGTGTAGTCATAGAATTGAACACAATTAAAATACTAATTTTAATTAATTGTGCCAAATTTTCAGCCTACAATGCAAGCCTTCATCAGGAGTAGTGAATAAATATTTACAATAGTCTCATTTTAAATTTTATTCCAGTGTGAACAGAAAAACTGATCACTATGAAATCTTTAAAGCATCTCCTTTTACAAAAATACTTTACACCTTTTTTCTGTAACGTCATTTTTCACACTTCATCTTGAGCAACAAGTATTTAATTGTCGGAAAATTAATACAGGTTTTCTGTTTTGTTTTTTTTTGTTTTTTTTAGATTTAGAAAATAAAATAAATAATTTAAAACATTATTTATTAGTCCAAATACTCTCCAGTAATTTTAAAACATTTCTTCTAGCGTGTTAAGAAATGTTCTATGCCCTTTGAATAGAAGTTTAAATTTTTGATATTAAAAAATTCTAAATACTGTTTTTTCTAGAGAAATTTGATTATGAAATTTCGTATCTCTTTAAAACTGGTCCTGTTGTCTAAAAAAAAAAAAAATGGTAGTAAAAAGTATTTAAAATATTCATACAAAATAAAAAATATAGGCCAAACATTGTGTAACCGAATGGAGCTTTCAAGTTTCGATTTTTTTTTATTCACCTATTGATGACGGTCAATTTGTTGAATGAGAGATACTCGGCGATTTCTCGAACAGTTTTTCTAAGGTTTTCTTCGACACAAGTTTTCAGAACGACTTTATCAAGGGTTGGAGTGCTTCGACCTTCCTTTTCTTTAAGGTTGAAATCTCTGTTCCGAAATTTTTCGTAACAACGTCAAACGGTGCACATACTAGTACTGCCATAAACAAAGACTTCCTTACTGTTTCTGTCTGGCCGCCGTTCCAGCCGATTTTAACTCCTAAAATGAAATTAGGCCCAAACACTTTGACATCTTAGTTCTTATCTAATTATACTCTAGTAGCGACTTGCTACAGAAGAGAAGAGAATTAATAAATGAATATATCCATACTAAAAACTAATCCGTCTAACGTAAACAGTTCATTATTTAAGAGGTAAAAACATAAAATACTTTACTAATTTCCGAACAACCCAATAATACGTTGATAGTGTTTCACTCCTCTTCAAGTGAACCACCATGCATTTCATTTTACACATATTTATGATTTTTTTTTTTTTTTTTAAATGAAGACGAATGTTTAAATTTATAAAACCGTCTTCTAATAAGGTAAATATAAATTATCAGTCCATTATTACAAAATGTGATCTCGTTTATGCGATTGTTTGTCAGTTGTTATGTGTTTACTATATTTAATTAATAGTTACAATGGTTAGTCAATATTTATGATTATTTATTAGTCAATATAATTTACAATATTTATCTCTAGTAATAAATATTAGGTTAATATTTTTATTATTATAATATGAATTCATTTCGTTTTCCCCATATTGGATTATGACAACAGTAACCCCAATTTTAGTAGTTAAGTAGAATGATCTCCATGGTACATAAGTAATAAAACAGACTGGAAACATTCCCACTGTACTGGACCATATCAAAATAAAATACTGTTTTTTTCCCGACCAACATTAAGGTTTTTCCTACTGACTCATAAAAAAATGGCCACAATAAATATCTCAACAATACATACCGAAAGCTAAAATGTAGTTTGATGAGGGATTTTCTTAAAAAATTGTATGTTTGTGGCGTAGTAAGGACCATTTCGTCGCTAAATCTTAAGCCACTTAAACCCATAAGTATTTTTTTCCCGATTGTATAGTAAACACTTAAAACTGATTTATTCATATTAATATTATTTTCCAAATTAAAATATAAAAAACCTGTTTTATTACTTTAATTTAAATAAAAAAATTGAGAAACTATGAGTTTATCCATTTCGCCGGTGTATAACATAAAAAACTGCTCTGTTGTAGCAAGTAGACAAAACTGGCTGTTGCAATGTTTCCTTCGAGTTTTTTTTTTTCAAAATATGTCTTCGAAATAGGATCCAACACTAACTTTTACGTAAAGGATAAAGTCTATCTAATAATAATTTTAGCCAAAAATCAGTAATAGTAGTTGTTTCCAAAGAATTATTTTTTTTTTAACGAATCTTCTTTATTGAGTTGTAGTATATTTATAGACATACAAATATTTCCCTAGAGTAAATCGCGAAGGATGTAACGGAAATTATAGTACCGTGTCAAACAGCTGTTTCAATTATTTTTGTATGTTTTGTTAATAACTTTTATTTAGGATTTATGTATGTAAATAATTATTTCTTTATTATGCAGGTTTCACTCGATCTCTTGAAACGACTATGTTGCGGCCGTTTTTGCTGATGATAAATGTTTTGGCGTCCCTGGAGATAACTAGATGAGGGCCTGTATATGGAGGAGTTAATGGGGGTCTAATCTGATCATCTCGTAAGAAAACGTGGCTGCAACCGTTGAGGTCTGGATGGGCGAACACTGTTGGTTGGGTGTGCCAGGTCGGGGCAGAAGGCCGTAGTGATCTCATTCTCCGTCCTAACTGTTGAGCGTAGGTGTCAGGAGGTTCCATCTTGTTCGGTGCCAGTTGGCTATGGATGTCGCCTGGTAGTCGTAGCCAAGATCCGTAAACGAGCTCGGCTGGAGAGGCATTATGATCGCTTTTGATGGCTGTCCGAAGGCCGAGGAGTACGACGGGAAGAAGTTCCGTCCAACTGTCTTGCGTCTCCAAAAGCTTACAGGTGAGTGCTGTCTTGAGTGTTCTATGCCACCTCTCTATAAGTCCGTTGGACTGCGGGTGATATGCCGTTGTATGAACCAGTTTGATTCCTGAGATAGCTGCTAAGGAACGGAAAAGTTCGGATTCGAAATTCCGACCTTGGTCAGTTACAACTTGAACAGGCGTCCCAAAACGGCTAATCCAGTGGGTCCAGAACGCTTTTGCGACTGTCAGTGCAGATTGATCCGCAATTGGAATGGCTTCTGGCCACTTAGTGAAACGGTCGATGCATGTCAAGAGGTATTTCATGCCGTTCGACAACGGTAGGGGGCCAACGATGTCGATGTGAATAAAGGCAAAGCGTTCATCTGGCGGTGTGAAGTGCTGAAGAGGGGATTTCTCGTGTCGCTGTATCTTTGTTTGTTGACATGTAGCACAGTTCTTTACAAAGTCCGTGACAAATTTAGACATATGTGGCCAGACGAATCTTTTTCGGAGTTGATCAAGAGTAGCTCTACGGCCAGGGTGTGAAAGATTGTGAAATTTAGCGCAAACTGCCGATCTTAAGGATTTGGGAATATAAGGTCGTAAGTATCCAAGGGACGTATCGCAGTAGAGTGAAAAGTTGCCTGGCAGTGTGGTTGGTGCTAGGACTAAGTTGGTCGATGAGTCGTGGAGCCTTGGTAGTTCCTGGTCTTCCGTTTGAGCCTTGGCGATGTCAGTTTCGTTCAGTAAACTATTGCTCGCTAGTGCTTCAATCCGTGACAAGCAGTCGGCTACTATATTCTCTACGCCTTTGATATATTTGACCGACGTGGTGAACTGAGAAATATACGAGAGTTGTCTGGATTGTCTTGGAGCAGCCTTCTCAGTCTTTTGTTGAAACGCGTAAGTTAGCGGGCGGTGGTCGGTATAACAGGTAAAGGGGCGGCCTTCCAATAGATATCTGAAATGTTTTATGGTTTCATACAAGGCCAGTAACTCTCTGTCATAAGTAGAGTACCTCTGCTGCGTGGGTGTAAGCTTCTTTGAGAAGAAACCCAATGGTTCCAACGTCGAATGGTGGATCTGGTGGACTACTCCGCCAATAGCTGTATCCGAAGCGTCTGTTGTGACCGTGAGCGGTGTACCTTGTCTAGGGTGTGCGAGAAGAGTTGCTCTACAAAGGTCGCTTTTCGTGCGTTCAAAGGCGTCTGTCATCGATTGAGTCCATTCTATAGACTGATTGTCGGTTATGTCATGAGGTAGGTGTAGAGGAGCCTGTGTTTGCGCTGCCTGAGGCAAAAACCGACGATAAAAGTTTACCATTCCTAGGAAGGTACGGAGTTGTTTTGCTGTCCTCGGCTTAGGAAAATCGGATATAGCCTTAATTTTGTCTAAACGAGGCCCGCAACCGTCTTTTGTTATTCTATGACCTAAAAAGTGTACTTCCTCCTGAGCGAAAACACACTTGGAAATGTTCAACTTTAAACTGTGTTCGGTAAGTCGCTGGAATATGCTACGGAGATCGTTTATATGTTCTTCCATAGATGACGAGGCGACTAGGACGTCGTCCAAATATGTAAATTGGCAGTTTAGCCCGCGGAGGACTTCGTTAATAAATCTTTGAAAGGTTTGTGCAGCGTTACGTAATCCGTATGGCATGTAGGGAAATTCAAATGAGCCGAATGGTGTTGTAATGGCAGTTTTGCAAACGTCTTCTGGTGCAACTGGAATTTGTTGGTAAGCGTGGGCCAGGTCCAGGGTTGAAAAGATGGTTTTGTTTTCTAAAAAATTAGTACAATCTTGAATATTAGGTAGGGGATACCTATCAGGTATAGTTATGTCATTTAATTGTCTGTAGTCCCCACAAGGTCTCCAAGTGCCATCTTTCTTCCTTACTAAATGTAGTGGGCTGGCCCATGGACTATCTGAAGGTCGACATAGCCCCAAGTCGAGCATATTGTCAAATACTGTCTTAGCTGCTGTTATTTTATCTGGTCCTATCCGTCTGGGTTTGGAATATATTGGAGGTCCTATAGTTTTTATGTGGTGTTGCGTGGAAAATGGACGGGATAGCTGAGGCGGGAAATGACCGGATATTTGACCAAATTCGTGAAGAAGGCAGCTTATAGGTGACGTCGGGTTGAATTTGCTGATAGGAGTACTTGGGTTATGTGGTGAGCTGTGCTGGATGGTGGAAACACATGTCATGTTGAGTCCGTCTATAAGTCGTCGGCCGGGCAAGTCAACTACAAGATTAAAATGAATTAAAAAGTCCGACCCGATAATCGGCTGCTGGACATCGGCTAAAAGGAAAGTGTAGGTGAAATGCTTTTCGGGGCCGAATGTGAGCGTCAACTTTCGTTTGCCGTAGACATTGATACGGGAGTCGTTAGCTGCATAAAGGTGTTGTTGAACAGGGTTCAAGCGATCCGAAGATCTCGGAGGCAAGAGAGAGACGTCCGCTCCTGTATCAATGAGAAAACGAAGTTTTGTCGTCGTATCAGTTAAGAAAAGGCGACAATTGGGGCCGTGGCAGGAACAGGTCGCCGCTGAACCCTGGCTATTTAGTTTTTTGAAATGTACTTGCAGGGAGCTACACATTTCCGTGCCCTGTCTCCGAAAGAGGAATGGTACCAACAAAAGCCGTCTTCCAACGGTCTCTGACGTAAGATGGGAGAACGCCGGCGTGATCTAGAAGAGGAGCGAGAGCGGTGGTATCTAGTGAGATTTCGAATTTCTTGTGTTAATGCCGCGATTTCTGTGTAAATAGGGTGGTTTTGACTTTGTAGTTCTACATTGGATACGGATGGCTGAGGTTGAGATACATCTAAAATTTTATCTGCGGCTGTAGCTAATTCATCAAGAGTAGCGGTATGCATAACTTGTAGTATGGATTGTGTAGTTACGGGTAGCCTCTGGATCCATAGCTGCTTTATAATATCCTCGCCGGTATTGGGAGAGGCTAAGGATTTCATATTCCTTAGTAGTATAGAAGGTTTTTAAATCTCCTAACTCGAGGCCGGATAATAGTTTTCGCAAGCGTTGTTCTTCAGAATCGCTGCAACGGGAGACTATAGCTTTTTTAAGTTCGTTATAAGACGTAAAGGAAAAGATGCATTGGAATATATTTTTTTATTATCATTATGTTTAATGGTTTATATTTACAAGAACTTTGCTTTAAAAACAGTTATAACCTTTAAATGTTGTGTTTTGAGCAGTATTGTGTAGGCAGTGTTTATTGGAAGTGCATACTATAAAATTGCATACACTCATTACTTGTTGATTTTACATAACAAAATTCATGATAATATATAAAAAGTACTTACTTATTTATTATTATTATTGTCTGTAATGTTTTATAATTACAAAAACGTTGCTTTAAAAACAAATATTGGCTCCAAATAATTTATTAATAATATAGACACATGTTTTGCGCTAGAGTTTGTAATTAAAATGTGTAAAATTTAATCCGCTGACCGCTGACTCTTTTATTTTTTTATTTAAAATTAAACTATAATCAACTAAATTTTCTGCAATTGAGCAGGAAATACTTTCTCAGAAGCGGTGTTTAGAGCATGTTTAGTTATGTACGATTTTAAAGGTGGGTGGGTACTTTGCTACAAAACTAACAAAATATAATTATATAATAAATATAATAGAGTTACTACGGCCAATGCTTCTATATATAGTTAGCTGGCTAAAACATATCAATGCTGACATATTAGTCTGTTAGAGTATACATATAGTAGGTTTCTATTTCCTTTACATTTTTAAGACGTTGATATATAAATTTTAATATAATTATAATTCACTGTCAACAATGAAAAACATGTTTCATTAAAACCTCCGGTTAATCGGGCTTTCCCATTTGTCCCTTAGGGATCGGATAAGAGAGATTCTACTGTAGTGAGTTGGAAATTAATCAAACGGTTTAGTGGAGTCGTTAGCTGTTTATGTCTCAATTGAACTGTCAAATAAGTTAAAGTTCTTGGATTTTAAACGATTTCTTTGGAAGAGGATCTAAACCTTCGGAACACTTCTACTGTAAATAAAGTCTCTATAATTCACGTCAGCTTCAGTCGAGACCGGAACCTGTTCGTAACTCTCTTCCATTGGCCCCGATTACTTCCGGTTTTCCAGAAGTATCTGTTATATTCGGGATCCGGTTTCTTTGTTGGTAGTTTTAGTTTCAACTTGTTTCACTTCGCTCAGCTCCCTTCTTGTTTAATTCCTCTCTGTGTCTTTCTGTTCACTTAGGATAAATTTTGTTTCCTTGGTGTAGGTTGTTGGGGTATGCAGTCATAGATACAAAGTAGATAAAAATAAATTTTATTATACAGAGTGTACGGAAGATCGCTGGCCAAAGAGGTATCTCGGGTAGGGAAATTATCATTTAAGAACTTATTTCAGGTTACTTACCTATATGCAAAGTCTTAGGGTTTTTTTTTATTTTTTTTTTTTTTTTTTTTTTTTTTTTTTATTTTTTTTTTTTTTTTTATTACTAATACATTGTCCATGTAAAATAAAAAAGATTTGATGCAAAAAACAAATACAAAAAAAACAACAACGGGAAATCGTTAATTTTGTTAAAAGCAAAAAAAAAAAAAAAAAAAAAAAAAAAAAAAAAAAACTTCAAGTTTGGGTTAAAAAAAAAAAAAAAAAAAGTTAACGCAACAGCCAAATCCAAATTATTTTAAAAACTTCTCTTGTTAATTTAAGTTCTTAATTTATTTATTTATTTGCCTTTAACAAGATTTAACGATCTCCCGTGTTTATATATATATATATATATATATATATATATATATATATATATATATATATATATATATATATATATATATATATTTTTACATGGACAATTTATATGTATGTATAATTACAGGAGGGAAAAAAAAATACCCTGTATAATACCGACGTTCCGACTTCCATTTGCAAAGGTGAAAAACAGAAAGATACGACAAAATTTCAAAGATATCATAGATCATCGTTAAACTTTATATATTTATTGTCAAATATATTGTCAGATTCCTACTATTATTTTTATTTTTGTATTTACTCATTAACTTAACCTCCTGAACTCATAAACTTTTTATTTACTCATTAATTTTTTGTATTAATTCACTAACTCAACCACTTGTCTTTTATTGTAATATCTGTTTTATCTTTATATCAACAAGTATTCAATTTAATTGTTTTCAATTTTATTTTTAATTCAATAATCTTTATTTATTGTCTTTATGTTATTTTCTTTATGAATTTTCTTTATTCTTATGAAGGTATTCTTTTCTTACCTTTTTTTTGTACTCTCTGCAAATTCGTCATATCTTTTTGTCTGTTTTATTTTTCTTCTACTCCTGATGAGGGTTTGCAATGCAGGTCTTACCCCATCAATATAAATTTCCTAGAGGTCATTTTGAGGGTGTCTATCACTCGGAAAACTCGGGGGTTTCTTGTGGTCGCAAATTCACAGTAAATTGGTGAAAGTTAGAAAAAAATTCGTTGTTAATTCTAAAATTTACTATCGTGCTAAAATTTTAATATTGAAAGTCCTTTCTTCATTGTTTAAATTTTTAAATGTTGTTCGAAAATTTGACTTAATTTTTTTAATAATTATTTTTATTTTTATTTAATTTTAATTCTAAAAAAATTAATAAAAAATACTAAGTACATATATAAAATTACAAAGATCATTTGTAGTTAATACATAAAGTACACAATTTTCGAGATTTCTTATCTCTCAGACTACGTTGAGGTGGTCCAGTGGTGTTCGATTTTCTGCCTGACAGCTTTTCAACAATTTCTCGAATAGTTGTTCTGGGTTTTCTTCGACCAAAGTTCTGAGAGCATCTTCCTCAACTGACTGAGTCCTTTCGCGATCTTCCTTGTCTTCAAGTTTGAAATCTCCCTCAAGCAATTCTTTTTAAACGACAGACTTCGTTAATGTGTCATGGTATTTGGAACCCGTTCCGAACGAATTTAAACTCATAAAACAAAACTAGTCGAAAATCTCGCTTTGACTTCTTAATAACAAGATAATACCCAAGCAGTGACATGCTGAGGAATGAATCAAACATTTTTGTTTAGAAGTGGATTAGTAAATTATGACAACTATACAAAGAAATGACCCGTTAGAAGTAAAATGTTTATTATATCGAGAACTGATTTAATGAAAACATGAAATCCTGCGTTATTTTCTGGACTACCCAATAGTACTTTTACAACAAGAAAGGGAAAAAAATTATCGTGAATTATTTTTTTAAATTTTACATTAGCGAAGTTTTAACAATAATCTAGTACTTGAACTGTTTCAACGTCTACTTTGAAGAGACCCTTTAAACTAAACCCTGAAGGGTCGTGAAGGGGAGGGAACTACTGAATTAATTTCAATCGGAGGGTTGAAAGCTAATGCTTGTTATTTTATACAAATATTTTTGTTGGAAAATTTTTCTGATTAGTCCTTTTTCGTCAAATAAATTTCAATGGCAAATTTAAGTAAATACTTCTTGTTAAATTTTGTAGGAAGTTGTTGACATTGTGGATCCTCGTGAATGGTCAACGAATTGTTCGGCCCACATCTGTTCTCACTTATAATCGAGGGTACAAATTGGAAAACAAGCCACTAACTTAATTTTTCTCTTGACATGTCGCCATTTTTTATTTCATTCCCTGACTAATTATCCTCAGCTGGTTTTAAATATGAACCCGTTGCCTAGGAACGCCCGCCGAGTTGTCATAGTTACTCCGTATTTGTGAACAACACCTATATATAACGGGTTATTTTCGATGTATCTCCAGCAGTGATTATTAATAACTGTTACTACTGATTTTAGTAACAGTTACTTTTGGTACATAAGAGGCGCGGTAGCTCAGTGGGTAAGGCGCTTGACTACCATGCTCCCGGGCCCGAGTTCGAGTCCGGCTGAAGGTAGAAAATTTATATTCTGTCATTTCAGTCGTGGATCGAAATCGAAGTCAGGAGACACTCCTTGGGCACACCCAGCCTCTTAATTAGTAGGTACTGTTAAATGGGGGGGAAACAGTTGAGCGCACATTCTGGCCAAATCACCTCCTTTCAAACCGTTGGCTGAGAAACAGTACAGCCTGCCTAAGTTCTGAACCCGAGACCTTTCATGGGTTGTACCGGTTTTTTTTTTCTTGGTTTTTTTTTTGTACATATGATTTTAAAATATCAAAATATATTTATTATCTTATTCTAATGAACATAAAGTTACAATAAGTATCTGAAAAAATTACTTCAACATATATACAAAAGTTTCAGTTACTAAATGTATACTATACAAATATTCATTTATAGATGGATAAAAAATGTTTTATTTATTACAATAAAATCGTCTACAAAAAATTGTGTAAACTTGTGACGTTAACATTTTTTTTTTTTTTTTTTTGTGTGTGTGGTTTAGAGCATATTATGGTCAGCAATGCTCATTTTTCTATTTAAAAAAACAAACAAACTAAATATAATTTAACGATTGCGATTTAGTGATTTCACTGATTATGGTCGGACAGAGAGTATGAGGCATCTCAATCCCGTATTATTATTGTACAAGATATTTTATCTTCATTTACAGGGAGATTGTTCTAAAATCAAAAATATAGATACAGTTTAAATCATTCTGACGATAACCTAAATAATAATGTTGGCCAGATCAGTTATACTGTTTCTGTTATACCGGCTGTAAAACCACTACAAAACCTGACCTATTACATGGGCAGGTAGAAGACTTCTCTCAGGTCAGCTGGGCACCTAACTGTAAGGGAAGAAAAACCGCAGGTCTTCCCCCAAGGAATGAGGTAATGAGGCAACAACAACAATCAAAACATATGTTCTAAAACATGAAACAGCAGTACTTGCGTCTTTGTAAACAAGAAGGAAATCTTGTTATTAAAGAGTCCAACACAAAGCCTTGAGTATCTAAAACGGCTCGTTTAAAATGCTATAAAATAATCAAGACTGAAGGTCACAAAAAGAAATAGTGCTTGATTTAGCACCCCTCACTCCAACAGCCAGTCTGTAAATCACTGGGTTTATTTAGTCCTCCTCTAACATTCGGAAGGGGTCTGGTTTCGGGAAATTCAAACTAATATGGCATCCGTAACTGTTAAGTTTACCTTCTTGAGTAAATACTTGGATAGGATATGTTACTTTCAAATATCTGAAGATTGATGAGAAATACTCTCTCACTCTCTTACTGATAGGCTCTTCAGTTCTTGAAGTACCTTGTCCTCACAATTCGTAGCCACTCCTGACGATCTTTGGTTTTTGTCCGTGGTCTTCTCACTGAAATATACTCACTAATTTTAAATCTCACTAATAAATACTACAAAACTAAAATAATGAGAAGAACTGGGAAACGAAAGAGAGAAACTGAAACAAGTTACTGACGTTTAAATTTCGAGTTGCCCATCTCAACTTGGTTTATATAGTTCGAGAAACTATCTCAAACCTTCCGACAAATATGTTAGACACTGAACAAAAGGACCAAAGTATAAAGGATTAACGGAAACAAAATATTTAATCATTTTTCGAGAGGAAAACAATGGTGGAGTTTTCGAAAGGACATCAATGGCGGAATACGGAGAACGTTAAAAAAATCATTTTTTTTTTTTTCCATGCCCCCTATGGCTAGCAAAAGTTTTGATTCATTCTTCATTATGATGATTCTGCTTCTTTCACTGCACCAAGGTGCATTTTAAGAGGGTTCTGAAGAGAGCAGTGGTTTGGAGGAAATAGTATTATGAGTCACTAAAAAAAAAAAAAACTGTTCAAGAAATGGTATCCTGTAGTGTCGAATAAACGGGGAGAAAGAATGTCGTTTTAAAAATTAAAATAATTTAATCATATTTCAAAAGAACGGAAATGATTTTGTCGAGAGTCATTTATTCTAGTGATAAAAAATGTAATACCTTGTATCCTTTCTTTTTCATTTGGAAAATCCTTTCATTGTTCTTAAGTAAAAATAAATAAAATCTATTAATTCAAGGTCTCGTAAAAATATTGAATATTTTCATAAAAAATAAAAATAAATTAAGAAGATTGGAGTGTGTGGTAATTTAAAACGCAATAAAAGTACGTATATCTATTTATCGCGCAAACGTTTTGGCTCCCTGCAAGCCTTCACCAGGGCTTGAAGAATTATAAAAATATTTCAGAAAAGTAAATTCAATAGATATTTAAAGATAGTCGATTTTAAGAAGGAGAAAAAAAAATGGACTTAACTCAGGGCAATAGCATGGCTATGATAATTATTAATAATAAATTTGGTTCGAATAATATTGATTTTTAAAAGGGAGAATAAAAAAGATAAATAAAGAAAAATATAAGAAGTCGAGGGTAATATTATGAATTATCATTATTTTGAGGTTAGTTAAAATGTTATTTCCTTAAAGATAGAGCAGTATACTGTGTATGTAGCTATGTGTTGGGCAGCAGTGTTTTTTTTATATTTATAAAGCACCTCCCTGTCTAGAATTAAGAGTTGTATTAAAATAATAATAAATAAAATAACAAAGTCAGATGATGTACAACTTTTTGCAAGAAGGACTCTTGTAACTGGACACATCGGCGACTCCTTATGCGGCACCTCCGCTCCTTCCCTTTTCCAGGATGATTACAGCAATTTGTACTTGTGGAGCAGTGTTGCTGCTATTGTTGTTCCCCTTGGTGACAATATGTAGGCGACCTTGCCGGTATCTTTAGCGGTCGCCTGTCCAGCTCCTTTTCCAGCTGTGGTCAGTTATTTAGTAATTTTCTCCCCCGTTTTAGCTGCCGATTAGCCTCTAATAGGAACTCGTGCGTGGGAACGGGCCGATTTTAGAATGGACTAGAATGTCTATTATTTACTTCGACTTGTAAATTGAAATTCCATTCGAATTAAGAGTCATTTAAGGTTTTGGTCATTTATTTCGAACCTTGTCCTGTACGGAATTGAGCTTTGGAGTTTATTAAACAATCCTTATCATCTCGCATCCCATCCTTTTACTATCCAAAATCTTAAAATTTTATGAGAAACAAATGAGGAAAAATTAGACAAACATTTAAATTTTATGTTTAATTTAAAATATTAAATTCCCATCGTACTGCTACCTAATAATTAAGCTATGTTAATTATAAACAAAAGTTAATCCATTGGAATTAATTCAAAGAGTGACATTAAAGAAATTTAAATAAAAAAAAACAATATATATCCTTACAATGGGTTGAAATACAAAATCATAATAAGTTTCTGTTTACATCTGTCTCTGAAACCCTGATGAAGACTTGCAATCCAAGTTGAAACGTTGGTATTACAAATTAAAAAACTGATTTATTAATTGCTGTGTATCTATTATGACTGCATACCCCCACAATCTATTTCTCTAAATACTTAACAGTCAACTATACCTTATCAACAACAAAAATCACAATAAGAAATAAAGATCATTATTAAAAAGCTTGAATAGTAACCAAACAAACAACCTAAACTTAGGTTAATGAGAGGATGCTATGATGTGGGTCAGTGGATGTGAAAACAAAACCGATCGGTGACGTTTCATCAGTGAGATGACTACGGGGGGGGGGGGGGGACCAAATCGGCCAACTAAACCAAGTTAGAAGGGCATGTCAGACCAGAAGCACAAGAAACAAGACCCCGAAAATGGTTTTCCGGCCCTTTTTGAAACATTGGCCCCCACGCACTGGTCTAACCAACACGCCTACTGGTTTGTCGATAACTGAAATGGTGGAAAGTAACTTCAGATATAATGTTTACCCCGAATATTACAAAGTAAGGGGAAGGAACAGTAACTATCCTTTGTTGTACGACCCAGCAGCGTCTCTAGAGGGGATGCCGATTCTCCCGTGAAGGGCTGTGAGGAGATAGCTTACTGCGTATCTTGCAAATGTTCTATTTGTTAATTTAAAATCTATTACCTCAATATTTATCAGTACAAGTCTAAAACGACAAGAAACTACCAGTAGTTTTCGACTTCGGCTCCTAGTTGTCGATTAATTACAATAGGCTCATTTACATGAAAGTGATTAGACCCATTTGGACATATGGAGTTGAGCTTCAGGGTTCCACTAAACCACCCAATTCATCTCGTATTCAATCCTAACATTCCAAAACCTTTTGAAAAATCCTCAATGCTCCTTATTATATCAGAAATAAGTTTACCCATACTGACCTCCATGTTCCACATTTTGCTATGGGAATGAAATTGTTGTTGATGTAAACACGATCAAATGGGTCAGCCCATATTCAAAGTTAGGTTGTTTTATCGATTGCCCTTCAAAGTTTGAGAAAAAGTTTAACTATAAAATGGACACCACTACCACATTATATATCGTTGTTTGTTTAATGATTTGCAATGGCCGCTGCTTAACTGAGCCCATATTTCGCTGAAGTTGTCCCTTTATTGCCCGTTGTGGCTTCCTGGCTTGTAGCGGCGCCATATCGTCTCGAAACTTTTATTATTTTGAAACGAAGCTTCTAAAGCGATGTTATATTATATATACATACAAATATTTCCCTACAGTGAATCTTTAAGGATGTAACGGAAATTGAGGTTTCATGTCAAACAGCTGTTTCAATTATTGAGTGATCAGTAAACGTTCTTGACTTTTGTTTGTATGTTTTGTTATTAACTTTTATTCAGGATTCATTTTATGTAAATAATAATTTTTTATTGTGCGTTACAATATCTTGTTTATTAATAATACATGTTTAATGTTTTATATTTACAAAAACTTTGCTTTAAAAACAATTATAACCTCCAAATAATTTATTCATAATGTATAAAAATGTTTTGTACTAGAGTTTGTTATTGAAAATGTGTAAAAGGGTTGAGTGTTTTCGACAATCGTTTTTATTTTTCCTAATTTTTTTTTTTTATTATTTTTTTTTTATGGGCCTAACACTTCCATTGAAGTCCTATACTGTCCTGGGTTGGAAGGTCAAGATTCATTTTGTGGGTCCGCCACGAAATAAATTTTAACCCGCCCAGGTGGGATTCGAACCCACGACCTTCTGCATAACTTGCTGAGACCCTCACCCCAACTCACTCGGTCATTGTGTCCCCAGCTAATTATTATCTGTCATAAATGTGCATAAATAATAAATTAAAAATAAATCCGTACTGATTCTATAAATGGTAAATTTTGAAGTATTGTTAGAGCCACCTCAAAAAATGGACTTGAGCCCTTATCTTTGGTAGCCTCTGAGTACTTAGTAAGCTCATATGTAAGAGTTTAACGTCAGTTCCATTGACCGGTGACACTGTTTTGTTTTTTAGATATTGTAATTTTATTCATATTTACATATCACTGTATACAATATATATACAACTAGTAACTGTTTGGAAAAATAATTACAATGACATGTCAATAAATGTTAAAGGAACCGCTCATTAGTAGCAACTTCAATAAAATCAACATTAGCAGGTCCCTCTTCTTTTCATACGCTTCGATAGTATATGTGAAATCCAGTGTAAAGTAAGCTGGGATTTTAGTGGATTCAAGTGGGTATCGAGTTGCTTAATATGGAAGGATAGATACGTTATTTAAAGAAGGAGCCATCAATCTTAAAGAAAATATGTTTTAACAGCACTTGATGACGATGTTCTGCTTGCTTTGGACGATGGAAATCTCAGAAAAACTGTTCAAGAACTTGCGTGGGGATTCTCAGGTAGCAAATCGAACTCAAGGCAACCAGAAAGGTAAAAAAGCTCGAAACTTAGCACTAACTAGCTGTCGACGTCTCACGTATGACAATGCTCAAAAATAGTTTGAGTTTATTTATGAGTCTCTAACTCAACCACCATGCTCTCAAGATCTCTCGTCAACCGACTACCGCTTTTTAATTAGTAATAAATTTCGATTTCTATTCTACATTAGCTGGTCCCTAGGAAATATTTTTCGACGCTTCAAAAGAATGTGTTTAATCGAGTGTGAAGTGAGCTCAGATTTTACTCAGATTTTATGATCATAGTAGGTAGGATAGGTATCTGGTTTGGGCTAAATAAGAAAAATGCGAAACATTTAGAGTATTATGGATTAGTTTATTTGTGGCATGAATAATAAATAAATTAGGAGCATTGAGGATTTTATGAAGGATTTTAAATTGTAAGATTTGAATACGAAAAGAATAGGGAGGTTTAGTGGAGCCCCAAAGCTCAACTCCGTTTATCACTGTCGTATTGATAAGGAAATGAGTCTTTTGTAATTTTTCGACAATCGGTTTTTTTTTTTTTTTTTTTTTTTTTTTTTTTTTTTTTTTTTTTTTTTTTTTTTTTTTTTTTTTTTTTTTTTTTTTTTTGGGCCTAATACTTCCATTGAAGTACTATACTGGCCTGGGTGGGAAGGTCAAGGTTCATTTCGTGGGTCGGCCACGAAATAAATTTTAACCCGCCCAGGTAGGATTCGAACCCAAGCAAGCTATGAACGTTTGTCAAGTTGGTGCAGGTAAGTCGCGCAGGACGAGCAGTTTCTTGTCGTTTTAGACTTGTACGATGGGAAATTAATATTTAATTTTTTTTTTTCAGATACCATTTACAAAAACATATATATCAAGTAAATGTGTTGATAGTGAATACAATGGCATGTAAATAACTTGTGAATAACTACTCAATAGTAGCACTTCAATAAAAATCTACACTAAAAGGTCTCCAGGCCGTCTTCTTTTCAGACGCCTCGGAGGATTATCGGGAATGGAGGTAGCAAGTTGAGAGACTAGTGGAATTGGATGGTTTAGTGGAGCCCCAAAGCTCAACTCCGTACATCCAAATAGGTCTAATCACAGTCATGTAAATGAGTCTTTTGTAATTAATTGGGAGCTTTGATCGTTTGTCTAGTAAATGTTGAAGTAGTCAGTAATGACGAGCAGTTTCTTGTCGTTTTAGTCTTGTATGTGGATTCCAAGTTTTTCCAACGTTTGTCAAAGTGGAGTTGTAGTAGCGGATCTGTTCAACAGGGCTTGGTGGAATATTAATAAATTTTTAAAATTTTAATCATCACACAATTTTAAAGTGTTCATTTTCCTTACTTTGTCACTAATAAACTTATCCATAAAGATCATAATGTTCCATGTGTTGCTGATTTAGCCCACACCACATACCTATCGTTTCATAGTTACCTCCATAACCACTCAAATCTCTTAATTTCTCAACTTGCTTCTCACACCATTCCCGATAATCCTCCGAGGCGTCTGAAAAGAAGAGACCTATTGTAGAACTTGTATTGAAGGGCTACTGATGAGTTGTTCTATTCAAGTTTTGTCATGTTATTGTAATAATTAACAGCACAGTTACTTGATGTATATATTTTGTACAGTTGTAAATTTCAATAAATTGATATAAAAAAAAAATTGTTCTTGTTAATTTTATCTCGTTTTGTCTCTCATAAAGAACATTATTGTTAACCAAGTAACAAGGTAGTTTTATTGATTTTCCAGGGAAATATAGTACTTTTGGACAATTGGTTTTTATTTCTTATTATTTTTATAAGAATAAAATTATCTTTGAAATGTTTAATCAACTTTTTTTCATTTATTTACTATATGGTAGAATATATTACTTTTCAAACATTACTATAATACTTTTGATTTCGTCGATCTGTTTTACTTTCCGGAAATATTTCTGTTGAGACAATAACTCTCGTCTGTTCCTCCTGGTTTATCGTTTCCTTCCTGAACCTTTGTTTTTTGCGAGGGCCTGAGGAAGGGAAGAGGAGGGGTTCAGAGGTATGGACGCCACTCCCTCTCCACCTTCTCGACAGTTGAAAATTTATTTGAATAATTTCCTGAGTTGAGAATTATTGAAGTTTTTCAGATGATGTTGCATTTTTTTTTGTTTTCCTTTGGAAACTACTGATCAGATTTATCGTTGTAAAAAGTAGATTTTATATCTTTTTAACTCGTTAAAATATATCATAAATACCTTCTTTTTTTTAGGTCTTTTATGGTGTAACGTTTTTTTCACATTCATTTTGACACGCACTAGCTCTGTTAGCGTTGCTTGGATCGAAAGTTTGACGAGAGTTTTCTCATCAGAAATTTAAAGGATAATATTTTTTTATTTATTTTTTTTTTGGGGGGGGGGAGAGAGGAATTTACTTACTAAAAAAAATTGAAATTATTTTTAAGATGAACTTCAAATATAGGATATCTTATTTTTTTTAAATATTATTATGATTACTTTTGATTTCGTCAATCTTTTTTACTTTCCGGAAATATTTCTTTTGAGACAGTAACTCTCGCCTTGACAATATTGTTGTTATATAACATTTGACGCCAGGACCTACCGTTCAGGTACTGTATTAGTTTGAATGAAAAAAATCTGTCTGAAACCTATTTTCTCTCAACTTTGTTTATTTTGAATAACCATTAATTTTTTAATTTAATTTAATTAATTTAATTAATTTTATTATTTGAATTCTAAAACGTTTATTGGAAAAAACAGTACATATATATATATAGATTGACATACATATCCATTATCTGTTGTTTTTCCCAGTCAGGAAGAAATTGAGTTGTTTTTTTTGTTTTTTTTTAGTTTTTTTTACATTATGTCTATATAGTTTCGTATAAATATAACCCATAACTCTGTTTACTTGGGACAATTTTGCCCCACTTGTAAAAATAACTAACACTACGCTGACATATGCCGGCGGAACATCTTGTACAAAGAGACTTTCTATCCCAGTGATCCTTCGGAAAAAATATTGTTTACTTAAAAAAATTAAAATAAAAAATGAGGAAGGGACTATGTGAAGGATCCTCCAGTTTTTCCTATCCTTCAGAGACTTGGTCTTATCTTCTGTCCGGGAAGTTATCGCTCTTCTGCGAAGCAATGATGTCACTTGTTTAAGATTAATGGTCACTATTCAATATGTTATTCTTGTATAATAGAATTCTACTAAATGTTTATTATATTATATTTATTTATTATTATTTGTTCAATGTACACCCATGGCTCGATTAACCGGGTTTTCGATCAGCCGAGCCTTCTAAGCTTTTACTACATTTTATTCTGAATTATTATTTTTTCAAATATTACTATGGGTAACATTAGGCTGGTGAATAGGAAGGATGGTATACTAAGAAACGAATCATCAACTTTTTTTTATGAAGAAGGGTTTGTTGGGTTGGAGAAGGCACTTCGATATCTGGAAGGCAGAACTGATGCAACATCGGTAGATTTGATGGTTTTTAGACAATGGAAAGACCGTGTGGTAGCAGATAGACTTAAGTTACATAAACAAAAGAAAATTAGAGATTTTTTTTTTCAAGTTATAAACCTTTCGATTTACGTATGTAATAATGTGACTTACGTATATTATTATTGCATTCATAATAAGTACTATTTTGTTATTAAATTGATATATGCATTACATCAACTGAGGCGGTCCGGATACGAAGGGCGAACTCGATCTTATAAAGAATTTTTTTTTTAAATGTTTCTGTGGCGTTGAAGTACTAGCTGGTACGATTTCCTTATCGAGTTCGTCCTTCTTTCCCATGTAAAACCAGTGTTTAACGCTGAGAAACTAACTGAAATAAGCAATAGGGACACTAAAACGAACTGCGAACTCAGCGTCTGTTACAAATTTTTCTTGAGTTCGCTCTTCGTATCCGGACTGCCTCGATTGTAGGGTTGGGTGATAGTCGATAGTTAGCACTGATAGGCCGATACTATCGGTTGAGAACTATCGATAGTTTTTCGATAGTTGCTTCCTTTATTTCCAAAGCTATTCAATAAAAAATTTCAACTAATTTATTTCAATTATCTACTTACTATTTGAAATCTTATCATAAAGATAAGAGAAAATAACTAATTTATTTGAATTTTAAAGAAGTATTTACAATTTACATGGTTACAATAATAATGAACAAATGAAAAATAATGAAATAGTTAATTTCAAGAGTCAAGTGTGCTCTTTAAGCCACATATTTCTCGAAAGAAAAACTAGAATTTCTGCTTTCCTTTGGCTTAATCTTTGAGTGAACCCTTGAGCTCTAGGAATTCCGAATTCAATTTCAAAAGAATTCGACACTGGACAGAGACAGATCAGCATAATTCCGAGAGTTTCAAAACTTGAGGTAGTAAAAGATATCTATCGCTAGTCGACAATATCGGTAATGACCATCGATAGGCATGACCTATCGATACATCGATAGTAACTATCGACTATCGCTCAACCCTACTCAATTGTTCTGCTTTATTTTTTCTTGTTTATTTCCTTTACTTTTTTGGGGCCTCGATTAACCGAGGATTTGGTTATTCGAGCCTATCTCGGTCACAACCTAATCGGTTAATCGAGTCCCTAGTGTATGTTTAATGCTTAGTTTTTATATATTTTAATTTTTTTAGGTAAGAAGCCGTTTCCACCCATATTCTGGCATTTGTACAACTATGACCCGGCCTCAGGTATTTGTCAGTTTCATACAATATTATCCCATGAGATTTTTTAAATTGGAGAAAAATCACGGAAATTCAAGGAATAATTATGAATAAAAATGAAGCATTCTTATTTAACAAAATGCGCTGTATTATCCTTATAGTAATTTTCTGCTAACTGGTTAGTAGCTTTCACGTTCCTTCTGAATATAATTTTAAATCTTTATTCCAAAAAAACTTCGGTAGGCGAGATGAGGTAGGCTAATAACCGAACTCCAACGATTTGAAGGGTGATGAACCTTCATAACGATTGTTTCTTTGTTTTTTTATTTTATTTTTTTAATTAGTGTGATTTAAAATTAGTTTTATAAATGCTGAGTTCTTTGTGTCTGTTATACCCTTCCGATGGTCATTGTGTATATATGTCTATATTTGTGTCTACATAGAACACATTTGGCTTGTGTCTCCCGGATCGTCGCATAAAAAAAACTTCTTAGCAGAGCATGGGGCAGCCAAGACAGAGGGCACATGTGGTCCGGTCTGCCGGAGGGTAACAGTTCCCCTCCAGTCTGTAGTGTATTGTGTACTGTGTACAATACTCTCCCGATAGTTCGGGTATTTATTTTGTTAAGACGCCACTTTTTGTCTCTCTCTCTCTCTCTCTCTCTCTCACACACACACACACACACTCACCACTCTCACTCTATCTCGACTGCTTTATCGGTTATTGTCTGTTTTCCTTTCCGACGTCCCACTTTTTACCCCTTTTCCGTTTAGGTCTGCCTTGTGTACTGTGACGGTCTGGTTAACTATTTAACGACATTTCTGGCACGGTCTCTTCTTCTCGCCTGCTTGAATCTTCCTCTTTTTAACTTTTCTAGGACAAGCAATGTTTACATCTAATGCGACACGTTTTGATAACTATACTATTTACTGTTTTTTTTTTTCTTCTCAGCTTCCTTGCCGTTTCGGCAATATGGGGATTTCCAGGCCGACTGGATAGGGGAAGCTTAAATTTTTATATTCTCTATACTTGTTTAGGCGAGTGCTTGCCAAGTAAACTAAGAAAATTTTTCAGTCTAGTTAATGGATTATAAGCAATGGTTAATAATTTTTTTTTTTCAAACATTAGTTTAGTTTTTGTTACATTTTCTTTGAGCAAGGACCTTACTCCAAGGTCATCAATATCAAAACAAGTT
The DNA here is from genome assembly GCA_003667255.2 of Euschistus heros. Lineage (NCBI taxonomy): Eukaryota > Metazoa > Arthropoda > Insecta > Hemiptera > Pentatomidae > Euschistus > Euschistus heros. The sequence continues at coordinate 166,973 of RCWM02000732.1, read as the reverse complement.
TTTTTTGTTCAAACCATCCGAAGTCCGGACCAAACCGCGCATAACATAAATGTTGTATGAGGTGAAAGAAGCATCATTTAATGTTCATTGCTGCAATGATTCCTAAAATTTCGTCTTGCAGATTTTGATCTTGAAGACCAAGAAAGTGGCGGTAGGCCACGGACCATCTGAGGGCTCTGGTAGAAGAAAATTCTCGCAAGACTACTCGGGACAGGAGAGAAATTAGTTTTGACCACTAACATTATAACCTATACAAAATTACGGTAAATTGTTTTTGTCCCATATAAAAACCTGCATTATTCCTTTACCAACCTAATTATAAAATCAGGGAGATAAAAAAAATAAAGGCTGCCTTTTCCCTCCGGATAAAGAAATTAATACATGGGATATGTGTCAAAAAAGTCCCTAGATATAGCTCCTATACGGTAGGTCCTAGCGAAAAATATTCTCCATTGAATTTCTGATAAGTTTCTGATAGAACTATTGGCAAAGTTATATCCGTTCGAAACCAACAGAGCTAGAGCGTGTCAAATAAGTGCCTACACTTTAAAATAGGGGTTTCAAACTAGACTTTTTTCATTCGAACGTATATAGCTCCTAAACGGTAGGTCCTAGCTTGAGAAATGATTAACATTGAACATGCTCTACCTACTTGGTCAAAAGTGATAAGTTTTTTAGGAACGCCGAGGGCGTTACGCGTAGTTTGACAGTTTGATATTAGGAGATTAAGAGCAGTCAGGAGCTCAACTCTTCTTATACTAAATTCTTATTATAATATCTTGCCTAGGAGCCAGGTTCTAATGAGTGAGCTCCTTTTTACTCCGTTTCTCGTAATAGGAAATAAACGTATGAAATCTATATTTTTAAGTGTAGGGGCTTATTTGACACGTTCTAACTCTGTAGGTGTTGTTGAAAAAAGTCACATTTGAAACCCCCTATTTTATCTCAACTCAGATCATTTATAATGATTTATTGTTAATTTAATTTAAAATTATATAGGTAAGCAAAGCAATATAAAGAGCTCAAGGGCACAGACGTTCAGCAAGATTAAGCTATTTGATTTGAAAATTTATCTCTTACAGAAAACTGAATCACAGGTAAGCGAAAAAATAAATAAATAAATAAAACATATGAGCTTTGACGGTCCAGGGGACAACCCCTAAAACATGTCCCATTTTATTCTTTCTTCAGTCTACAGCCTCCAAGGGCCAGTTTTTTTTAGAGATGTTAACATTTGATTTGCTTGGAAATTACATATTAGATGGTTATTAATTAAGATTTTGGTTAAGGTTCGGATGGCTGACACCACCAAATTGGTTTGACCCGCGCTACACCGACCAGTTCGACCCTTCGACGCTTCACTTCGAGTTTACATTTATCGATAGCTCTTTCCTATAACCTCACATGTAAACAATCACTTCTACAGTTTCATCTTGGATTGTGTTGTTCAGTGTGTTATATTGATATTTAGTCTTCTTAAATGTAAATAGGTGAAACAGAAGTTAACAACACGAGGATTAAGTGTTTTATCAATTCATGTTTTCTTATTTCATCTTATCTAAGGTGTAAAAGTGTTACAAAACTTAAGAAGATTAATTTGTACATGGATTTGGTGTTTTATGTATTTTTATTTGTTGTTTCAATTAGTGATAAAATATATTGCCCTAAAGTGAGACAGATTGTATAATTCATTCAATAAAACATATCCGTCTATAAATAAACGTGAGAAAGTATATCACAGGTTTCATGTTTTCTTATTTCCACTTCCCTTGAGAAAATATAGCAAATATTAACATCAACACTTTCAACTAGGATTCTGTCTTATATTATATAATGGCTTATAACATGGAGAATAGATAATGTAAAAATAATCACAGATTAAGAGGTAAATGACACATTACTGTTTAATTGTAAAACTATTGGTATAATGTTATAGATTAATGTGATAAAAAAAAACAATTTAGAAGCCTGCATTGTCTCGGAAACATGTAGCTACAAATGTTAAATAAATAGGAGTAATGCCAAATAAATACTTAAGGATTCAGTCTTTTATATATTTATAATTTGTTATTTTCACTTCTCTGGCAGAAAGTTTATCATGAATTAACTTTACTGGTGGTTTAGCATTATATTAATTCTTGATTTAATTAATATTAATTCAAAATTGATTTAGTGTCTTATATTTTCTTATTTCCACTTCATTATTTCCTTATTTCTCATTTTAATATTAGAAAGTAAACAGAAGTTCATATTATTTTGATCAGGGATTTAGAGTTTCTCCGTAAATGAAGGAGAATAACCTTTCCCCTCTAGAAGTAGCGACTGGAACATCGAAATAAATCGCAACAAGGTTAGAATCGATAAAAGGTATTCTGGGCGCGCGTATGGGTTGGTGTCAGCCATCCGAACCTTCACCAAGATTTTTTTTATTTTTGTTGGGAAATGAAATACAAGTTTCGTTATTGTAAAAAAAGTTTCAATTTTCAAATGGGAAGGTTACGGGAAAGACATCGAGGAATTTCAGACTCGATATAAAGCCGCAAGATCGATATCATATCATTATAGAGTACTAGTAACATAAACAAATAAATACGTTTAAATGAATTTGATTATTATTGGTAAAACGCTTAATAATCTATACAGGGTCAAGTGTAGTACATAAAAAAATGAAACAAAAAAAAAAATAAAAAACGGGCAAAGACATACCGATTATTTAAAGTATTCTAAAGCAGACAATATGGCCAATGCGTGGTATTGTCGAGGCAGTAATGGTATCGGAAGTGACGCATGGGGTGACCGGAAACCATCGACCTGTTGTATAAGGACTTCCGCTCACAATCGGGCGACCGACATTAAAAAATATAAATGGGCTCCGATAATGTTTTGAGCGGTTCGTTATGTAACGACTGTGTTCAGATATGTAAGGCCTTGTACAAGTCGGCATCGTATCTTCTCCAGATATTTACATAACTACGAAATTTAAAAGCTTTTTTTTATCTTTATTTTCCAAACTGGATGATTTATGAATGAAACTAATACAAAACATTTATATATTTATGTTCTTGAATTAAATATACTGGCAGGTAGGGAAGGGTAGGTGTGTCAACTGATACAAGAATTTTATGAATAAAGAGCTTTGCTCCCATAATTTGTTATTTTAACGTTGGTTCCACACTTTTGGCTTGCAGTATATCTGGAAAGACTAGGTATATGTTCTTCAGGATTAAGAATGGGTATGGATACTCGATTTTTCAAAAATAACGATATTTTTCTTTAAAATATTTGTTGTATCGATACGAACGTCACGATATATCGTTTTCTCTATATTATAAAAGTTCATCAGACATCAATATATAATAATTTAAAAAAAAAGTAACAAAGTCTTATAAAATTGGCTTAAAAAATAAGGGAAAGTTTTTAGTGTTAGAAGCAGGGGACAGTTTACAAAACTTAATATACCACTGTCTACTGTTTAATCTTTAATATAATACTTTTAAATTTTATACATCCTTACCATCCAAAATCCTCAATGCCCCCTATTGTGTGACTCAACAAACATCCATAAAGATCTTAATGCCATTCCATAAGTTGCTGATTTAGCCCAAACCAAATACATATCCTTAAGAAAATTTCATACCCACTCGAATCCAAAAGGACACTTCCCAATAATCCTCAGAGGCGTCTGAAAAGAAGATGGCCAAGATACCTTCTAATGTAGAACTTTTATTGAAGTGCTACTAGTGAGTAGTTCTTTAGATGTTATTGCAATGATTTTCCTCCAGTTTACTTGTATATAATACAGTAGTAAATATCAATAAATAGTTAAAAATAGAAAATAAATAAAAATCTAGCCCCCTTGAGCCTGTCGGCTAAAGAATAAACAACATGGAACATGTTTTAGGGGTTGCCCTCTTGATCGTCAATACTCATTTAGCAACAGAGCTAGAGCTGGACAGAATGTTACATTATATTTTTTTTTATTTCGTATTGGAGAGCCAAATGAGCTAACTCATTATAGCATAGTTTATAATCTAGTTGTTTAGTATATCAATAAATATTTTTAGAAAAATAAAAAAAACTGGCCCCTTCAGCCTATCGGCTTGCTAAGAGTTGAGCTCCTAACTGCTCCTATTCTCCTTATATCAAGTTATCAAACTACGCGTAACTCCCTCTTGTTCCCCAAAAAACTTATCGCCACTAAAACATGTTCCATGTTGAAAAAAAGTAAATTTAAACATAAGTAATTTTGTTCTTATTTAAATTGTGAAATAAATTAACTAAGACGATAAAATAAACTGGAATGTCATTGTAACATGGTTGGAATATTTGTGATGTTTCATTAAAAAAAAATAAATAAATAAAGCTATATCGATGTACCGTTATTTGTGGTCACCGTAACATCGTGTATCGATATTTAGAGCTAAACGATTATGGATGTAGACTATCTATATTTTTCTTACGACACCCACCCCTCCCTATAAAGTACTCTCAATGATATGCTACCAATGGGTAGTTGCTTAACAAGTGTTTTCTCACTGTTGAAAATTTTAATAAATTAAACTAAAATATTTTTTATTTACAATTATTTAAATTGATACCTCTGTCAGACTGCGTATAAGACTCCCCTTTGTATCAAAAATGTGTGTGGCTTACAACATATGGTCAACCCACAGTAATTTCTTAGCCACTTGTGTGTAAGGACTGTATCATTTAGCACCTGCCTTCCTCATCTCGGGTAATTGGGCCCTCCTTGAATGGGCTATTGTGGTGGCAGTGGTCCTCTGTGTTGTAACCTCAACGAGGTTATATCTTGGTGACTTATTGCTTCTGGTCACTTAATTTTACTTTTGTGGAAATAGTCCGTTGGTGACCTCCTGTATTTAGCTCAATCCTAACCTGGAGTAACAACTGTTCGGAATTCATACTTGAGGTAGTGGAATATGATTGTTTATTCAATGGCGAACTTCTGACCCTTGAAGGCCTGCAATCGATAATCTGTATCTCTGTTCCAGTACATCGAAGTAAATTATTTTTATTATTTTTTATTTTATTTTTTTTTTGTGTATTAATAATGTGAACCCATTTAATAAGAACTAATTTGAAAATTATAAAATTGAACCAATGCGAACAATATAAATATTAGGAAATACCAACAAATATTTTTTTTATAGTAAACCAGACTAAAACGACGAGAAACTGCCCGTCGTTTTCGACTTCTTCAACATTCACTATGCAAACATTCAAAATTTCTGATCCATTAAAAAATACTCATCTTCATGACAGTAATCAAACCTATTTAGACATAAGGAGTTGAGCTTTAGGGCTCCACTAAACCAACCAATTCGTCTCGTATCCAATCCTTACATTCTAAAATCTTCAATGCTCCTTACTTCAACACAAAAAAAAAAAAAAAAAAAAAAAAAAAAAAAAATAAAAATCCATACAGATCTTAATTACCCATATGTTGCTAATTGAACCTAAACCAGATATCTATCCTTTCATAGCAATTGACTTGTCATTATGCGCATTATCTTCACGTTTACCAGATGTATTTTATTTTTTTATATATAGCTCTAAGTTTCAATTCAATCCTTTTTTTATTAGGTATTCAAAAATAATATTCTAGAAACACATTTATTTTTAGTGATTTTTTCTCTTTTTCCCTACTGTAAGTCATAAAAGAGTTTATTGTAAATTTTTACATTATTATATTTATCATTTTGATGATTTAAACTTAAATGATGGAAACAACATAACTCATCTTTAATTTATCTTTTATTTTGCCTGAATTCAAAGATAAATAGTAGGTGCATATATTATTGATTCATAATATTTCTCATAGCACTTAGGAAAATCCCTCTTTCAAAGAAATAATGAAAATGTTCTTATTTTTGTATGTACTAGTAAATTTATTTAATAATCCCAAATCGAACTCGGATAAATTGCTTCTATTTATATCGATTGTGACACATGTTTCGTTTATTCGGATTGTGTTTTTGCCTAACAATAGAAACGAAGGGAATTGAAAAATACAGTTAATAAAAGAGACAACAGTGAATTGAAAAAGAAAAAAGAAAAAAAAAAAGGATTGCTATTGTGGGGGAGGGGCAGGATATTAGCCTGGATTTAGGATGGAATGGATCCAACGGCTTTATTAATCGCAGGACCTCTTCATTCCTCTCTACGTACCTTCTCTATACACACAATGGGGAATGAATTATCTTTTTGAGACAATATTATATAAGTTGGTTTATTTAAATTAGTTGTTTTTTTTTATTATCATTTTTTAACTTCGAAACACGTTTCTGTCATCCGTCTTCAAAATATGGGAAATATTTTTTTATTAATTTTTGCATGAGAACTGAAGTCTTCGAACAAACAAAATACCGATAGAAATGGCAATTAATTAATCAGTTCCTAAAAATATTAATTACTTACAGTTTACAATTATTTATGAATACTTCTTTGCCATTGGATAATAGTGTTGTGTATTTACTAGTTAAAACATATTATTAAATTTTAACTTTTAACACCCATCGTAATTGCAGTGTGTATGCGCGTGCGCGTATTGCTCAACTTTGGGGTCTGGGACCCTCTGGGGTACACTCTGCCTGTAAAGTGGGAAACCTTAATCGAGGGGGAAACCTAGCGTTTGAGTGTGATTTCGGCCGAATATATTTTTACACGAGCGTTGTCATGGAAACTGTACTTCCTCACCAAATTGATCAAATTGACTAAGATACAGCCTTTGAGATGATCGAAATTTAACTGGGATTATACTGATGAGATGAAGGAGCAAGTTAGCAGTACTGCCAACCTAATATTGGCACTTGTTGATTGGTTGATATGTACTATGATGTTCCTCTGTTAAGACATACCTGCTGACAATTTGATTTACACGGATCTTCAACTTATCGTGCCAAATGACGGCGTCCTCTTTACTTCTTCTCCAGGGCTAGAGCCGCCTTAGCCTAATCTAGTTGTTGCTACCTGGGCAATTTGCCTATCGCGCCGTGCGGTACCTCGATTCTGCACGCTGGCCGGCTAACTAGGCAACACCACCGTTCTCCATTGAAGTACCCACCTCGTCAAAGGTAATTACTACCTTGTAAGAACAGGACTATTTTCTGGCTGTATGTGTGAAATGTAGGCCGTGCATGCTCTGTCATACCATGCAAGAGGATCCCACCCAAAAAATATAATGAATACATGAAAAAAAAATAAAAATAATTTTTAGAAAAAAAACAAAACCGACTTCAAGATTAAACCTACATATATAGAACTACAAAGTAAAAAATAATATTTTAGTTGCTTCAAAACAAAGAGAATTAAATGACAATCAACGAAATTATCGATACTTATATACCTATTCACAATTAATGATCAGTTATTTTTGGAGTGGGTGCCAACAAAAACAAACAGAATCCGAAAAAACAGAAAAAAGAATAGGTAATTGTAAAGATTGCTCACTATTTCATCACCGCCACACCGCTTCCTCGTGCCATTCAAAAGTTTGTTGCAAATGCAGGATTGAAGTGCCCTCCTTGGCTGGCACCGAATTGATTAAGAATTAACGGAGGTTCTCAACTCATCTGTATTTTTTAAATTTTTTTTTTGTATGTTATGCGATTACTCCGTCAATTCTGAATCAATTTTGATGATTATTTTTTAGATCGGTAGGGCATACTTCAGAGGTAGTCCCATAAAAAATATTTTGAAATCAATGCAGCACTTTTCAAGAAAAATAAAAAAAACAGTTAATAAGTGATTTTATTAACTGTTATTTTAATTTTTCTTAAAAAGTGCTTCGTTGATTTCAAAATATTTTTTATGGGACCACCTCTGAAGTATGCCCTACCGATCTAAAAAAGAATCATCAAAATTGGTCCAGAATTGACGGAGTAATCGTGTAACATACACACAAAAAAAAAAAAAAAAAAAAAAAAAAAAAAATACAGACGAGTTGAGAACCTCCTCTTTTTTGAAGTCGGTTGAAAAAAAAAAAAAAGAAATCTTAAGAACGCAAAATTCTTGTATAGTAGAACATCGATAATTCGAAACTCAAGCGACCGGAGTCAGTTACCTTGGGAACGAGTTAACTATTAACCTATAAAATAGGATTTTTAATATTGTTTATTGTGGCTTAGCGTCCTTAGATATTCCAACTATGTTAGGAAGAACGGGTTATTCGTGGGTTCGCCACGAAATAACTTTTAACCCCACCCAGGTGGGATTCGAAACCACGACCTTCAGCGCTAAGACCCTCGTCCCAACTCAATCGGCCATCGAGGCTTCGGATTTTTAATATCTTCGTTAATAATAAGCCTTTAAAGTATCTATTTTGGTGCGACTCGTAATTTTAGAGTAATTATAGGATTTAGAAAAACGATCAGAAATTTCCTGCTCTAATGTGCACAATTTTGGCCTATCCACGACAACCAGTGAAATATAATCGCTTCGTTGTAAAACGTTTATCCATCAATAGTTTAGGAGCTATATTGGTTGAATGAAAAATGTCACCTTTGAAAAATCTACTACTCTCTCAACTTCTCAATTTTTGTTTAATAGTTGATTTAATTTAATCATTAATTGAAGTAATTTGATCCTTTTAATTTTAAAATGGAAATTAGGAAAATCTGTAGATTACAGATAGACATGATCTGTTTTTCCTATACAGAGAGAATATATACAAAATGATACACAGCGGTAGTACTCCTGTCTTTATACGTAATATATGTTAGGTAAAACGAGAACGTTCGACAGCTCCTCCTATGTCGTGTTGCAGAATTGTTTGGCGTCTGTTGTCTATAGTCGGCTACTAAGCACTCATAACTGCATACACATTGTCTAGCTGTGTTTAGATCTGAGTCCATTGACCGATAATCAAGAACAAACTCAAAATTCAAAATGCCTTCTGACTTGTACCGAACATAAAGCATCACTTTTTTACCAAACCTATCGAAACTAATCAAAGTGCGCCAGTAGTTTACCTATTGATAACTTGCACAAATTTATTATATCGGCGCTGCCTTTGCACTACGACCTTTAGTTTTATTTTGTTTTTCTCCAGACATTGCACGGGCATTTTAAAAATATCATCATATGGATACTCAAAGTAAACATTTACTTAAATATTAGAAACTAAAAAGTTCTTATAGGATTGATGATGAGAGTTGGAAATATAGATGTATGTATACACATTCCGCTCCCACTAGAGCAATAAGTAATATGGTGTTAATAAATCCATCCATACCGCGTACCATGGTAATCTGGAGGAAAGCCAGTAGCTAATTTTGATTAAGAATAAAATATTATACTTTTTAAATATTTTAATGATACGTAAATATTTTATCGTTTAATATGGGTTGATGTTAGGATGGCAGGATATCTTCATATTGTGGAGGAACATGATCTGCCTGTTTTTTCCTCCTTTAGGGAGCTGTTGAGTACTTCCGCTATCGCCTTACAGATCTGTTCTCTTCCCTGCCCCGATGTGGGAGGATATCCCAACCCAAATCCTTGGAATAAGGGTTCGTGTCTTGAACCTCGTCATCAGCAATAGTGGATATGTAGATTATAAATACAGATTGATTCATTTTGTATCTATTTGTATGAATAACATATATTCGGTAAAACCAGTTTTATTTATATTTAATACAGATGATCTGAAAAATTAACAGTTTAGTTGACTCGCTGCGAAAACAAATATGGATTGTCTCTGAATATTTCTAAACCCTAACTTCTTACGTTCTCAGATTAAAAAAAAATAATAATACAAAAATAAAATAAGCAAAGAATGTCGTATTCATGGAGTCGCTTAGCTAACCAACCGTCATATGTTTAACTCACCTGATGCTAATTACTTAAACTGAATAGGAAAAATTGAATGTGCTGATTGTATAGGGAAGACGCTTCATGGCCGTTCCGCGATGCTCATTTGCTTCATTTTTTATTTTTTTATATCTTCGCCTGTCATTTTTGGCTGATATCACTTTTAGTTCAGTCAATGAGTGCAAAAATGGGGGGTGTAGAGTGCATGAAATATGCGATTATTTTTTACCTCAGGACTTCGTTAGGAGGAGTTAAAAGATTAGAAGAAAAAATATACTAAAAGTCCCCCCAACATAAGCTCACCCCCCAGGGAGGGGACTTTGTATGCTTATCTTCCAACTACTCCTAACGAAGCTGTGAAGTAAAATATTATCGCATATTTCATGCACTCTATACCTCTCGGAGTCGCACTTCTCTGCGAAAACACGTTTGTCGGCACTCTTTAGGCTATAACTCCGAAACTAATTGTTCGATCCCAAACTACTTTTTTCCATCTAAAAGCTGGTTAAATTTAATATAAGTTTTCATCAAGTCCCGTAAAATACCCATACCAGCATGCTAAAAACCGCTTACTGTTTTGAAATCCATGAATTTTTGGGACATTTTTCACTACAATTCCAAAACTATTTGTCCGATCTAAAACTTTTTTTCAACTAAAGTCTGGTTGAATTTACTATCAGGCCCTATATATGTATATTTTGGCAAAAATGACGATTTTGATATTTCATTGGGCTGGCTTGGGTGTAAGTAACTACTCCTAACGAAACACAGAGGGCAAAAGTAATCGCTTGTATCATCCACTCTACAATATATTTATTGAATTGACTATTTTATAATAACAGTATACAACAACTGCTTCGTTCGATTTGTTTCCAAAACCCCGAGGCGTTCCCATGTCTCACACCTGTACATGGACTTGAAGTGGCTCTAACCATCCACCCGCAAATCATACTTCCTAGGTTCATTCCTTTATCCTTTAACCTTCTACTCCCGATTCAAAACAAGATCACGTTACTCTGACCTATACTTGCCTTTCCATCGAACAACATTATACCAGCATTCCTTCCTGGTCCGATCCGCTACCCTCTGGAACACACTCCCTCCTGAAATAAGACCTGCCCCTTCCTTGATCTCATTTAAAACACTCCTTTTCCAATTTCTCCTCTCATCCCAGTCTGATGCCAATCAATAAGAACAATAATTATCATTAAATTTGGTCAAATCGAATAAATGTGCTGCCGGTGAATGGATTCATAGATTTTCTTTTATATAATAATAATCTTTTATTTGTTCCATATTGGTAAATAATCATTTTATTTGTTTTATAAAAATTCAATTTTTTTTTTACATTAAATGTTTTTCCTAAACAAAGAAATATTATCTATTAACTTGACAATTCATATGTGTATGGTAGTGTGTATAGGTGTATAAGTGAATAATTGTGGTGTATATAAGTATATCGTGGTATCTGTAAATATTTTCTTCAATGTACATATAGACATAGTTCATTCTTTGTAAATATATTTTCTTATTTTCTCATGATTTTTTTTTTTTTTTTTTTTTTTTTATTTCATTTCTCCTTCTTATGTTATCTTATTTGCTAAAGTTCTTTACACAATTATTTACATTTAACTGTATTTGCATGTCTCATGTTCCTCATATATAAATACCTTTGTATGAATATATATATGCCAGACCATTGTACTATTTTATGATACAATTTTGTTATTCTTAGGGGACAATACGTCCCAGAATAAAGATTATTTTTTCATTTAATTTCATTTCAACAGTATGATACAAGTTCCTCAACTGACGTGACTCAGACCTTGACAGAGGAGTGTTTGATGACGGCCGCAGGAGCCTCAAGAATTTGATTAAGAGCTGGATGCGAGAGCGCTAATTCATTCCAAGACAGGAGCAATTAGTTGTGAATATACAACAGCCTATTTCCTACCGAATACTTTATCCAAACTTGCTCCATAAATATTGTTGGCTTGGTGTCACTTGGCGGTCGGCTCCCGAGTTCTCTTGTCTACCATCGGAGCTGCCTGTGGTTACGTTCCTCGTCTCTTGTTTATCTCAATATATTGATTGGTCAAGTATTAACCTATTGATAAATTAATTGCCACTTCTATTGGAATCTACTTTTGGAACGTTAAACATTCATAGTCAATTTTTTAAAAATACCAACAAATTCAAACCAACAGCACTTTGTTTTCATAGCCTAGTATTAAATTTTTAAAGATACAAGACAGGAAATCAAATATATTGACTCTCTCCTAAGAAGGCAAAATGAAAAGGACTTCTGAAAGATATCAGGACTTTGAGCAGACCGGGTGTAGAGAGACGAAAGGGTGAGGTAGATCGATGGGTTTTCCGTAAAGTTTTTCCTATGAATAATTGGGTTTTTTTTTTCGTTCATACTAGAAAAAAATTTAAAATAAGACTATTGGAAATATTTACCTGGACTTTTAAACAATATTATCTAGATTGGTTTTGATCGATTTTATTATTTCTAATGATTTGTAAATATTTAATTTTAGGCCATTTTCTATTAGGTACGTGTATTAGTTTTACCTCGAGTCTTTGTTAAAAATCGAATGAATTTAGTGGTATTTTCATTTAAATGGATTGTGAAGTTGAAATTCTATGTCTTATTAAGGTATGTTCTTTTATTTTCTGTCAATCTTTGATTTACTGATCATACAGTTTTCTCCGTGTAATTATTTCACCAATAATAATTGTATTGATCCTTCTATACCATCATGCCTACCTGGATTGTTTAAAATTTGGTAGGTATCCTTTGACGACTTATCTCAAATGGGCACGATGGCTCCTCTTAAACCTCCTACTCTCATATCCAATCCTCCCCATATAAAATCCTAATTATTTTTTCAAAGGTAAATTATATCTGTATACCTTATATGTTGTTCAATAACCAATCAAACCCGCTAGTTTCTCAGCCTTCTTCCCATTTGATTCTTTATAGTCGACAAGTCCCTTATCTATTGAATATATGCTCTGAACACATGAGAATGGTAGTTGTAAAATAACATTTATGATTTGTTAAAGGTATAGTAAAATCATCGTAATACGTCTTATGCAGACAGTACACACTCGCCGAGGCGCTCGTCAATGAGACCACCCGAGACGAGGCCAGCACAAGAGTGGTGCAAGTACACTCTCGCCGAGTGGCTCCAGGACAAGGGAAGTCCTTTGACTCGTTCCCAGAGACTGACTTTTTTTCGGAGAGCTGGCGAGCCGAGCCAACAGATGACGACCCATTATACTTCTAAATTTTGTTATTTTCTGATCATTGAATGAAATAATTTAATTTCTCCCTGTCTAGTAAAAACAACAGATGATAAATATTTGTATCTATAATATACGCACATGCATTGTATAGGTATATTGTCAGTAGGTTTGTTTGCTCGACATTTGAATCCATCTGTCTTTGTACCACACCCTAATCAGCCGTTGATTACATTTCAAAATCGTTCTCAACTTTTTCCCTTTTTCGATCAATTTACATTTTAGAATTAAAAGGATCAGATTACTTAAATTAATGATCAAATAAAATTAATAATTTATGATTTTTTCATTCATTCACTAATATAGCTCCTAAACCGTGACAAAAATGAAAAAAAAAATATTCTCCATTGAATTTCTGTTAAGGAAACGTTTGATCCGAGCCATACCAACAGAGCTAGAGCTTGTCAAAATGTTACATTTTTCAGGGTGAAAAAAACTTTACACCAAAAACGTAATGACCCCCTACCATAAGACATATATATGTAAATAAAATAAATTAAGACGTTTCAAACCCTGGCCCAGCCAGTGTGTACCCTTAATCACAGCCTTCTGAAGAGTACCTCCGGCTATAGTTAACCATTGAAGTAATAACCCCCCCCCCCCCCCCCCCCTCTCAGGTCTGCTGGTGCTGGTACCGTATAGGACAGAACTCCTCTTTATCGGACAGGACTCCTAAAAGGAGAGGAGCATATGGCGATGTGTTAGGGCAGCCATTTAGATACTGCTACACTGAAGATGATTACACTCCATTCCGCCAGATGGCATTGTCCCCCGAGGAGTGCACTTAGGACACAGCCATGATAAGGTACCATCTGCGAACAATAAACATTTTCTTCGATATCGGTGCAATTAGCCATTGGCGCAATTTGTGGGAGAGTGTTGGGGCCCTTGGCTTGGTTCACAGGGCCCTTGTGCAATGTATCTCTTGTTTTCTTGTTTTTCATTTATTTCAATGGTTGTATTTTACTTCCACAAATACCTTTGTTTTTGTTTATATGTATATATACTTTATACATATTTACAACTGTATACATTGTATAGAACAAGTAAATTTGTGAAAAGATTACAATGACATATAAAGAACTATTCACTAGTATCACTTCAGTAAAATTTCTACATAAGTAGGTCTCTTGGGCTACTTCTTTTCAGACGCCTCAGAGGATTATCGGGAATCGAACTCAAATCCCAAAAATAATAATTACAATATCATACATGTTTACAATAATTTGTAAACACACAGACCTGTAAGTAGTAAAATATATGTTCTACATTAGAAGGCCTCTACGCTGTCTTCTTTTCAGATGCCTCGGAGTGTTATCGGGAATCGAGTGACAAGCAGTTTAGAAGACTAGTGGATTCGAGTATGTCTGATCTTTTTCTATCCAAAGTTATCATTTTATAAAATTATATTAAATTATTAATACTTAAGTTTAAATCCACCGTTGTCGTTAAAAAGTCGATAAGACAAATAAGTGTAGCTTTTAATAGGCAAATGTTTTTATCGTTTTCCAAAATGCTTTATTTAATCTAGAAACATCATTTGTGTCAAAATACTTACTCAAAGGCCTTATTAATATTAAGAAGCACAACATAACCAAATATTAAAAATCCTTCTTGGGGGTTAATAGTAACTACTTTTTCTCGAAAACCACTTCAGCTTAAAAAAAAAAAACTAACTGATATATGAAAAAGAACTGTTGAATTTTAGGCATGTGATATGACAAAATTGTTTATACATGTACTGAATTAAAGAGGGACCAGTAAGGGTACATTAATATAGTTTATTTATTAATTTTTGTTGTATGCCGACGTTTCGGCCGTTACAGTGATGGCTATCATTGAAACCGAAGGAAACCATTTATTTTCCAGATTCTTAAAAGAAAGTTTGGTCCTGCTGGGAAAATCTTAGAGATTAAAAAAAATAAAAGTAAGGATATTTATAATTAAGAATATAAACAAATATATAAAAGGATATAAAAATAATTAAACTTTTAAGATTCACTGGGCTTAACATTTTGAAATTGAAATTCCTTGAATGGTTTTAGATGCATTTTTCCATTTTTCCAAATCCTGTTTGTTGTTTCTGAAAAGAAGCGAAAACTTTAGAACACATCTGGTTGCAGCACCACAGTAATAGAGTGAATTAAAAGGTTAATCGTCGAGGTGATGTGCACGACATGTTTTCTCATAAACTCAGTAAAAAATGGCTAAATGTCCACTATATATAGATTGGTTGTGTCTTATAAACGTACTTTCCAACTTCCATTCATTGTAGATATAAAATTATTTTTTGTTTATTATTCACCGTCAGACTGAAATCTAAACAAAAGGATAGTGCGCCTGTGCTTTATCCTCTGAGTCTTGAAATACAAAAGACTATAAAATAAAAAGAATATTTTTTTTATATATGATATAAGTAGCCTATATCCTTCGCTTGTAAAAGGTTCCGTTTCAGTACGCCAGGTTTCATTAACTCCTTGGGAACTCAAGTTCGCTATAAAAACTACTTCTTCGGTGGTCCTTCAAGTTTAGTTTTTTTATCCTTCTGGTGTTATGTCCCCTCCCGCAGTTCCTGTCGCCTCTTAGGATAATCCTCTCGGATGTCGTTTAATACACTGATTCTTAATATCCTGTCTGTCTGCTTTATTTGTTAGCTATACTAATTTTCTGGAACTTCCGAACATATAACAATTTATTATAAATTTGTTGATACTAAAATTCTTATTTTCTGAAAAGGCAATGGATTCTCTATAATGACAATTTTTTTTTTTTTTTTTTAATTGTAAACCAAAAATATAGCTTGAATCATGGTAATACAACAAAATAAAATATTAAAATGGCAATATAAATTAAATTAATGAATTAATAAACAGTTATTTAATTTTTATGCGACATATTTTATTGATGTTCACAGGGAATAAATTGGAAAGTCGAAAAATGTCCAAAATGAGTGCACTATGATCATCTCCTAAATCTCCTGCACCCAGTTAATAATTTGGTATATTATATGACTAAGGGCTGAGAAATGTATGCATTTGCATATTTCTCCTGTCTAACTAAAATATCCATCATCAAAATGTATGTTTTGAGGCATTTGGAGTCAATTTGAGTAATATTTATTTTGCATATTTTGCCATAAATACATATTTTGAACTGCAATTTCATATTCATCTTCATATCCGGCATATCAGCAATTGACATTTGAAAGTTTTTATGTTTCTGGGCTGACAAAAAAAATATATAAATGAATGAGTTCTTGTTTGCCGTGGCCCTTATTCGACGTTTTATATTGTTTGTTTTGATAAAGTTGTAGCTATTGAACTATTGCACGGTTTTTAGTAACACAGCACATATAAAATGCAATGCGTAAATAAGTAAAATTTTGATATAGGTTTTGTTACACTTACTACCAATGGAACTGAAAAAAATTGGTTTCGATGCCGATTTATGTTGTTCTTTAGTTCGAACTGACATACCCTTTCCATTAATTAAGCTACTAGCTAACGTGTTTTCTTTTTTAATTCTTGCCTTTTCTTTTTTTTTTTTTTTTTTTTTTTTTTTTTTTTTTTTTTTTTTTTTTTTTTTTTTTTTTTTTTTTTTTTTTTTTTTTTTTTTTTTTTTTTTTTTTTTTTAATAGTCTTCAACATTTTGTTTTCCTTTTAAACACAATTATATTCATTAAAATATCAATTTTTTTTTTGTTTTTAAATTGATAGTTGCATATTTTACCGAATATATTTTCATATATGTTTATATGCATATTTTTCAGTTTTTATTATGTATAATTCATAGCCCTAATTATGTAAATTTGATTTCTTTTCCTAACTTCTAACGGTCCTTTCATTTAAATAATCTTAATACTCAAATTGTAACTTTTATATGTTAATATATATATTTGTATTATAAATTTATATTAATATCTATTCTTTGTTGGCAGGTGACATTACGCAAAAAGGCTATGAAAAGAAAAGGACAAGACTTCTTGCTCCTTACGTCCCGAAGCAGGCACAAGGTATGTCCTTTGATGATGATGATGTCTCATAATCGAATGTATCCGTAATATATAAATATATAATATATGTATTCGTGGACTGTTGTTGTCGTATGCATTACGTATAATTCAGCTTACTCGTCTCACTCAAAGTAATATTACTAAAATTATTTAAATGGTTCTGACTGAATGTATCTAATACTACTTAAACCCTACCTTTGTTCTCTTAATATATATGTATATTAATATACATATTTATTTATTTTTACCTATCCAATCTTTAAAAAATTCATATTAAAATGCAAAAAATTATTATTTTGAACATGCGTCACAAAAGTAATAAAAAGAATATATACATTTAAATAAATAAACTGAAAGACTTAAAAACTTGATTATTATATTTTAATTTAGTTGGCAGTCGTTCTCGGAAGACGGATATCAATACATTTCCTTTCTGGATAAAACCTCTCTTTCATTCGTACATATTGAACTTTCAACTGAATTTACATGATGTCATTCGATGTTAAATCAACCAATAGTTTGTACCACAGCCTCCTGTATTTTTATCATTTTTGTTATAATAACAGTACCCACCAAATATTGTAACAGCAGTTGCTTTAATCAAAGATTTATTAACAAAAACCAAGAATAATATAAAGCTGATACAGAGCAATAATAATTAACATTAGAACAATAATAACTGGCATTATATTATTTTTATGAAATTAAAAAACCTTAAATATGCATTTTTAAACCTGTTACTTTTTGAGCTGTCGAATGCCATTATGTGAAGCCAACGAATCGCTTACTTTACATTTGAACATTTATATTACGTTTTCTTCAATTACTTTTTCATTTATTCCCTGTAATTATCCCCTTCCTATGTCTTTTAATTCCAATTACTGACGCAAGATAGCGACTTGTGTCTTAATTAGTTTGCTTCCAATTTACTATCAAGCAACTATTTTTTCCTCACTGCCTCATTTATGTTTTCATTTTTCGTAAGATAACATTATTATTTTTTTTTTTTCGATTCTCCTCTTGTCTATCTTATGTGTTAACCATTTCATGAGATATTATTTTAATTATGTAAAATAATTAAATTTGTTTGTATATAAATTTTTACTGCTATGAATTTTTATTTTTTGTATTCCTCCGCATTCCTTTTTCTCTTACGATTATCTTTTTTTTATATTCCTACAGTAGTTGTATCTTGTTTTAAAGTCCGGAAGGTCCACAACGTCGTCCAAAACATCGGAAAACAATAAATAGCAGCTTCAGACTATTTACTATTGGCTCCCCATCAACTCTGTAGACATTCAACAGAATAAGAAAATAATAATATTGTAAAACTATAATAGTATTTTATGGTATTCATAAATACCACTTACAAGAATTATGGTTAAAAGTAACAGTTATAATTTTTATCTAAAACAGTTAAAAAATAATTGATCAATACTTCACATTTCCAAATGTTATTCATTGATGTAACAGTCATAAAAAAAAGTAACTGTTTCAATCTAAAACAGTTAAAACATTGTAATTTGATAATCACGAATATCTATTTTATATGTTATCCGTTTTAGCTCTTCATTTCTGAGTACATAAAAAGTAACAGTTATAATGGAATAAATGTTTGCATTTAAAACAATGCAAAAATTATAAATTCATAAATATTAATCTCTACATTAAATGTTATATATTTTACCTCTTTATTTCTGAGTACTTAAAATGTAACAGTTATAAAGAAATAATCGTAAATTTTAGCCATTTGCTTAGCATTCCTAACTTCCGAGAACGACTGTATTCAGTATATAATATTTTTTTTCAGGATTATAATTGTTTATATAATAATAAAATTGTGACGTTTTTTATTAATGTATTATTTCATTAGGATATGTTTTTCAAATTTAATATATAATTATATTTCTCGCATGTAAATTTTACATATATTTTTAATTGTTGTCCTTAGCGTGCAGTCATGCATTTAATGCATTTTTATTTGTATTTTATTTTAAAATGGAAATTATTGAGTTAAATACCTCACCGCTCAGTTGGATAATCTATTGCAATATGTACATATAATTTTGGTAATTTTTGGGCGATGCTTAAAAAAAAAATTGCTGAGAGCTATATTTTTGGTGAAGGTTGTATCATATAGCGTGCAGAAATTATTTTCGGTTTGAACTATAGTAATTTTTTTATTGCTTAGCTTCTTGGTTAATGAGATTTATATATATTTGTACTTTAATATATAAATTATATTATATTATTTAAATAGTACATATATCTATATTTGATAAGTACAATACACGAAGTATCCTCAATTCCTATTTCCTTTTCCCGTCTATTTCTCTCTATCTCTCTTATTCTAACAATATTGCATTGTCTTATACACATCGTCTTCAAGCTTTTCTAACACATCTTATTATGTATAATGTTTCATGTAATACACTCATTCTATGTAATAACAATAAGAAATATGGCCTGATGTATATTTGTATTTCTGTATTACTTTTGCAGCTCAGAAATATCAGACATTAATTATAGTTAGTTTTTATTTGTATTTTTGTCATCATTCTTTGATTATTTTACTAAAATAATTAATACTTCTAGATATCTAGGAACAACTGTTGTGACTTGGAAAATCCATTATACGAGTAATTATAAACACGTAAATTTGATTGTGATTTTCATTCTGAATGTGCGATATATAACACGATAAATTGAATTTACTTATCTTAAACGATTTTTTTTTTTATCTTCAAGCTTGAACTACTATACACGTAATTTTTTTTATTGGTCACTATCAAAATGCCTGCGAATTTTATTTCTGTTTCTTTGTACTTTATTTTTGTGTCGTGTATAGCAGATGTCGTAAAACAAACAAATTTGAATCAAAGTACGCTTTAAAGATTTTTTTTACGCTTTATTATTAAGAAAATAATTTAATTGAAAGCATTGTATCTCAAACTTTGCGGTCCAGGTTCTAGATTTATTCTCCTATGTTGGCTGAGGATCGACCCTTGATCTCTCTTTGGGCACACTCATCCTCTGTAAGGTGCGTGGGATATTGTGCAAGTAGAATTTTGTCCCATTGTATTATATTGTTGCAGATGTTGGCTAATCCGGTGATGATTCGATACCTCTAATCGATTTTACTTCTGTACTAGTGTGTAACTGTTTTGAAACACGGTTGTGAAATCGATTATTCTCTCCTGGTAAAAAAAATAGTACGGACGTTTCATACTTAAACAATTATCTGCTAACGGCGCATTTTTGATTTTCATACATTACACTGTATTGAGTTTTTACAACTGTATACTTTATAAACTAGTAAATTAGAGGAAATGATTACAATAACATGTAAAGAACTACTCACTAGTAGCACTTCAATACAAGTTCCACATTACAAGGTCTCTTGGCCATCTTCATTGAATTCAAAATGAAGCAAGTTGAAAGACTATTAGATTATGATGGGTATGGAGTTAAATATAAAGGGTAGGTTTGGGCCAAATCAGCAACATATGGAACATTATGACGATTATGGATTATTTTGTTTTTGACATAATAAGGAGCATTGAGGTTTTGGTGGGTTATATATATATATATATATATATATATATATATATATATATATAATGGTGGGTTTTGGTTAGTAAGGATTGGATACGAGAAAAATTGGAAGGTTTATTGGAATCCCAAACATCACCTCCGTATGTCCAAATAGATTTAATTACTGTCAAGTAAACTAGTCGTTTGCATTTTATTGGGAGCTTTGAACACTTGTCTTCTAAATGTCGGAGTAGTCGGAAACGACGAGGAGTTTCTTGTCTTTTAAGTCGGATGAGAAATAAATTGTTTATATATTTCTTCACTGTTTCCATAGTTTTTAAGGTTCTTAGGACCTTATTAAACATATATGTGTGTATATATATATTTTTTTTTGTTTTCTTCCTTTCATTAAAATTTCCTCGTAACTTTTAAGAGTCTCCAGTTGCCCGTCCAATCGAAAGACTCCCAAAACATTAACAGCTTTCTTCTGTTAAACACACTTGTTTATCCTGGCCAAGGACGGACTCCAGTACGTGCCCATTTTCTTGGAAGATATTCAAAAGAGCGAGTAAAGAATATCTACCATTGTCACCCGCCGAAGGTGGGGAGGGAGTCTTTGTGCTAGGGTAGTAAGAACCTTCCGACCTTCTTGTGCTTAATGGCTCCTGGATGATGGCTTTGTCCTTCCGCGTCATCTCCTCAAGGTCATCAACGATATATTTAATTCCAAGGAGCTTAGGTTATTTCGTAGCCTCCACAATATTCTTACAGACTTCATCCCTCCCTAGAATTGTTATCGCTTCAGATAAGACGTGACTACTCCCCCTCAAGGCTGCCTCAATATAATTCTTAATTGGACTTGGACTCGGAGAGAGGGAGGGGAGAGAGAGAGGATTTCATTTGCCTCCTCGCTGTTACATCTCAAAGGGTTGTAAAACGAACCTTGATGAAATTCAGACATTACTCAAGATTTTTATCAAGGAATCATTTCTTTTGAAAATTGAAACAGCTGTTTTTCGAAAGCACTACTAACAAGGGTCTGATCTACAGCATTTGTTAATCATCAATATTTTTCTGTTGTTTTTCATAATCGACATACAGTATAACCTCACTAATCCGACCTCTAAGAGACCAAGTTCGGCCCTATGTTCGGATTAACCGGTGATTTCTATGAAACATGTTTTTCATTGTTAAAAGTTTATTATAATTATATTAGAAGTTATTTATTGATATGTCAAAAATAAATAAAAAGGAATAGATGAATAAATAAATCACTGTACAGAAACTTGAAAATTCGTCATTACAATACAGAAATTAGGTCAGAATGTTAATATGCAGCTGACACATTAATTTTAGGAACTCTAAAAGAAAATTAAGAAATCGGGAAATATAAAGAAAGATTATGAGGAAGAAATTAGGAAACAGAACAGTGGGAGAAACTTTTAAATTAAGAAGTAACACAGAAGTAGACAAACATGTAGAAAAAATAACAGATGAAATTAGGAAAAGGAGACTAATGTTCTACAGGCACAGACAAAGAATGAGTCCAAGCAGATTAACAAGAAAAGTTTAACAACATTTTGAAAGATTCAAAGGCAAACCCAATTGTCTTCAGAAGGTACATGAATATTTAAAAGAAATAGTCTTAAATAAAGAAGAAATTGAAGACAAAACAAGCTATAGACACAAAGTGGGAAGGTTTCCAAGACAAAGCTGCTCCAAAATGACAGGGGAGAGATTGGACGGCAGAAGAGAGGAAAGCATGAGTATTGGGAGGAAATCAGGAGTATTGGGGAAAGCATAAAGTTAACTTGGTGGCTTAAATTTGGTCCTTAGCTGGCCTGTAATGGGGAAGAAAAAAAAAATAGAATCGTTCGTTACATTCACTAATATAACAATATTTTTGCATACAAATATTTTAGCCAGCTATTTATATATAGAAGAATTGGCCACTATATTTTCTTAGATTTGTAATAGACGAACTTGCCTTTAAAATCTTTCATAATGAAGTATGCTCTAAACATCAGACGTATAGAGCAAAACTAAAATGAGCCATTTTTTTACCGGATTCCCAAAATTTGAAAGCTTGGATCTTTATCTCCGTTACGGAGATTATTTTCTGCTCAAATCGGAGAAAATTTAGTTTAGTTTAGTTTAATTTTTGAATATAAAAAGGTTTTATTTAGAACCGTTTGTGCAAGCAGACGTAGTGCAGTTAAAGATAGAAAACGCCGAAAGTTTTGACGCTACCACTTAGCGAGCAGCGGTGCTTCAGAGTCCGAAATTTGGATTTTAGCACACTGGCACTATCAAAATTAAAAAAAATAAATACTGCCAGACCTTTTGCATACTAGAATATACAATTTTATTGGACTATTAGAGGTTCCGCAAAAATATTGTGTACCCGCAACTCCGCGGAAGGGTCGGATTACCCGTACAGGCGGATTAGCGAGGTTCTTATGTACTGGATTTTTCCTATCACAACAGTTGTTACTAGATAAATATACGTATGAATTATTTCAGAAAAATGTAAGAGGGGCGTTTAGATCAGAAAACAGGTACCCTCTCAAAAATACAAAAAATTTAGTATGTTGTGTATTCCAGGATGCTTATGGCTCTTAGTCTTTTATTTTTTCTTTTGATTCATAAAAAAATATTTTTATATTTAGATGTTCTATAAATATTTGATACAATGAGTGATATTTCTGAGCTGACATTGGTTGATGATGATGATGGCCGGCAGGGAACACTAGCGCTGTGCAGGGCAGGCAGGGGACTAGGGCTCGCAGGCCACACCGCCGCCTCACGCACAACGAGAAGCGATACCACTCAGGTACCCGCACCAGTACCTCCAACAAGGGACCACCTTTGTGTATATATATATATATATATATATATATCCTGAATGGATCTATGTTTAGTAAACTTATTTTTCGATATAAAAAAAAAGTTCGTTGAGGAACACATGATGATAGAAAAAAAAGGGTGGCTGGTCAGTTTTTATTTACATACTGGTAACATAATTATAATAACACCATTGGAAATATTTATCTGGCCATTTAAATGTTTCCAACAGTGCTTTTTTTTAAATTTATTTCCAGTAGGAACAGAAAAAACAGTCATGAGGAAAACCTAAAGTATTGTCTATTTATCAGATTTATTTAACTACTCTCACTTTCTATCACTCTGCGGTTTACGCTTTGAACTATTCAAGATTTTTGCTTCGCTTAAATGATTATCATAATTTTTTATTTACAGTCTTGTTTAGATTAATATATACACTCTGTATATGGAATTGTTTGATGTAATTATTCGAATAAACACAATAACAATAGAAATGAAATATTCGAATGTTTAGTACAGTTAACGTAATAGGGGCTTGCGTTTTACAATATTTTTTTCTCCGTTACAAAATTAATTATTACTTTCACGGAATAGTTGTGTATTCATTTTGAAATTTGAAGATTATTAATTAGTTTTTTAGTTTATGTTTTTTTTGGGAAATCTTTGAAGAAATTTAAACTGATATACTGGGTGTTCGAAAGATCGTTGGCCAAAGAGGTATCTCGGGTAGGGAGGTTCATTTTGAACATATTTAAGGTCACTTACCTATACACAAAGTGTTACGGTTTAATGATTTTATTTTGTAAAAATTGCCAAAATCAAACGTTTATGATAACTTCGTTGTTTACTGATATATTAGCGCCATGTTTTTTGCTGTAATTACTAATATTGTACATTGTCCATGTAAAATAAAAAAGATTTGATGCAAAAAACAAACAAAAAAAAAACGGGAGATCGTTAAAAAAAATTTAGAACTTTAGTTTTTGAAGTTTAGGTTCAAAAAAAAAAAAAAAAATAATCGCAAAACCCAAATCCAAATTATATTAAAAACAACTTGTTTTTTTTTTTTTTTGTTTTTTTAGCCTTTAACAAGATTTAACGATCACCGGTTTTTCTTTTGTTTGTTGCATCAAATCTTTTTTATTTTACATGGACAATGCATTAGTAATTACAGCGAAAAAAAAATGGCATTGATATATCAATATGCTACGAAGTTATTTGTTTGCCATAAATGTTTGATTTTGGCAATTTTTACAAAAAGAATTCATAAAAAAAAAAAAAAAAAAAAAAAAAAAACCGTAAGACTTTGTATATAGGTAAGTAATCTTAAATAGGTTCAAAATGAAACTCCTTACCCGAGATACCTCTTTGGCCTACGATCTTCCGAACACCCTGTATATTTGTTAATATATTGAGTCATAACTAATTTGAGCATTTTTTTTTTCTGGAGAAATTAAACTGAAATAAAGTCAAGAAACTAGAAAATTACATCCATATTGAACAAATTTTTAATGTAATGCCGACGTTTCGGCCAGTCTTAACCTTAAAGGATGGCCGAAACGTCGGCATTTCATTAAAAATTTGTGCAATTTATGTGTTTTACTGTTCTCTGGACGAAATACCTTCCACAAAAATTCTATTTCTGCTTTTAAATAATAAAAGAAACACTCGTTCAACTTTTATTTTTTTAATTATGTTCTGTTCGCTTTGATTTTATTAACAGCTAATTCATTACTTTTGAATATAAATCGGACGTACTAGCTAATAAATCGTTCAAAAAAATTAAAATAAAATAAATAGTATTTTCAATTTGTATTATCTCTTTTAATATAAAAAGCGTTTGGTGGTCCCTTTGTTAAAAATATATTTGCCAGTTGGATTGTATACTAATCAGCATGTATTGTATTTTATGCATGTAAATTTTTTTATTATTATTATTTTTTTTTATTTCTGCCTCTGCTCTTATATGTTACCTGCTTCTTTTTTTCTGCTTTACTTAATTCAGATATATTTCCAATTCTATTTTACTTTAGATATTAGCGTGATTTTAGAAAATATGTTGTGTTCCTTGTTTATTGCTGTGTGTTTAATGTGTAAGGGTCTTAAAATTGGATTGAGTAGTTCTCTTGAGTATTGAAATATTTAGGCCAAATATGTTATTTGTGTGCTTCTTTCTATGGCTTCATTGCTTTATTTCATCATATGTATGTAATAACGTGCTTTAATATTACATAATTTAAGATTATTTTATTTTACAGAGTATGAATTAGGATTTAATGAGAATATAAAGATGCTAGAAACAATTTTAAAAATGAAATAATTGTTTTATATTTTTATGATAAATCGATTCTGGTATCGATCTATATTCCGTTAAGGGCTTGCAGTTAGGAACGGTAGCCTACTATAGTTTTGTCTTAACGATGTATGATAGTTGTATTGGTGATACCTTATTATATTATTACAATGTATCGATTTCTGGAGGTTAAGTACTTAGTGTGGAAGTATTGTTTGGAAACCGTTATACTAAGAAATGGCGTAGTCAGCTGATTTCCCCATATTTTAGGGTACCCTCTTTACAAAGGCCGGGTGTACTCTAAGCAGATGCCACTCCACGACTGTGTTAAGAGAAAATAAGTTTTCTTGTCTATAACTCGTACGCTGCATTACCTTCTGAGGTTCCCCACACTAAAAAAATCACTAATACAATTTTTTAAATCCGGGTAACAGTATCGATAATGGATAATTAGTTTCCTGTTATCAGAATAAAATCGAAAATTTATTGTATCTTCATACCCCTATTATATTTTATACATTCGGAGTACATTTTCTTCGATAAGAATTTATTGATAATTTTGTCGATCTGAATTTAAAATTTATGATAGTGTAAAGAAGCTCAGTTAGGTAAAGCATTTGATTGTTTGTTTGGGCTTAACGTACTTATGTAATCCGACTTGAGTGGAAGGACGGTTATTCTACAGGTTAGCAACCTATTCTAGACTTGGTGGGAAAGTTTAGATTCATTTCATGAGCCCATTAAATAAATGTTTACCCGCCCAGGTGGGATTCGAACCCACGATCTCCAGTACCGAGCGTGCTGAGACCTTCGCCCTATTTCACTCGGCGTTCGATTCCCCAATTATTTATTATTATAACTTAATTTCGAATCGGGCTGTAGCAATATGTAACTTTTCGTATTAAAATAGCTATGGGGAATCTTTTCTTCATTTGAATTTATTCTTCAATGATTTAAAGAGTATGCATTCAATTGTTTATTTTTTTGGGTGGAGGGGGACTGTTATATTGAAAGCAGCTGGTATTAAATAAATTTTGGAAATAAATAAATAAAAAAAAAAAAAGCTTTGAAATCGTTTCGTAAAACTGCTTGGTTATAATGTTTTGTTAACCTGTAGGAAAACCCATTTAGACTACTGGGGAGTTTAAACTACAAACCTCAGCAAAATTCAAATTATTAACAGCTGTTCAATTAGGTAAATGAATAAAAGCATTCACTACATCTGCATATTTATATATATGTATATTTATGTAGAATTTATTTTGTTGGACATATATTTGATTTTAATTGTTCAATGTTAGGCTTTTTTGATTTTGTAAGTAATTATTATATAATCTAGACAATTTATATAGATTGTAATATAATTATTAGTTATATTGTTCAATAAACTTATAATTATGTACTTGATGTATTAATTATGTATAAAATAGAATTATAAATCGTCTCATGTAAATTATTTTAATGTAACTCTCTCACAAGTGTAGCAGTGCCACAGAGAACGACTAACCAGTATGCTGTTGTTGGTTCTTTGTGTTGTAGTTCCTGGTTTTTTGGTTATCTCTTCTTTATAACTCTATGTTTTTGGATTTGGTTTTTGTCTTTTCTCATAATGGTGTTGGTTCTTATTCGATTTCTTTTTTTCTTTTTTAACATTTTTTTATATTCTTGTTTTCTGCTGCTATTCTTTTTTCTTTTTAAACCCAAATTACCTCCCTCCCGAAATAAAAATATCCTTTATCCTTTATTTTATATTTGTATATTAGCGTATTATAATACCACATCTTTATATTTAAGTTCTAGATTCTCGTATTTTGTCATTAGAAAGAAAACAATTTAATTACTTATAATTATTTTAAATATGTTTATTTGTAATCAACTAATAATTGATAATTAAATAACTCAAGAAACTTTCTTTTTTTCTATTCACTATGAGTGTTATTAGCATGTCCTTCAATAAATAATAAAAAATGGATTAACAAAAATAGAAAGTTGGGGTGTGAAGTCTAGGAAACACTTCAAAATATTAACTTATTTTGCCGAAGTTTCGGCCTATAATGTAAGCCTTCATCAGGGTTTCTGTGCGATGACGAAACCCTGGTTTCGCAAGCGTCATGGAGCAACAATGGTAAAAATGGATTAACAATAAAAAACAATATTATGTTATGATAGTGTAATATTATTAACAATAATAAAAGTATTAATAATAATAAAATATGAAAAAGGGAAAAAAAATTGATGATGTAGATCAGGGGTCTCCAAGCTTTTCAGCCTTTGGGCCAACAGCGTTTTAATGTTACGACCACGACACTTGTAGGTTACATGAGGAAATTGGTAATGCATTTCTTTGAATTCCGAGAAGTGATCAGAATTTATTTGAATGGAAAGCATAGTAATCCAACCGAATTATAATTTGGCCCGCGGGCCGTAGTTTCAAGACCCCTCATGTACATAGTCGCTATGTGAAGTCAAGGAAACACAATTAAAAATATTAATTTATTTTGCCGAAGTTTCGGCCTACAATGTAAGCCTTTATCTGGATTTCAGTACGATAGCGCTTGCGAAACTAAGTCATCGCAGAGAAATTCTGATGAAGGCTTACATTGTAGGCCGAAACTTCGGCAAAATATATTATTTTAAATTGCTTTTCTTTGACTCCACACCCCAACTATGTAAACATCATTAGTTTCGCAGTCAAATAAACCACATCAATACGAAATAAATTCTTTAGAATTACAAGTATCATTCCATCGCCAACTCATGGTTTCTATTCGAAGGCATTTTAAAAACCTTTTTACTCTCCTTGGAAGTAAATCACATCCTAACGAGACTGAAAAAGTTGTTCTTGGAAAACAATTGACCAGAGTTTGTAACTTGCCAAGAGCCTGGGACACATGACGTTCAAATTTCCAACATGTGTTTTGGAAATACCCAAGCTTCGTGCTCGACCCTTAATGTCCGGCATTAGTGGTTTCAACGTCCGTTTATTATTTTATTATTATTTTTTTTTTAGGGAGAGATGCTAATTTGGATACTTTCAAGTGACCACTTGGTCACGTTGCTTTTGTGTGTCAAGTGTCCCCTCTTCTTCGGAATTGGTGGACTTCCATGGAAAAGCAGGTAGCAAGTTTTGGGACATCTTTCGTGATTTATTTTCTTCAGTTTTTTTTTTTTGTTTCTTTTTTAATTATGTTCCTAAAGTAATGGAATGTAGTAATCAGTATATTGTTTTTAATAAATAATTTTCTATATAAAATTTGATATTTTAATATTTTTTTTTTGTTTTTTAACTGAAGGTGCTTCTCTACAAGAAATGTTTGTTTCTCATAATTCGACTTTATTAATAAAGAATAAAAATCAAAACAAAACAATAATCGTGAAGAAAGGAAATCTTGTTTTGCATTCTTGGTAACAAGATTTGTAATGAGAGTTATTAAAGCCACTAGGATACCAGTTTCTCATGTACTAAAGACAAATTGTTTATTTATTTAAACGAAACATTACATTCATTCCCAATAATTGTAATATAGTAAAATAAAAAAATAAAAAATTACAAGTCATTCTTTCTTCACTTGGCTTCATAACCCCATCATCATGGTAACTGTTGAAGTTAGCAACTGTTTTACATGGATATTTTTCGTTTCCATGGTTACACCTTTCGAACATTAATATTTCCTTCTTGAATTTTTATAGTTCTATGAGGTTCAATATTAAAATAACATTAAATGCACATAGTAATCGCATTGTAGGATTAAGCTAACAAACGCCGCAACCATTTGGTAGCATAAATATTTTAGTTATATTTACTTTTCTTTAGTTCGGTTAGTAATTTAATTTTTTTATTATATTAAATAATTTATATAAAACTGATCAGATAGTTATGCAAATCATCAGTAACGTGTTAAAAATTAAAATTATTTAATTATTTTTAAATAAGTGTATAATGATTTTATAGTTTATATCACTTAAATATAAACATGTGGTATTATATTATTGCTATATTATTACTTCCTTTTCTATTATTAAATTATATATATATTTTTTTATTTATTGTTGTCGACTGCATCTTTCGTGGGTCTCCTTTTTTTGTATAAAAATATTTTGTCTGGAATTTTGGTTTGGTGTACCTCCTGTTTTCTATGAATTTTTCTCAAATAAATATTTTTTTTGTTTATTAACTGATTATTTATTTAAATTTATATTGGTAAATAATTTTTTTATTTATAACTATATTATCTTAATCAATCTTATTATATAACATAAAAAAAAAAATTATTGAAGAAACGTTGATATAACTTGTGAATATAGTATAAAGGTTTTGACTTGTAGTCATTTTTTTTTTTTTTTTTTTTTTTCATTTTTTCTAGGTAATTGATACCATTCAAATTAAAATTTGTAAATGAACCGATATGTGGTTAGCACCATTTCGTTAAACTACTGCACCTATCTGTAATGAATTTTAACTAACTCATTTTTTGAACTTTTAGGAAGGTTTAGCAATGATAAAATTGGCAATAACTTAAATTTAAATGAACACTGTTGAGTGGCAGAAACGAGATTCGCCAAACTTTATACTTTATACAAATAAACTTCATTTATTAGTTTAAATTATCGAAGTTATTTGCTTATAAGAGCGTGCGAAGCCGCGACGGGGATGCTATTAATGGTATAGATTTAAAACATGTATTGATCATTTTTTAATTGTTAATTTTAGTAAATAATCGGTTAATGTTTTATTAGTGTTGTATATAAAATAAGTATATTAGTACACTTGTTAATATCCTCCAAACGTAACTTGCCTTCGACTTACGTAGGGGAATGTAGAACATTTCATTCTCTGTGGCCATTTGAAGCCATTAGAGACTTTTTCATTTCGGTAATGCATAAGATTAAATGGTAAATTTTAAAAGTTTTAAAACTAATTTGCTTTAAAGTATTAATAATTCAAAACCTTACTTTTTTTATATCTATTTAAAAGTGCTCTTTTGAGTACTGGCGAGCTGTTTTGACTCCGAAAAAAAAATGTAGATAAACATAAATGAAAATCATAGAAAACAGGAGATATAGGTGTTGTTGATGATGTTGACGAAGATGTTTGTGACAGCGCGCGGCAGCGGAAGCAGCAGCCCGACCACAAGGGCTAGGCGGAGGGGAAACAGGAGGCTCACCCGCAACGAGAGCAGGTACCACTCAGGTATGTATCTATATGTATATAATATATATATTTAACATCAACAACAACAGATTATAATCAATTATCTTAAATATATTCAGCAGGGATTGATTTGTATATTCCGCCTTGTGGTATAGTTCCTCTTGAGGTTCAAGAACTAAATAGTTTTCATGATTTTTGAATTGTGATTCATTTGTTTATATAAGGAGAAATTCTTTTTTTTAGCGCACTGGTCACTATTTTATTATACTGGCAATAGTTAAAATAATATTTATAATTTATATAATATATCTGAAATATTAGTACTTTTGGTTAGGATCTAGTATTACCAGATTAGCAGTTGTGAAAGGAGGAAATTTAGGCCGAAATCCCGCTCTACCACCCGGGGTTTCCCCCAATAAAATGTATCCACTTTACAGAGGTTGGGTGTGTCCCAGAGAGATTCCCCCAAAAAAATATAAAAAACTTTTTTTTATTTTGAACGGTTCTTTGATTTTCCTCCCCCATAGCTCGCCGGATATTGTCATCCAGACAAGAAGTCCTGCCAAGAACCTCCTTGTTGAACAGTGCACACTCACTTATCGTCGCACAACACTTAATATTTTTTTCTGGCTCTTTAGTCCTTGTTTTGACCGAGTTTGATTTCGTAAAACGAAATTATATAAAAACCATGTGTAAACTTCTGATTTAAGACTCTTAAAGTACCTTTTAAGCATTTTAAAGAATTAAAATGCTAAAAAGGTAAAAAAAAAAATTTTTTACGGGAGGAATAATAAATAGTGTCCATACAACATAATAACCTATTTAATAAAAAAAGTTTACTACACAGAGTGGTAAACTAGTTTTGCCACTAGTTTGAGTACATAAGGATTTGATCCTAAACGAAAAACTATAAAATTCAAGATAAAATATAAGCAGGTTAAAGGGCTTAAAATGCTTTATCCTTTCTTAGTCGTGAAATTAAACAATTTTTCGCCAACTGCTAAGAAAATGTACTGCTACTTACGCATATGACTTTGCAATCATGAACAGAGACCCTACACAAGCCACCTTAACACTTCAGCACAACCTCAACGAGATTCAAACTTGGTGTAAGAAATGAAAAATAAAAATTAATTATGACCAAACACTTTATATTACATTTACACTACGACGCAAGACCTGCCCGCCTGTTTACATTGACAACCAACCTTTACATTAAACTGAAAAAGTGACATACTCAGGACTTGAGCTTGTTAGAAGACTGACATGGGGCCCATGCTTGAAGACAAAAACAAGAGACATTACAGCGAAAGTTGCGTCTACTATATTCCATTCTTCAAAAACGCTCAAAACTACCTTTAAAACAGACATTTAACATTTACAGTTACAGTTACCCATATGGACTTATGCATCCCAAACTTATGGACCGGCCTAAAAACGCATACGGAGACTAAAAAGGAGGTGGATGAGGGTAAAAATTAAAGTAAAAATTCATTATGAATATATTTTTGAAAGTAAAATTGAGACTACGGATCGGCCGAGACGTAGATGGGAGTATTGTGTTTGATTCTATAGTTGTACGTTATGATGTGTTTCTCTGAAAGGAAGTTGAGAGTGCATGATTTCCGCAAGATCTACTGAAATGTATTTCTTAGATTATTTTTATGGGGTTTTTTTAAGCCCCCGATATCCTTATGATATCCTAACACAAATAATAAATTAAAAATAAAAAATAAATTATATCTTATAGAAATCGGTGAACCGCTTATCGTAAAATATTGTATTGTAGAGCGGAATCAGGATCATTAGCCTGACCCAGTTGCGTGAATCAGCTGGAGCGCGGGCATACTGGAGCGTAGTGATGACCACACTGTCATATCAAATCAGAAGAGCGGCACCTTAGCGGCTCAAGCGGGATATTCACCATTATACAGCCGCTGTATCGCTTATAAATAATTCACAAAGGTTTCCTCTCGCCCAAGGAACGTGCATAGAAACCTGATTGTGAAGGCATTGCATTTTAAGTTGAGAAATCTTATTCGCAATTTTATTACTATTATTATTTTTTTATGGCGGGTTGCAATTACAAAGTTCAATTTTAAACATTCATTGAGTAATACATAAATTAAAGTTTTTCTGATGGTTTATATGGTATTTCTTAAAGAACTCCATATTTCCATCAAGAATGCGATGTTAGTGACTATTCAATTGAAGTACGCATGTTGGTGTAGAAGGATCAATCTAATTAGAAATAGGTGGATTGTTTGCAACTTCTATGACATTTAATTTTTTAGAAACGCAATTCCGTTATATTTTTTTCCGGAGCCATTGTATAACTTCGAGTGAATAACAAATAAGTTACTAGTGTATCTATGAACTGAAAAAGCAAACGATGACAGAAAACAGGAAACAAATTTACCGTGAAGTTATTTTAATTTGGGTCCGAGTTCTAGAGGTGATGACTTTTTTAGACTTATTAAAGAATTCGGCTTATCGAAGTTCGACACATCGGGAGTTGACTGTATTATTATTGTCATTATTTAATACTAGATATATTTTTATGATTTTAGTCATATTTTTGGGATTCGTAGGTCACATGAAAATTTAAGATTTTAAATAGATATAGTTGCATTTAAGTGAGATGCTGGTAGAGAACCCCCAGGTACCCTCCATGCCTGGGGACAAAGGTTGTACAGGTAGTTTACCTGTTGGCTGGAGATCCGGCAACCCAGCTTCGGGTCACAGCGCGCCATATGTTCGATGGTCGGTGATATCGATGCATCGAAGGACGCTTGCAAAACCGATCGGATAACCACATCACATCCCGCTATTACATATATTTCCGCCCCTGACCCTCCCTCTTCAGGGGTCGGTCGATATGGAATATTTTAATCGAGTTCAAATACAATTTACCTTTTTTTTTTTTTTTTTTTTTTTTCAAGGACTCGTGATTATATAGAAGGATCGAATAATTTCTCGATAATTATCGATCGGTTGAAATAACGAACAGGGCACGTTTCTGCCATTGATAAAGATATGGCGTAAATGTCGTGTTGGAGATTGAATATTGGCATCTTATTAATTCGACGCGAATTTGATTAGTGTTCTATGTCAGACTAAATTATTATTTTCTTTTTC
This sequence comes from Euschistus heros, assembly GCA_003667255.2. Classification (NCBI taxonomy): domain Eukaryota; kingdom Metazoa; phylum Arthropoda; class Insecta; order Hemiptera; family Pentatomidae; genus Euschistus; species Euschistus heros. Next base: position 132,857 of record RCWM02000732.1, on the reverse strand, counting down.
ACCATGGATGAATGTACCTGGAAAGAATTTTAACTACTAAAAGTACGAAGTAATGATACTGAGTTTAGGCTCATTTTTCATAAAATACATTTTTTTTTTTTAATTTTAGAATAAAAATTAGAAAATTGGTGGTGCGTTTTGAAAAAAAAAAGAAAGAAAAAAAGTTGACATCAGTGTGACTTGTATCAAATAGCTTCAGTTAAAATCAGAAGTATTGCAACACCCATAATTCTCGAGATTTTCCTGGTTTTACCTTAATCCATACTTGGTTAATATTCATTTTGATATTATTTATTAGACTTGAAAACATTCATTATATTAAAAATAAGTGTGCGTGCGTGCGTGTGTGTGTGTATAAACCGAATAAACTTTCTGCTTCAAGGTTCCCCATACGAAGAAATCCATGGGTGTCATATCAGGTGATCTGGGTGGCCAAGGTACTACTCCTCCACGTCCAATCCATCGTTGTTGATAATTTATCTCCAGCCAAGCTCGAGCAACTCTGCTATAATGAGCTGGACATCCATCGAGGTGGAACCACATTTCACTCCGCTGCTGTAAGGGAATGTCATCTAAATAATTGGAAAAGTCGTTCTCCAAAAAATGTGTAAATGTGATACAATTCAATCTTCCAGGTAAAAAATATGGTCCCACCAGTAATCCGTTCCAAATTCCAAGCCAAACGTTAATAGCAAATTCATGCTGAAACCTATTCTCTCTAATAGCTCTGGGATTTTCAAGAGCCCATTCATGAAAATTTCTTCGATTTACAATTCCTCCTCTTGTAAAAGTACCTTCATCAGTCCATATAATTTTTAATGGAAATAAATTATCATTGCGAATTTTGTCCAGAAACCAGTAACTAAAATTCAATCTCTTGACATAATCTTAAAGTAATAAATTCTGAACTTTTTGAAGATGGTATGGGTAGCGATTATCACCTTTCAAAGTTCGCCATATTGCTTGCCGCGAAATTGCTAATGCAGCAGATGCTCTTCGGATGCTAGTCTCAGGATTGTTATCGAAGTGGCGTTGGACACAATTTTTTCTTCGATAATCTGCTTTTATTGCTGCCTGGATTTGGTCGCCATCATTACGTATTAAGAATGACCCAGTCTCTCGTAGTCTATTAAAAGTTAACGAAAAGACTCGTCGATTAGGCACTCTTCTATTTGGAAATCGGCGCGCATACTCCCGCCTTACCGTACTCTTCTAAAGCATTACCGTTACAGAAACCATACACAAAAATCATATCAGCGTATTCAACATTAGAATATGTATGCGGCATTGTGGCTGATGCTTTTCACACAAAAATATCTGAGTAACTGACTGAAGACTGATTTAGGAATTATAATCCTAGAAGGAAGCCAAAATGTAAACAAATAAAAGAATGTAAAGGAGAACATTAAGTGTTTACATATCTCACTGCCTAGCCTGACGAACTTTGAAAGGTGATAATCGCTATCTGTAACATTTTTGTTTTGTTTCTTTTTTCGCGATTTTCTCTAAAACTAAGCAAAAACGAGCAAATCTCTATAGGACTTTTTGTCTTAGTTTTTCGGCCCCCTATAAGTTCCTGAAGTTTTGCCATTTAAATTCGGGACACCCTGTATAGTTCACGGCACAAATGAAAAAAATATATAAGAAAAGAATGATTAGATTTTTTTTGTGATCTCGATATAATATTTTTTTTTTTTAATATTTATATTTACAACTGTATACATTATATACAACAAGTAAATTTGAGGAAAATTATTACAATATGTCGATAACTTGTAAAGAACAACTCACTAGTAGCACTTCAATAAAAGTTCTACACTAACTACTCTAGGCATGAGAGGACATTGCATGCCCTAACTGGACCAGACATGTCTCTACTTGTCACTTACACCTGCAAGTCCTCAGTGGACTTATACCTGGAGACTCCTCCTTCCTTCCAGTAAAGTGTTCTTATTTCTTTTTATAACATCCATTGTGTTTTTTAATCAAATTTTTCTGTGGCTTTTCCCAAGGTATGTAGTTTGTAAAATATCAATAAGAATAAAATTCTTGTTTTTTATTATTGAGATAAATCACTTTTAAGTTAAGCGCAATATAATGCATATCATTAAATATAATGGTTTGTAGGTGACAAACATTTTTTTTTTAGTATTTTCTATTAATAACCTGACCAAAACATATTTTAAAAAAAATTAGAATGAATAGGAAAAAATCATAAAAGGTCTCTTGGCCATCTTCTTTAGATACGCCTCACAGGATTATCAGGGTTTGAGTGTAAGGCAAGTTGGGGGACTGGTGGATTCAAGTGGGTACGAAGTTTAACATGAAAGGAAAGGCATATGGTTTGGGCTAATTCAGTAGCATTTGGATCATTAAGATCTTTATGGATAAGTTTGTTTGTGATATAATAAGGACTATTAAGGATTTTTGATAGTAATGGTTTGGATACAAGAAGAACTAGAAGGTTTAGTCGAGCCCCAAAGCTCAACTATGTATGTCCAAATGGGTCTCATTACTGTCATGTAAATATTGTAATTTATTGAGAGCTTTGAACACTTGCCTTGTAAATGTTGGAGTCGTAGGAAAATAATTTAATTTAAATTGGAAAATTAGGGAACTAAAGTTAGATAAACCTTTATTTATTCAAAAGGGTAAATGATACTAGTAAGTGATTGGAGTACATTGGTTACTAGTCTCCCATAATGATAATTGGTCGCCAATTAGGTTCTTCTCCCAGTGACTTCTCCTCCCCCTCTCCCTAGGCTTTTCATTGCCTAAAATATCTAGTTGATATTTTTTTATGTATTCCATTTTTTGTGGAATGGATGTTTCTCTAGGTCATGAGTATTATTTTTTAAATTTAATGACCCTATCATCTGTTATTAATAATAGAAATGTGTAAATAAAAGTCTTACCACTTCAGAGAGATGCCTCAGTCACAAGTAAGTCAACTGCGATGCTTCATGGATGAGTAATGCTTGTTTGTCGCTCGGAGCCTAGTTGCTGTCATTGGGATGTCCTGCATGCTTGTGAAAACAGTTGTACATAATGCATGAACCGTGTGCTGATTTTGGATTTTATATTGTTTTAGGTTTTTGCATGTTATAATTGTCCTATAAAAGAAATAAAAAAAATAAAAAATGGGTCTTGTATATTTCTTAGATGATTGCAATGGCATTTCTATGAATAAGTGTGATATGTTTGTTTTATCTGCATTGTCTTCATGAACTTATTTTGCGTTGTAGTGTATGTAATTTCATTTATAAATGTTTCTGTAACTAAAGTAGTATTTTTTTTATTGGGAATAAGATTTATTTTAATAAGAAAATCTTTAATTGTAAAAAAAAAAAAATGGAGTTAAGTACTGATATAAAAAGTGGCGCCCTGATGATTTGTTTTCTGAATTAATAGTTTCCTTGATTGAACAATATTTTTAAAACATTCTTAGGAATGAATTTTAAACTTCTTCAAATCAATTTTACATTAAAGTTAAACAGTAATTAATCTTAGAGGAGATTATATCTTCTATTTAAAGTTTTTAAAAATCCTATTTTCAGAAATTTTAAAGTAATATATTTTATTAAAATACTCCTATTTTTGTTAAATTATATGTTAACTTTGTTTTATATATCTTGTTATTAAGAGTCTACAGTGATACTGAATATTAGTTGATTGAAAATTAAACAAATTATTATAGGTGCTCTCTTTTATTTGTCCCTCAGCTTATTTATTTTATTTTTTTAATTTTCGATGTAATTAGTCTGTTCAATGTAACACGAGGCATAGATAATTTGTTTGTCTAAATGGTATACCTGAGATCTTGCAGCTCAAAACAAAATTATTTTTGAAAAGTTTTACTATTGTTTTTTTTAGGATATTTTTTTTTTAAATATAAATTTAAATAACTAAATGAATGGGGTATATGCGACTCTAATTACATTGAACTGAATGAAATTTCTTGATTAAGCATTAAACAAGGAACACAACTCTTCCTTTTTTTATTTCATATTTGTTCAATTAGGATTTTAATGATCCGATTTTCTAACTGTAGAAATAATTTTTTGGTTTTGAATATTTATTTTTTATTTATATTGATTTTTCTGAATATAATATTTAATTTACAAAAATGTATTACAGAGGTGCGACAAGAAGCTGTCCAGCAGGCTCTAGCTGCAATGCAAAGCAGGCCAAAGCCTTCGTTGCCAATGCCTTCAAAGAGGACTTCTGTGATGGCAAAATCCCCTGACAGAGAACGTAGGGATTCTGGTAAGATATTATCATTATTCTAGTAATATCTTTTAGTTAGTAGGTTATAAAGAAAAAAAATTCCCAGAGATGTATGGCTAACAATCAGATGTAAGAAAATCTTTTAGATTGAGTAGGATGTTGAGAAGGATCAGTCAAAAAATATTTTAGACATTGTTTGAGATTAACAAACCAAATTTGAATATATTGCCAATGCTGATTGATGGCCATCATTAAGGCAGGTGGAAAATTAGAAAACTAAACAATTATTAAGGGTATTGCTTTATATACTGTCTTCATAACAGAGTGATGTTGGTTTAATTTTTTATTTTTTTCAATTTTCTATCTGACCTGATGAAGGTCATCAATGATACACCCGAGACATTTGCAATATATCAAAATTTGGTTTTTAATATAAACATTTTTTTTTTTTTTGACTTTCCCTTCTTAACATTCTTTTCTATACAATATTCATCCAGTCATTCAACACAGCTCTTTGAAAATCTTTTAAGAGTTAACAGTATTAGAACTGATTATATGGCCAATCAATTGAAAAAAAAAATTGTCCAACTAGCGCTGGAAGGATGAGTTATTCTATTGGTTACCAACCTATTCTAGCCATATTGAGAAGACAGAGATTTATTTTGTGAGTCTGACATGAAATAAAATGTAACCCTCCCCCATTGGCTGTTTTTGACTCGAGAATGATAAGGCACCATATAAATGATCACCATTTACTCTCAGTCACCTAAGCCTCTTAGATGGAATGTAATTCATGAATTCAGTGAATTTCAAAATTTTGTGCAATTTTTAAAACAGATTGATGAAGGTATAAGTGAATAATTCTACAATGTACTGGTACTGAGAGAATCTCATAAGTTGTTTTAGCAGCTGAAAAAATAGTATGATTTACATGTCAAAAGAATGAAGAAATGTACATCAGAATGGACGATAAACACATTGATACTCTGATTAAAACAATTAAAGCTAGTTTGCTTGAAAATAAATGATTTTATGACAAAGAACATATAAAAATACATCAAATTGACTAGAATAGTTATGGAAATCTTAAAGATCTTCATAAAACTGTTGATATAAGATTTCACTATTTTTGATATAGACTCCTGAACAATGTTAGAATTGAGGTTAAAAATATCAATGATAAAAAAACATAGTTTTATGTGATTTATTTGTTAAATCAAATTTTTTTATTTATTAATTTATTATTACATTAAATTATTTAATTTTATTTTAAAGTGCATTGTAGCTTCGGATGTACTGTTATCCTTATCAGATTATTATCTTAATGTTAAGAAAATTTTTTAAATATTGATCAATTTTAACAATATAATTATATACTAATGGTATGATTAATAAATGATTTCAGGTTCAAGTTCTGATGAGGACAGCATTGGCAACGAGGCGCAGAGCACACCAGAAAGGGAACGAGTTAGAGCTCCTGCTCCACTACCTCCACACAGCGACACAAGCAGCACGGGCTCAGCTAGGGAGACACCACCACAAATCCACCGTCACCCTAGGTATATACTTCTTTCCTTATTTTCCTTTTTCTATTTAATTTTTAATAACAATAAATATCAATTTTTTTTTCCATATTTAGGGTTGATGAATTAGTCGCCTCTTCTATTGGAAATCTTTTTATTTGAAGGCTAGTTTCAAATATTAAACATTCATAATCAGTTACTCAAACATACAAAAGAAATTAGCTTTTTGATTCTTAGATTAAATACTTATATATATTGTAATGTTATTTTCTTAATTAATTTGAAATAAATTTTTAATTAATATGAATTTAATTAATTTTCTAATTAGTTTTTAATCAATTATTCCTGTTCGGGCGCCAAATGTTATGTTAATTTCTTAATTAGTTTAAAGTTAATTTTTAATCAAATGAATTTAATTATTTATTTTGAAGTTAATTAATTTCAATGTTAATCATAATTCAATTTTGAGGGATTTATAAGGTTTGAACATTTCAAGGATCATGATTTTGACTCAAAGAATAAATTTATTACCAAAACAAAAAATAAACATTTCATATAATTATTCACAATTAACGTGTTCTTTATCATAATAATACCTTTTTATCTTGAAATGTTCTCACATTTTAAAGTCCACTCGATTTCTTCCTTAAAACTTTTATCAGCATCTATGATTTTCTTCTTCCATTTCTTTCCTTTTTTTCCTCAACCGCTCATTGCCATTTTAATTTAGTTAAACACTTGCACTTGAAAATTAATATAAATAAAAGTCTTCACACATGTGACTCACCAGTTAAAAGATGGAGGTGTGCCGACCATGACATGTTGACCCACGAAGAATCCAGTAGAGAGTGAGCCCATAAACGAGAAGAGCCATGCTTAACCAAGTGTTAAAAAGTTCTAGAACTTCACAGCATTCGTCTTTTCTTTTTTAAGTTCTTAGCATCATATATGAAATATAATTTAAATTATAATATTTTAAGAAATTAATAATAGATTATATCTTAATATATTCAACAATTTTCAAAATGTATCAATAAGTTTGCTAGACAAAGTCTGGAAACTCTCGCCGGTGCCAAATTCAAAATTAAACTTTATACTTAAATTTATATTGAAATCTCTTATTAATATGTCTTTACCTTCAGTCTGCTTTAGGTGCTGCTTTCTTTTAGAAGCCCTTGCATTTTTTCTTCTTACACCTAAAGGTTCTCAGCAGTATCAATATGTTTGATTTCTTGTCTTATATTTCTAAAATATTAATAGATATAATATGTGAAGCAAACAATAATAAGTGCTGATGTTTTGAAATTGTATGTTTTTATAGCTGATGGTAGATGTTTAACTTTCTACTTAAACTACTCTTCAAATAAAAAGAAAATCACTTACTTTTGTAAAATAAATGTTTTTTTGGCACAATTATCGCTATATCATCCAAAACCATTTGTCGGATCCAAAATTTAATATTTTTATCTAAAAGCTGGTTAAATGTACTATTGGCTCCTATATATCTAACTTATAATTAACACATACCCACACCAGTCTACTGAACATGTCATAATTTACATATTTTGCCAAAACATACACATTTAGCGTGCTAGCTTGGGTGGTTTACAGGATTAAATATAATTTACATATATAGCATCTGATAGCGAATTTAATCAGCTTTGAGATAGATAAAAGAAATTTGCAATCGAACAAAATATTTGAGGAGTTAGAGGGACAAATGTGCCAAAAAAACACTAGGATTTTTTACAATAGTACGTTTTTATTAGCGGGCTGGCATGTACATTTTACGGAGTTTGGTTAAAAATTTATTCTTATAGTAAATTTAATCAGCTTTAAGATGAAAAAAGTAATGTTGTATCGGACAAATAGTTTCAGAGTTATATTATAAAAGAGTACGACAAACGTGTTTTCGCGGAGCTGTGGGACTGACGGCAAATTGGACAATTTCTCCATTTTTTCCCAATAACGTAACTTCGCGAAAAATGGTCCGATTTCGGATTTCGTTTTTTTATTATGTAGGTACTAGTTCCAGCTACAATTAATATTTGAAGACTTCCTTCGAAAAAAGGTTCGTTATCTTGTTATAGATAGAAAAACAAAAATAATGGTTTTTGTTTTGGCGGTTTTTTGCGATTTTGAATATAAAGCCGATGGTTGCCGTGGTAGCAAACTTCAGATTCGGATTCAGCACCCCAAAGAACATAAAGATCCGTTGAGAATAAAAGTTCCGCAGCTTTTCTCAAAACGGCCTTTTGGAGTATTATTTTACTGGACTATAAAGACGCTCTATGAAGCATTATTTTGGAGGTCCTACAACTTTTGTTCTATTTCACTTTCCCAATGATAATTTTATTGACTAGCATTGTAACATTGTTCATATATAACGGGAAAAGGATATAAATAAAAACATTAGTTTATTATTAATTTATATAAAACTAGTTGAAAAAAAAAAAAAAAAAGGAATCCACAAACAATAAAGTATTATCTATTCCTATTACTAATTAAAAAATTAAAATTACTTATGCTTTATTACTGCACATGAAAAAATATATATATTATGAAAAATATGATATATTATTTTTCATAAATGTTGCTTATTCTTAATAAGGAATAATTATATTATGAGCTGTATCATTAAAATTATTTACTTTTTTAATACCCAAATCAAAAAGATTTAGTACTTTTCTTCTTTTTTTAATTCCACTAGAAGTGAGCACAAATATATAAGTTTCAAACAAATGTTTAACAAAAAGTGAGGTAAACATTTTTTTATTTCTAAAATTATCGATTTTAAATAACTTATATCTCGAAAACCGTTGGAATTTCGACAAATATGTATATGATAAATTTTATAGGAAATTCAATTAGCTTTAATTCCTAGAAGTGACAAATAATTCATCAATCCTAATTGTATTGATTCTACATTCTACAAATATAAAAATCATAAAAACTAGTTAACATTTATTTAACTCCAACTAAACAATCTTGGCTTGAGTTATAAAACTCAAAGATGGGCCTGTTGCCTGAAAAGTTTGAATATATTATTTTCCTGTAACTGAGTTTCATGAAAGTAGGTATGTTCACTTTATATTTTATATTTGAAACTTGTGTGAAACGAATTTGATACAAAGAATACAATGCAATTTTCCATCAGTTGGGCATTCTAAAAAAAAAAATAAATAAAAAATAATAATAATGAGATTCTCATTTTTATTTCACATATTGTATATCTTCAGATACCGTATTAATCACAATTATTTTTTATTTGTTGTATTTATTTTTTATTTTTTAATTTTTTTGGAAGAAAAATATCTTTATGATAATATATTAAAATATGTTAACATGATAATATATCTTTAGTATAATAAAAAAAAATTAAACACTCTTTTAGAAAAATGTTGAATTAGATTGTTTTTTAAATGAATATTTATTTTTCCTAAGATAAAAATAAATTATATATATATTTGAAGCTGGCTGACATATCTTTCTCCTTACAGATAATGGTTATACTTTCTAAAATAGAGATAAACTTTGTTTATTTATTGTTCTATATTTCCATTCAATATTTGCCCTGAGATATCTTTCCAGCTTAATGTCATTGTCTCCTTTGTCAGTTTTCGAATCGTCTTAGTGTTGTATACATGTTTAAGGTTGGCCAACGGTGGGTCTGGCGGTGTCGCTTGGGAAGATCAGCAGGATAGAGGAAGCAGGGAAAAACAGGAGAGAAGACACAAACAAGAAATTACAGATCTCGCTGATGTCATGCACAACCTGAGGCCTTGTTAGTACCTAATTTTATTAAAAATTAATTTTTTTTTATTAACTAAAATATTGTATATTTGATTAATCATATATTATTATTTTCTTTTTTATATACTATCTTTAATATGTTCGTATTTTAATTATAATTTTCAGATTCTCAGCCGCCCGATGTGACCCATAACACAGGCCAGGCTAGGAGAATAACACCGGCTGACAGGGTAAATAGGTATAGGGCTCGGCAGTCTTCTGAAGACGGAATGAGTATGAATTTTTCTACGCTTGATATATGTGTTTTATATTATTTATAATTTTAAAACAGTAATAAAAAAAAAATATCAAACACAATGTCATCTGAGAATAAATTGTATGTAACAAGAAAATTGATTAATGTTTTTTTCTTTAAAAAAAACAAAACAGTATCTCTTAGTTGCTTGGACTCACTTTATATATTCATAGGTCCTTATTTTTGATGACTTATTAAATTCTACAAATGAATTCAACCTGTAGGAATTAAATAATAAATTGCTTGTGAATTTAAATAGTATTTGTTCATGAATTCATACTCTGAGGATATTGAAGACTGCTTCAGATACCTCAACTGTTTAGACATTTTTCATTATTTTTTAAATAAAATCTTGTTCAGTATTAAAATATATATATATATTAAAAAAAAAAAAAGAAGGTTTGTTTGTAAACATAATTTTAATGTGTCTTGTCTTCAGATCGTATAATAAAAAACATTTTGAATTTCATTACCTGTTAAAATTTTATTGAAATTCACTTCTGCTGATACCAAGAAATCCACTCAGTATATATACTATATACTTATAAATTATATAGCTTTAAACCATCGTTTAAGAAACCAGATGTCATTAGTTATTTTTCTCAATTTTACTGGAAAAACCTGATTTTTTCATATCATCATTATTACCAAACTTAAGCAAAAAAAAAATTTGGTTTATTGTTTTAATATATACTAGAAAAAAGTTAAAACTTATAAGCACCTCCATTTCATTGGTGTTTCGCATGGAAAACAGCTTAGTTATAGCTTGTGAACAAAGGATTCCATTTCTGGCATGTAGACAAATCATGATACCGTTTAGTTTATTTAAAATCTGGCCTCAGAAATGGATTCAGTGTGAAATTTGACATAAAAAATGAGATATAACTAATAGTTTTGACTCAATATAAAAATACCTAAACCAGGTACAGTGACTGGAACAGGCAGATGGAAGGTGTCTGCGAAAATCCAGCAGCTTCTAAATACCCTCAAACGGCCTAAGAGAAGACCGCTACCAGAATTCTATGAGGACGATGACATAGAACTGGAGATAGCAGCAAATCCAAAAGACCCAAATGCCCCCAAACCAGAAGGAGCTACTATGACACCCGCAGTTGGAGAACAGCTTGTTGTAAGTATATATATATATATAAATTTAAATCCTTTACATCGTGCTTCTTTGTTTATTATACTTATATGATAGTATCAGGATAAGACTGACAGACCATTGGAACGAACTGGCACATTCCTTTCCTATGTGCTCAAGTTTTTTATTTATTCATGTATGATATTCTAGTTTTGTTTAGTTCAATTAATTTTATTTTACTGTAGTTAGTTTAATTTATGTTATTTTTTTATTTTATTATTTATTTAATTATTACATTTTTCCTTATATCTTATAATTTATTAAGCCAACAATTATATGTATTCATATAAAGATACCTTACATCCACATAGAAGATTATAAAATACTAGTTCATTATGATTTTGAATCTAATGGCTATATTGTATTATTGTATTGTATTATCATCATTCATAAGTAACATAATGCAACACATATTATACATTTATTATGACTTAAAGAGCATGGAAGATATATTACTTCTAAAATTAACGATCCTTTTATGGAGTTACTTATATATTATAATATATTTAGTATACATACTTGACAAATGCATTTTATTTTTATGAATTCAGACAATTTTTTCCAAGGAATTAGCTGTTTATTTAAAATTAACAGGATACTATTTTAACTGTGTTGTATTATAGAATTGATTTCATCTTTTCTTTTGGTAAAAAAAAGTCTTCACGAAAATTCAAGGCAAAATAAAAAAACGGTTGGTTCATAATTACAAATTTATTAATTAGGCAATAGGGATAAAGGAAGTTATTTTCAATTGTCGGGAAATGAGAATAGTTATGAGGGGATATAATATTTAATATTTATAATATATTTGTTTTCTATCAGGTACCATCAGGTTTACCGAGAAACCTCGAAGCTGCCATCCAAAGATACGGATCCGCAACCTACAAAGCCCCTGTTGCAACTGTCCTCGATCCTAACGGAAAACTCAGCATCACCTTGACCTATGGTAAGGATATTTCTTATTTTGGTCCTATTAATAATTAATAGTTATAAATGTTATTTATTTATGATAATAGCGATTTTTTTAATGATGTTATATATTTTTATTCAATAGGCAAGCTGCTTAGTAGATCACAGAAAATAGCCTATACCCTTTTGACGAAGAACTTTACAAAAGGAGGTGATACGTGTTCGCTTAAGTCAGGCGACAGGATAGCCCTCGTCTACCCAAATAATGATCCTATCAACTTCATGTGTGCGTTTTATGGCTGCATGTTTGCTGGTATCGTCCCGGTTCCTATTGAAGTCCCTCTAACCAGGAGGGTAAGCTGGCATTGATTATTTTATTGCAGTACTAATTATTTCCATAGTCACCTGGTTTTTTACTTAAGTAATATACCATAGAATAAAAAAAAAATATTTTTGGCTGTTTTCAGGACGCTGGGTCACAGCAAATAGGATTCCTTCTAGGTTCATGTGGTGTCGAGGTTGCATTAACCAGTGAGGCATGTCTGAAAGGACTTCCGAAGACAGCAGCTGGAGAAGTCGTCGGCTTCAAAGGCTGGCCAAAACTTCACTGGTTCGTCACAGAACATCTAGCGAAGACACCTAAAGACTGGACTCCCTCCCCAAGACTAACAGATGACAATCCGGCCTATATAGAAGTGAGTTTATAGTTTTAATTATGTTTAAATTATTCAGCTAATAATATTTATTGAATTGAATTAATTTGTCTTTAAACAAGATTCAGTTTCAATTTTATGTATGTATTAAAACTTTAATCGTTTGTAATCAAATAATTATTTATAAATTTTCATTTTTCCAATTTAGTATACAACTGATAAAGATGGGTCTGTCATGGGAGTAACGGTATCCAGAGCCGCCATGCTTAGCCATTGCCGAATGCTGACGATGGCATGCAGCTACACAGAAGGTGAGAACATGGTCTGTGTTCTTGATTTCAAGAGGGAAGCTGGTCTGTGGCATTCAGTCTTAACATCAGTATTGAATGGGATCCATGTCGTATTTATACCATATGCGTTGATGAAAGTCAATCCAGCCTCTTGGATGCAGATGATAACCAAATACAGAGGTAAATAATCAAAATATTGTCTTTTCAAAGTTATTTTTATTTCACTTTTTTTTTTTTTTTCAAGTTTTAGTTTACTGTTACTATTCTATTCTATATCGGGCGCTACAGTCCATGAAGGACCTGGGCCTCTGCCCCCACTTTCTCCTCTCCTCTTTGTCAGCGGCCACGTTCCTCCACTTCTGGATATTTAGCCGCTGTATGTCCCCTTCTACATCATCCATCCATCTTTGCTTGAGCCTGCCTCTTCTCCTATTTCTTCCTAATGTTCCAGTCCACATTTTTCTTGGCAGCCTTTTGAGGTTCCATTCATTCTAAATGACCCAACCAACACAACCTAGTTTTTTTTTTTATAACTGTAACAATATCTGTTTTATCTTAAGAGCTCTCTGAGTTATACATTTCTTCTAATTCACCACCTTTGTTGCTCTTTTTATATATCTTTAGAAGAACTCTTCTTTCCCATAGCAGAGCTTTTTACATGTTTCGCTACTATACATCACAACTGGTATTACTACAGTTTCGTCCATATTTACTTTGGCTCTCTGAATAGGTTTTTAAAACAGAGGAGAGCCTTCTCCATCGCATGATAAAACCTTGTTCCCACTGCTATCCTGACCTTAATGTCAGCCCCTACTTCATTACTCTCTGTTCCCATGCCTCCCAGGTATTTAAATCCTCTAATAGCAACAGATAGGGGACATGTAAGTTTAAAGGCGGTTTTTCACTAAACAATCAGTTTTGTTTATGTTGTGTTTGTGTTTTCTAGAACCTGAAAGACAAAAACAAAACTAAAATAAACCTGAAACTCTTGTTCCCATCTATTGGTCTGTCTACATTTTGTTTTTGTTTTCGATCCTTTTCCATTGGTTGCCGCGAGGAAGTCAATGTACAGTTTTTCTTCAATAACCAATCAATATGTTCAAAGATTTTTTATTCTTGAAGTCCACTGCTTTTTGAAAATTTTACCTCCTTCAGACATAGTCTAAAATAACTTAGTTATTTATAAAAAATTATAAAAAATTTATATTAGTTATTTATATTAGCCTTAGTATATACATATGTCATCCTGCTATATATGAAAAACTTTATGTATATATTTATGTGTGTGTGTGTGTGTGTGTGTGTGTGTGTGTGTGTGTGTGTGTGTGTGTGTGTGTGTGTGTGTGTGTGTGTTCTGCGATATATACTTATATAAATTTATCTAGCATATCAAAATAAATTTCTATTCAGATTAGCAAGGCCAAAAAAGAAAACACAACACAACTGTTTCCACTAAGCAAACAAGTTTCGAAACACGTTGAAACATTTTGATGTGACCTCTTCCAAGCGAGACTCAAAAAACAAAACTGCAACTGTTGTAAAACCAGTCTTCAAAAAGTTTTTGAAAAGTTAACAGTTTTATTTTATTCGACACAAGTTAATGTTTTGTCCGTTTATCGAAAAACTGCTCTAATGTCTACAATATCTTCAATTTAAATTTTATAGTGATTAATATAATTTTTTGTGTCTTTAAGCAAGCGTCGCAGTTGTCAAATCGAGAGATCTCCACTGGGGCCTGCTTGCAACAAAAGACCATAAAGACATCAGCCTCTCATCATTGCGACTACTGCTGGTTGGAGATGGGGCCAACCCTTGGTCATTGTCCTCCTGCGACCAGTTCCTAGCCGTCTTCCAGTCCAAGGGCCTGAGAACAGATGCAATCTGCCCCTCAGCCTCCAGCTCTGAGTGCCTTACTGTTTCAATCAGGAGGTAAGCGATGAAGATTAGAATGCTAAATGTAATAATAGTGTTAAAACAAGTATATTTTTCTTTTTTACCATAAAAAATTCTTTAATGAATGTTAGAATGTATGTTGAATCTAAAGACCTGCCAAAAAGACACTTATTCAGAAAATACAAACATTTCAATCCATGTTGTTAAGACTAATAAAGAACTCACCCTTCCCATGCTTCTAAAAAAAGCTTATATTTCTGACTGTCATATAAACATTCAGAAAAATTACAATCAATTACATAAATTAAATGGGCTCATTAACAGACTTGTTCAAAATATGGCAACAACAGAAATCCCTAATGTAGCTTGTCAGAGGCTAAAGAGGAGTTGGATGAGAGATCTCCTAGGGTAACACTTACAATAAGCTGAAGGTCAGAAGTATGCACCGCTGGGTGCTGTATCCCTCCTGCCAACCCTTTATATAATTATATAACATTTGCTGATTGTAATATTATTATACAGGAGGAAATAAAAGTTTTAAAGTTAAAAAAATATGTATTTAAAATTTTACTTATTGCCATAGGCCTGGCCGGGGTGGAGCGAATGCAACCGGAAGAGGAGTATTGTCGATGTCCGGGCTCAGCCATGGGGTAGTTCGAGTTGACCAAGAGAATTCTCTCACTTCTCTCACACTTCAGGACTGTGGTCAAGTAATGCCAGCATGTGAGTACAGTATATTTTTTGCTGAAAATTTTTTATTTAATTTTCTTTATTCCCTTTCTTCCTAAAATTATTTTCATTATATTTTATATTTTATGCAGCTTGTATAAGTGTTATCAAGATGGATGGCCCTCCTTATGTTTGTAAGACTGATGAAGTTGGCGAAATTTGCGTCAACTCGCCCGCTACAGGAACTCAATATTGGGGCCTCGCTGGCGTGAGCCAGAACACATTCAGGGTATTGCCCCACCTATCGGACAATAGCCTTCTCTCTGATTCGCCGTACACCAGATCTGGACTCCTCGGTTTCCTGGGACCTGTTAGTATTCTAATTAATTTTATTATTTATATTTTAATATTTTTGGTAATGTCTTCTGACCAAAAAAATTGGAAATTGCAGATTTTTTTTTTTTTTTTTTTTTTTTTAAATCAGTTGATTATATATGTGAATTATTTTCTTTTTTTTTTTGCAGGGAGGATTAGTATTCGTGTGCGGCTCACGAGACGGACTGATGACAGTGACTGGGAGGAAGCATAACGCTGATGATATCATCGCAACTGTTCTAGCTGTTGAGCCAATGAAGTTTATCTACCGTGGTAGGATCGCAGTATTCAGCATCAGAGTGTTACGCGATGAGAGGATTTGTGTAATCGCTGAGCAGAGGCCAGACTGCAGTGAGGAGGAGGTGAGTGATTAAATTTTACCTTTTTTTTTATTTATTTATTTTTTTTACCTCCCTGAAAGGAATTCAGCTTTAAATACCCATTGTGCTCTATATATAACTGTTACTAGTTCCAGTGCATTAACAAACCTCAAAGTACTCATTAGGTCCACAATTTCACAGCTGCTTAGTGTTACAATAGTTCATCAACATGAATGATCCTTTGTCTTACCAACATATTTCATTTTAAGTAATGAGTGGTTCAGCAGAAATTGTTACAATTCTTTCCTCAACTTAACTTATTCCACTGTCCACATAATGGGTCAGGTGCAGAGTTGCCCTAGCCTCGTCATTTCATAAGCTTTCCCATTATTAGGAAACTCAAGTTTGACTCGCTTTTGGATGAGTATAACACAATCCTCCACAATGTGATGTCAAAATTTTAATATTAAAAAGGGACTGGATCTTAATATGAAGGGGAGTAAAGATAATTTGAAGAAGTTTATATTAATTTTTTTTTATTTATGATTTTTTTTTATATAGGGTTCCTTTTTTAACAATGAAAAAAGGTAACACTTACTCATTTTGTTTCAGAGCTTCCAGTGGATGTCACGAGTCCTCCAAGCTGTTGACTCAATCCATCAAGTCGGCCTATACTGTTTGGCACTTGTTCCTCCAAACTACCTCCCAAAAACACCACTCGGAGGAATCCACCTTTCAGAATGCAAGCGACGCTTCCTCGAGGGTACTCTCCACCCGGCCAACGTACTTCTTTGCCCTCACACCTGCGTCACCAACCTGCCGAAGCCACGTGAGGTTCACCTAGGTCAGTACCAAATTTGTGTTTTAGAGTTACGTAAGATTGCTAATATGTTCTGTATCACCCTTGCACTTCCTCACCCAGCTCACTCTACCCTTCCACCTCTTTTCAACAAATTTAAATTAATAAAAAAAAAACAGAACAAAGCCTTAAATCACAACAAAATTTAAAAAAAATAAATAAATACAATAAAAATAACATTCGGCAAATGATCCAGGCTATTTGTTTTGCAGATGAATACTTTAAAATGGCCCAAAATGTTAACCAAATCGGTGAAGATCAAGGTAAAACACACAGTACACTTTTTTATTTTATTTTTATTTATTTAATTTAATTTTAATTTTCTCAAAATTTTGTTATTGATTTTGAGATTGACCGTATTAAAAAACATACAAAAAAAAAAAATGACCAAATTCCGCACCTCTTTGAATCAAATATCAAACCTTAAATTATCTGGATTAAGTTTTTTTAAACGTTACTTCTTATTTCACATCTGTTTAGATAATTTATTATTATTTTAATTTTCTTTTTATGCATTATTATCTAGAAGGCTGTAGTTTTGTTTTTTTCATTGCGTAGATTATTAGTATGGAAATTAGAAAGGGGTTTTCAGAATGTGACACTAGAAAAGTTATGCATCTAAGGTGGCTTATAGTTTTATTTTTTGCGGTTATAAATTTACATTTATAGATCATATAATTTTTTTTTCAATTATATTTTGTTGATAGCATGTATTATTTTTTTGTTTATATTTTTGTTTGGTCCTCCGTTGTTTTGTTCCATATGTAATATGTGTGTATATATTTTCTTTTCTTTCTAAAATATTTCCACCCCCCATCACACTCCCATATCTATGTGAATGTTCAGTGTAATTATGTGAAATGTTTGATATTTTGAGGTGCTTGTTAAAAGTATAATATGACATATCTTTGGTCACTCAATGAATGGTTCATCGTCTTCGTTACAATGAAGCTTTCATTAATTTTTTTTTTTCAATTTTTGCTACCATATCGCTCACATGTTAACATGCTTGTGCTGTGTCTGTGTGTAAGTGTAAAAAAAAAAATAATAATAATAATAAAAAGTATTTTCATATTATAATTAAATTGTTGAATATTCTTTATTAAATCTTAGATGTATAACTTTCCATGTGTCTATTTTTGTACTGTGATGTACACAAGCTCTTACTATTTTCTTATTTATTTAAATTCTCCCCCCTGACACATTACGAGGCGGATGGATGGAATCTTGGACATCTTTGTAAATAACTTCCCCTTCAATGGTAATACCACTTCGCTTCTTATTATTGTAGTCAGTAAGGATATAGTTGCGTTAACGGGTCAAAGACTGCCAAAGTATTTATAAATATTAATTTCAAAATGAATATATATTTATATGCATTTTTTAAGTAAGCCTTTGAACCGTTACATTCTTCTAGAATGCTGAGACTTTTTAGGAAGATCATTCAGAATAAAAATATATAACAAAAATAAAATACTAATTATACCTTGATGACAAAATCAGATTATTATTTACTTTAGTTAAGTTGTGAAGTGTTTAAAGAACACAATTGTTCTGCAAGTAAACAATTTTCTACGTTGATTGATACATGATAATGTTATGTGAAATTTCTCCTCCCAAAATAATATGAGAGATCTTCACATCATTCAGAGCTCTTGATATAATGTTAATAACATCTAAAGTAGAGGCTATAATGAACAAGCCTTCTAGAGTTTCAAAAGTACTTGAACCGGTTGGGCGTCAGTTTTAATCTGGCCAGAAGGGGCTAAAATTTGTTTGGCGCCAGTCCCACATAATGAATCTCATCATTCCCATTTTGACTACATAAAATAAATTAATAATTATATAAAAATAATACTAACGAGAAACTGCAGTAGCTGATTAGAGAACCGAAGTGTTTTAAATTTCTCTTTCAGTTCGTAGTTTGTTAAGATGCACTTAAACGTGCCAAAAAAAAATAAAAAAATTCTTTGTGATCTAAATTTAACGATATGTTGACTCAAACAAAGTAGTCCTAATACAATTCTTGTAAAAAAAAGATCTGGTGAACTACAAAAGGAATAAAATATTTAACACTTTTTTCCCAAGAGATTCAAACAATCATCTACAAGATAAAATAAATCAGAAAATATTAAAAATTTAAGTTTGAACTTAAATTAATATCTGTGGAAATTGTGAAAAGTCGGTTAAGTACAAAACTGTATCTAAGGAGAAACACAATTTTTTTTTTTTCAACAATTCACAAATTAATATTCATTCATCTGTAATAGCCTCATAATTGAGCCCATTTAACACAAATAAAGAGTAAAAAATTATTTTTCTGGTGATACACATAAATTAAAATTATCAAAATTTACTTAACTAACTATTCAACAGTGCGATAAATATTACAAAAATAGAGTATTGGTGACTCCAGTAATCATGTCATGAAGTGCAATAAATTTTGTCACTATTGTTCAAGTTTTAAAACCCACAGAATAAGATTATTAAATAACCTCAAAATCATTATATTTGTGTTTGGGATAATGTAAACAATGATGATACTGAAGAAAAATAATCTATTATCATTCTAAATGATTTTTAGCGAGAATTTTGACTTCATATCTTTGTACTTCCGCTATCTAAGGTATAAGTTGAAAGAAATAGTAAATAAAATAAACAATTAAAGGTTTATATTTTCTTGCTTCCTCTTGCTGTATTATACCAAGGAATTTCATTTAGTCTATGAAATAAAAAATGCATCTATTGTACTTCCGCTATCTAAGGTTAAGTTGAAAGAAATAGTAAATAAAATAAACAATTAAAGGTTTATATTTTCTTGCTTCCTCTTGCTGTATTATACCAAGGAATTTCATTTAGTCTATGAAATAAAAAATGCATCTATTGTTTAGTGCACTCGCAAAAATCTAATTTTATTTTTCATGTATTTAATTTTATCAGTTTTATAAGTCTCAGCATTCTAGTGGATGTTCTCGTATGATGTAGGTAAACATTAATTATATTTTTATATTGATAGTGCATGATCAACCTCTTGAATAACTTCTATAAGCTTATTATTATAAAAAGTACTGGTATTATTTAAATAATATTGTATAATTATCCAAGAAGTAAAATTATTATATTTGAATATATTATACGTAGTTGTCCTTTATATAATCTGTAGTTTTGCTGCATTATTTCCGATTGAATCCTTGTTATTTAGTTAAAATTTAAAAATTATTGTAAATTAACATTATTTTGAGCATCCTTTTTCAGTAATATTCTATATTTGAAAAACTTGGCATTGTTATTTCTGATTTGCATCCCTTGAAATGTAAATATTACAGAGTAAAATTAATACTCATTACCAATCAAAATCCTTCTTTATATGATTCCTAAAATGAGCATTTTTATAATTTTCTTTTCATGATACCGGAAGTGTGGATAGCTGAGTGAGTGGGTAAGGCTTCTTTCTAGCTTTGAGGCTGGGTTTAAGTCCGGTTGAATACAGAAAATTTTTCTGTATTTTCTGCCATGATATGACTTTGGGTTCATGAGACTCCCCCCCCCCTCCCCCCCTTGGGGCACACTAAGTCTTTATAAAGTGGGTACCTTTAATTATGAAAAAAAAAATTGGCGATTGAGCTGGATTTCAGCCATTTTAGTGCAAACTACTACGGATTGAAGAGTAGCTCATCAGATTGGATTTTCCAACAAAGCTGGTTGGTTAGGTGCAAAATGTGCTGCGCTCTGAGTCAACTCAAGTGTAGATTGTCCTTTTCTAACCAACATTACAGATCTTTGTCGGAAAATCCACTCTGATGTGATGAGTTTTCATAGCACAGTTTCATTAGCTAAATTTTAACTGTACACAAGTTTATACATATACACTCGGGGCAAAAAGGGTGTTTTTACTGAGAGTAAAATCCAAACAGAAAAATAGCTGATGTACAAGTATATGATACTTGGAATTAAGTTTTATATATAGTATACAAAACTAATAAGAACAATAGCTAAAACCGAAAAAATGTTTTTGATAATAAATACATGTAATAACATAGAAATAGCTTAACCAACTTTAATCGGAATTTGGATACCGACCAGAATAACTTAAACCTACTAGTATTCTGTTTAGTGATTTATTTTCTTTTGATTTAAAACACCACTATCAAAAAATAATAATAAAAAAAAAAACATTATCTTATTGTTTAAACAAAATTAATTCAACTACTAATCCCCTATTTTCTTTAAAAAAAATTTAATTTTTTAATATTAAAAAGAAAAATAGTTTGATTTCCTTATAAAAATAATGAATTTTTATATATCTTATTTATATAAAATTAAAAAATATATATATGATACCATTTGGGCTAGAAGTTCATAGTACATACATAGTTCTAAAGTTATTAAGTTATATATAAAAAGTATCAGGCAGGAATAATCACAGATCAAGTGTTGTGTCTAAAATTCTGATATTTCGGGAGAACATAGCTTTGATCGTTCTTTTTTGTGGTCCTTTAAATGCTTACTTCATTTTGCTGCTGCTGATTATTTTTGCATTGCATAATATTGAAATCCATTGATCTTTCCAGTTTGTAAGATATCATTCTACTTTCTAAAGCGTTACTTCTTGTTACATTATATATACATATAACCTATGAAAGGATAATTGCTTGATTCTCAACCTGAGTCAGTGAAGTCAGTACGTGCTCCATATAATTAAAATTTTAGAGTCAAGTAAGTATATTTAGTTATATAAATGAAATGATGCAGCAAAAATATAATTTGAAACATTTATATATATTTCATTTATTTATGATGTTGATCAGTCGATTTTATTTTAAGTGTTTGGAATTTTTAAATAGTTTATCTTTTTAATTTTAAGCATTATGCAATTATTTTATTTGTTGAGGGAAAATTTATTTTGTTTTGATTTTGGATTGCTGTCAGTTTTATAGATTGTGAATCAATTCCATCCGTAACTTAAAATTCAAAAACAAATTAATCAGTTTTAAGAAAATTAACTTAAAGAAAGTTTTATCATAAATCATTTTTTTTATTTTTTTTTTATCACAAAATATGTTTAGTGTTTTTTTTACAAATACAATTTTTTTTTTATGAATGTAATTGTTACATAAAACAGTTACTTTTAAACCTTATTTTAACAGTTACTTAAAACATAATATTTAACTGCTACTTGAAATTTTATAATAAGAAATCGTAATATAAACACAAAAAGTTTCATTGGGAATTATTGTTTACTATATTTAATAAATAGTGTTTCTTATGCTTTATGATTACAAAATAATGTGAGAGATAAAAGTTGTTTAACTAAAAACTAGAACTGTTATCTTAAATAGTTACTATAAAGCTGTTATGCAAAATTTAATAGCTACTTTAAAGTGTTATATTTAATTGTTTCTTGTCATTTAAAAACAAAAACGTGTTTAATTTTAAGAAGGTTTCAAGGAACAAGAAAGGTTTAATCGTGAATTATAATTTTTTGTTATTCTAATATTTTAAGTTAATTAAGGCATATTGTGGTTTTTGAAATAACTTCTGCCTTGTGTATTGTCTTCATGCAATTGCTGCTTTGTCAGTTCTACTGTCAGCATTGACAGCCTTTACAATCTTCTGCACATGCATTCTCATTCACTGCCTTCCACTTTGCTCTTGTTGCTTGATCTTGTTAACTATACAATTTACATTTTTTAAAAGAATACTATGAAAATATTTTCACTGTTTTTAATATAGATATAAAATTAGAATTAGAAAAAAAAAAAAAATTATACTAATACTAGGTACTTTAGAATATTTATTCTGTGTAAGAAAACAACATTCATCTGATCCATGAAGCATTTTACAATAAATTAAAAAATAAAATAAATATATGTATATTAGGAAATGAAAATTAAAGCATTTAATAGAGGCCAAATTGGTAATTTTTTATTCCAAAAAGTTTGAGGTATGCTCTGGTTATGTAGATACGTTCTGAGGTATTTAAAACATGGAGATTCTGTTTCTCTGGTTATATTTCTCTATATAATCTCTGTTTCTCTATTATATAACTTAGCTCAAGAATAGGGCTTTAGGTAGGTAATACGTTTGGGAAAAGAACTAGAAATGGGTGATAAAGTACCGTTTCTTGGTTACCTGATGATTAGGTACTGTTGGGTGAAGATGAGGAAACTATTAAATTAAATACAACAAATACCATAAAAGCCGGTGACAAAATTGGTCTAGTAATCAATAACAATACAACAAAATAAATGGTTAGAACTAGAAATGGTGATAAAGATCTTTCAGGGATTAAATTTCAAAATGTAGAAAGATTTCAATATCTAGGTTGTACAGTATCTTTAGGAAGAATAAAATTAAATAAGAAATAATTGTAAGATATGGTAAAATTAAAAACGAGAAATGCTTGTTTTTGCGATTATAAAACTACTGGGGATATAAGGATACAAAGACTATACTAATAATAGTTCTTTATGGTTCCAAAATATGTCTGCTTACTTTAAGAGAACAGCACCTGAAAGTTTATATGTTGAAATATTTCAATTTTACTATCTTCTAAAATTCTTATAATGTTGATTAAAAAAATAAATAAATAAAAATAAATATAATAATAGTTAGGCAGTTCGCTCTATATTATCAAAATAAGATAATTTATAGCTATGTAATCTTTGAAAACATCAAAGTTTGCAATTAAAATGTCGAAAATAATAATTCTTAAAAATATGTTGTTTATTGGGGCTTAACATCGTTATATACTCCAACTGGGGCAGGAAGGATCTGTTATCCTACAGGCAACCAACCTATTCTACTTAAAACCCTTTTTGTGGTTGACAAGAACAGCTGTGAGCTGTTACATGGCTGCTACAATGAAGATAACTCGCTTATTTTGTTGTTGTTTTATTTAATTTTATTTGGCTTTATCTAAGCCAAATTATTAATTAGTAAATAGCATCACTGTCAAGCCTCCATTAATTTTAGTATCTTAATTTTTGAAGTAATTAGTTTGATGGTTATTAATATAATTGATTTTATCTTATTTAATTAGTTTAAATGTTTATCTGACAGCAGTTCATTATTATATTATTTTCTTTTATTTATTTCTTTTATTTATTTTATTTGTTGTGTAATAAATGTTTTTATTATATTGTGACTTATATTTTAGAATCCTTTGGCTTCTAATACAATATTTTGTTTTGAAATTTTTTTTTTTTTGTGATTTATAAAAATCTAATTAGTCATTAAAATATTTTTAATTATTTAAATTTTAAAACATTTTATTTGTTTTGTAATTTAAATCAGATGTGAGAGAAGCATTAGCACCAGTCATTTACTTATTACACAACAACTTATGTTTATTTTAAGTAAGATTTTATCGACAGTGGATACTAAGACATCTTTGTTGCAACAAGGTGCGAATGTTTCAGACGTAGGTCCTGCTTCAGTAATGGTCGGAAACATCGTTCAAGGAAACCGGCTTGCTTCGGCTCAGGGTAGAGACATGGGTATTGTTGACGAAGAGTCTGACTCGGCTCGGAAAGTGAGTGTTAAAACTTTTATTATTACAGCTTTGTATATTAACTCATTAAAATCTTTAGGGCATGTTTTTTTTAAAAGCATTATTTTTTAACATTTTGTCTTCAATCTTAAATATGGCCCAAACCAGATACCTATCCTTTCATAGTAAACTCCATAATGACTCGAATCCACTAGTCTCCCAATTTACTTCACACTAGATTTGCAATAAACCTCCGAGGCGAGGAGTTCTTTATATGTTATTGACGTGTCATTGTAATAATGTTCTTTAAATTTCCTTGTTTTGTATATTGTATGCAGCTGTAAATATCAATGAATAGTTAATAAAACGTAAAAAAAAAAACATTAAAAGTTTGTTATTAGATTAATGATGCAAGATTTCAATTAAAATCTTTTTGTCTCTCAAGTTTAAATTTATTATATTTCAAACTTAATCCCATATCTAAAATATTATTCATCAAAGTATAAAAATTGTTTACACATTATGAGGGAGACACCTAAGGATAATAACCATAAATAATTCATTCTAATATAAGAAAATAAAAGTTTAATAAAAACATTCATAGTGAATTTTTTGTAAATATGTTACCTGATCCGTTGATAAAACAATGGCATAAAACACCCTACCACAATGTGTTAATATGAGATCATATGATTAAGAATTAGTCTACATTTGATATATAAGGTCTGCAAAAGCTGGCAAATTAATTATCTAATCCTTTCATAGGATAGTCCTAATCCTTTTATTCTTGTAGATAGCTGAATTTAGGAAGCTTTTAAGCTTATTTATTTATAAATTAATTTATTTTTTTTTTTTTAGTACCAGTTTATATCTGAGATTCTACGATGGCGAGCCATTTCTACTTCCGAACACCTCATCTTCACCCTTCTCAACTCGAAGGGCGGCGTGGCTGGAGTCTTGACCTGCTCGCAGTTACACAAGCGAGCTGAGCGAGT
Organism: Euschistus heros; assembly: GCA_003667255.2. Taxonomy (NCBI): domain Eukaryota; kingdom Metazoa; phylum Arthropoda; class Insecta; order Hemiptera; family Pentatomidae; genus Euschistus; species Euschistus heros. Next base: position 107,460 of record RCWM02000732.1, on the reverse strand, counting down.
AGGTTCGCTACTTTTGGAGCGAGCCAAGATCAACACTGGGGACCATGTTGCCCTTATCTTCCCACCCGGCATAGATCTCATTTCGGCTTTCTATGGATGCCTTTATGTCGGTAAGTGGATTTAATGCTGTTTTTTTGTTTTTTTTTAAATTTAATTAACAATAACGTTTAAACAGAGTGTATTATAAGTTAATGAAAATACTGAAAACGGTGAAACAAGACCAAAAATGTTCATAAATGCAGCAAAATTCTCATTCCTATCTCAACCCGTTCGAGGTAGAGGCAATTAAATTTGTTTTTTCTTCATGAAAACCCATATAAGAGGAAATTAAAGCCCAATTTTCTCTTCTTTTTTTTTTTTTTTTTTTTTTTTTTTTTTTTTTTTTTTTTTTTTTTTTTTTTTTTTTTTTTTTTTTTTTTTTACTTATTTTCGATGTTTTACTACATTTTTGGCATCGTTAAATATTTTATGAGGTAAATGCATTTTCATTGTTGGCAGGTACCTTTTTCAGACCCGAAATAAAACTTCAGTTATCTCTCAATTTGATAATGTGATTAGAAAATAAATAAAATTAGTAGGAAACTTAAAAAAAATGCAATCAGGAAAGTTGCAGTTTTAGTGGCTCAAATTTTTTTAATCTCTAAAATGAAAATAGTAAATAAACTTAAATTTCATATACTTATATGTATTTCATATATTATAAATATATATCTGATTTCAGGAGCTGTACCTGTGACGATAAGGCCACCCCATCCGCAAAACCTACAAACAACTTTACCAACAGTACGAATGATAGTCGATGTTAGCAAATCTGTTCTAGTCCTTTCGAACCAATATGTGATCAAACTCCTTAGATCTAAGGTATAATTATATTTATTTTATTGTATTAGAAATTTAAAAATTTTGTATACCTAGTGTCTATTATAATTGTATTTTTTTTTTAAATTTAACAGGAGGCGAGTAATGTAGTAGATATTAAATCATGGCCTGTGATCCTTGACACTGACGATATGCCTAAGAAAAAATTGACAGCCCCGTATCGGGCGCCAACAGCTGAGATGTTAGCTTATTTAGACTTTAGGTAATTGTTATTTATTAAAATAATATAATCATTAATAGTAATTTAATATTAGTATATGTTATTTACAAGTAATTAGCCAAAAAAAAAATTTTGATAAAATATTTTTGCATTCATAAAATATTTAACCCAAATTTTATTCTTAGATGTCAAGAATGTTGGCTGAAATTCTTTATACAGTTTTAATTTTGTAGATTCACTTTTCATTTTTGGTAAACAAATGATATTTTAAGAGTAATTACAGGATTTAGGGAAAATGATCATAAATACCCTACTGAAAAGTGCACAATTTTGACCAATCGAATTCTTCATGACAAGGAAATATTCCTTCCTCTCATGTCAAGATGTCTTTGATTATTTTCAATGTTTTCTATTAATGTATTGTATTTTGCAGTGTAAGCACAACAGGAATGCTAGCTGGTATTAAAATGTCCCATGCAGCCGTAACATCGCTATGTAGATCAATGAAATTAGCCTGTGAACTTTATCCATCAAGGCACATAGCACTTTGTCTTGATCCCTACTGCGGATTGGGTTTTGCGCTCTGGTGTCTTAGCAGGTACGATTCTAAGTTTTCTAGTTATTAAAGATATTGAATAAATATATATTCATATATTCAACGAGTAATTATTAATAAATATTTAAATTATTTTTCAGTGTCTATTCTGGCCACCATTCCATCCTTATACCTCCTTCCGAAGTGGAGGTTAATCCAGCTTTGTGGTTGTCTGCAGTTAGCCAGTATCGAGTCAGGGACACCTTCTGCTCTTATGGTACTTTTTTAAAATATAGTTTTTTACCTTAATTGACTAAACCCTTTATCCTATATAAAAATAAATAAATTATCACCTCAAAAGCTGCATTCCCATCAATTGCTTTAAACTTGTCCATTCATGTCTTGTCCATCTAACTGAGTCAATGATAAAATATCCAAAATACAACTCGAGTATACTCTTTTCAGATTGGCTGTGTCTCAGACCATTCCAATCCAATCCAGTCCCATCAAAGTAATAGGGGAACAAAGGTGTTTTGATTTTGCTGTCTTTTTTCTTTCTTTAGTAGTAGAACGGTCCTCAAAGGACCTTGGCCTCCTCAACACTCCTCTCTCTCCAAAGCAGTCCATCTCCATCTTCTTACACCCAGGCTCTTGATGCCCTCTTCTACTCCTTCCAACCACCTTTTTTTCAGTCTTCCTCTCTTCTCTTCTTATAGAAATTTTCTCTTCTTTGTCTTTGAAAATTACTTTAAATTTTTTTGTCTATTAAACAGTTTTCCTAATTGATTGATTCTAGCTGCAGGTTTTCTACTAAAATATGTTCTATTGACTGGAATCTTTTACCAGTTCACTTGCTAAGTGTAAGTGGTTTGAAACCTCGCAGCATCAATTTACATTGGTCACTTCAAAGTTGATAGAGCTTTACTTTTTCCAGCTCTAAAGACGTGACTGCTTTGATGTTTTTTTGTGTAATCGTACCCAAACTCATCAAATGTCTAAAAGATGAAATCAATCACTCAAATTATTTTAAATTAGAATTATCAAAGGCTTAAAGTGATTTTTCATTTCCATAAAATTAATAAATGATTTACATTTACAATTAGGATTAATGAAGTAATTACCACTTCTATCTGAATTATTTTATTTGAAAACTAACTTCGAATGTTAAACATTCATCATCAGTTCTAAAACATTCAAAATTTTCATAACATCAGCACTTCTTTACATGGATTATATATACCAAAACATTTAAAAATGTAAGACAAGAAATCAGTTATATTGGTACTCACCTGGGGAGGTCAACCGGACTTCTGGAATATATCAAGAGTGGAAGGGGAAGGGTTAAATTTTGGGTACCAGGTAGGTTACATTTTTGGGGTCCATGTAACAATGTACTGATGTTTTGAAAATTTTTTTATCTTTTAGAACTGATGATAAATGTTTAACATTGAAAACTAGTTTTCAAATAAAATAATCCCAATAGAAGTGGCAATCAATTCATTAATCCTAATTGTATTGCTTCTTCTGTACCATGGATTAGTAACTCAAGTCATTACATTTATGTATAAATATATACATATTCAGTATAATTAACTCAGTTTATCAAGTTTACTCTGTATATGTGTTGTTCTAATTGAATCTGATTTTTGTAGGAGTTATGGAACTATGTACAAAAGGACTGGGTTCGAGTGTTAATGCCCTAAAAGCGAGAGGTGTGTCTTTAGCATGTGTCAGGACTTGTGTTGTGGTTGCCGAAGAAAGGCCTAGAATCAACCTCACCTCTTCATTTTCCAAATTGTTCTCAACCCTTGGCCTCAGCCCTCGAGCTGTATCAACGAGCTTTGGCTGTAGGGTTAACGTCGCTGTCTGCCTACAGGTATTTAAAGTCTTCTATTTGGTTATAATATACTCTTTAACTATGTTACTTGTAATCTCCAACTTCCCAACAACAATGTAAGCCTCTAACCAACCAAAATAGTTAACAGGAAGAGAGTGTCCTTTAAAAAAATAAAACAATTAATCAATTTTCAAAAGGACAATTAGTTTGTCAGTAAGATAGAGGTCGAAGGATATTCGGACGTCAAAAATTATTTTGTTGGATTGGGCACATCTGAAAATAGTATCCTTCTGGGGCTACAGATTTAACTTTATACTTGTTTCAGATATGTTGATAGTGTAGTACCAAAGGATTGAACAGAAAGGAAGAGAGTGTCCTTTTAAAAACAAAACGATTCAATCAACTTTTGAAAGTACAAAAATTATTTTGTCGGGAAAGTAGAGATCCGAGGATATCTGGGCACCAAAAATATTTCCTTAGATCGAAGAGATCTGAAAGTAGTATCCGGGGTTATGGGTTTAAGTTTATACTAGTTTCAGATAAGTTTATATTAGTTTTGTACCGAAGGATTATACAGAAAGGAAGAGATCAACCTTTAAAAAAATGAAATAGTTTAATCAATTTTCAAAAGGACGACAATTAGTTTCTTGGGAAGGAAAGGCTGAAATAGCTGGTTATTTCGTTAAATCAGGCATATCTGAAACAATTATTCTTCAGTAGGTATGGGATTTCTAATTAACTTCTTATGCAAAAACTTATTAAATTACTATGATTTTGGTCTTTTTTATGTATATATATTTTTTCCAACTCAAGTATTATATGACATTGAAATAACCTAATTCCTTTTTTAGGGTGCTTCAAGCCCAGAACCATCCTCTGTTTACGTTGACCTTCGAGCTCTTCGTAATGACCGTGTCAGCCTGGTCGAAAGAGGTTCACCGCATTCCCTTTGCCTCTTGGAATCTGGAAAGCTGCTACCAGGAGTCAAAGTCATCATTGCCAATCCAGAAACTAAGGGACAGTGTGGAGACTCACATCTCGGAGAGGTAAAGTATTTTTTATTATTAACTGAATTTCATATTAGTATATTGTTGTCATACCTGAGATCTAATATGCTTTGTTAGAAGTCTCAAATTTATCTAAAAGTGTAAAATTGTTTTGACAAAAGATCTCTTTGGTGTGAAGTGAGATAAAGAAATTTTTCCCAACTTATCTTCTTCTTTCTCTAACTCCTGAGTGTCGTTTAATACTTTTACCGTTAAATGTGAAGCTGTAGTTCTGGCCCACCCAGCCCACTCATCACTATCTCTTGCAAAGTCTTCCCTACTCCGCTATGGTGCATCCCCTTCCTGTCCCTAGTTTTTCAATATAGTTAGAGTACATCTCCTGGATCTGCCAAAAGGACATCTCCCTTCTGGTCTAGCTTTAAAGAACCACTTAGCCTTTTGGGTATCGGCCATTCTGCAAATGTGGCAATATCATTTTAAAAGCCGCTCTTCCAGGATACTGAATTTACTTCCAAATCACCACAAACTCTGTCATTCTAACGCAGTCCCTCTTGGTCTGTCCAACTATTTGTCTAAGGAATCTCATTTGAGCCATTTGATCTTGTAATATTTATCGAGAGTTGGCCAGCTTTCCGATCTATACAGGAGCACTGAAGCCTGAAGGAATACTGCTGTAATGAGCCAAAGTTTGGCCTCTCTACTTACTTCCTGCTTGCTTTTGATAGTTTTTGAGAGTCCATTGGCCTTTATCACCCGATTTAGAACCTCTTGGACTATACTGCCATCCTTGCTTAAGATTTGTTTAATAGCCTTTCTTCACGAAATTTAGGTTTATTTGGTAAATTCTTATTTCAAGAGTTCCGGTTGCATATGCAGATTTCATAAGATTTTTATCCGAGGCCAATATCACCTACAATTATTCTTGCTTAATTAAATATGATTATTGATTTGTGTTATTTATTATTTCATAATTACTTTAAAATATTTTCTACTTTAGATCTGGGTACAGTCTCCTCACAACGCGAGCGGCTACTTTTCAATCTACGGCGATGACAGCGAATACAATGAGCACTTTAACGCACGCCTGGTGACAGGGAATACTGGAGAAGTATACGCAAGGACCGGCTACCTCGGTTTCCTCCGAAGAACCGAATCTGGCACAACTCAGCCTCCTCCACTCCTTACATCTGACCTTACCGACTTGACTTCTCTGCACGAGATTTCCCCGCTAAACCGACCTCAGCAGCAGGATGCATCTGGTAAGTGTTTTACCATCGCTGCTTTTATAGAATAATATTTTTCATTAATAATTATATGATTAATCTAAACCTTATAACTTATTTTCAGAACTTCATGATGCAGTATTCGTTGTTGGTGCTCTCGACGAGACGGTGATGCTGAGAGGGATGCGATACCACCCGATTGACATTGAAAATAGTGTAATGCGGTGTCATAAGAAAATTGCTGAATGGTAACAATTTTTTTTTTCCAGACTTTCTTTTTGGTTTAAAGTTTTTTTAATATAATTATGTGAATTTTTTTAACCAAATTTAAGTGAATAGTAAATATTTTAGTGTGTGTTTAAAATAATTAGGTAAAATTTGTTTATAAACAATTTTATCTGTTTGAATTTTATCAACTATTATATCTGTAGTGTCTTTAAACATGGTTCCTTAAATGCTTTATTAAAGAAACTTGGACTCAAAAAATACAATTTAACAAATAAACTTCATTATAAACCTAATTCGAAAAATTTATTTATTGTTTAAGAACTAAACACTGATTTATCACTATGATAAAAAATCAAGTTTATGTTTACTTTACAACCATAGAGTGTTAGGTTGAAGGAAACTCTTGCCTCTATTTAGCCCTGAATGGGATCATGGATATAATATGGGTCTAGCTATAATATACTGCTTCTGATAAGGAAACTGTCATCAAATTTTCGATCCAAGCAATACCAATAGAGCTATAATATGTCGAAAAAAGCCACAACACTTAAAAAATGTCGGCAAAATGTGACTTTGTTCATTTAAACCAATATATCTTCTAAACGGTTAGTTTAGGACTATATCTAAACAAATGTTATATAATAAAAAATATTCTCTATTATATTTTTGATTAGGAAACTGTTTTTAAATTTTTGATCTGTCTTTACGATAATATATAAGGAAGATGGTTGGGGTGTATAGTCATATATACCATAATAAAATTACAAAGTTGGTTGTTGAGAAGAATCAGTAAAATAATAAACAATTTTGAGATAAACATATTTTTATTGTTTTGTATTAATATGTTTAGTTAATCTCAAACTAAACCTTTGCTCATTTTTGACTGATCCATCTCAGGAACCTACTTTATATAAAACTCATCCAGTCATTTAACACAGCTCTTCAATCATAATGAAATTATATTAATTTATTATGCCAATGTTTTTGGTTATGATTCAAGCCTTTAACAGGGCTTCAGCTGTTGCATTAATTGGGTTCTTAGTCTTCTGATGAAAGCTTGCATTGTAAACAGAAACATTGCCTCAATAAATTAATGAAATTTTATTGTAGTATATTAACTGCACACCCAACCATCTTCTTCCTTTTAATTTATTTTCAAATTATGGTATCGATCAAAAATTGTTTTCACTTGTATGGATGGAGTTTATATCGTCTGATACAGACTTTCATTATTAAATTACCATTTCTAATTTTTACGTTTCTTATTCTTACAGTGCTGTTTTCACCTGGACGAACCTTCTGGTTGTTGTGGTTGAACTTGACGGAAATGAAAGCGAAGCTCTGGATCTTGTCCCTCTGGTCACCACAGCAGTGCTCGAAGAACACCATTTAATTGTTGGGGTAGCAGTCGTCGTGGACCCAGGAGTCGTACCAATCAACTCCCGTGGCGAGAAGCAGAGAATGCACCTGCGGGACGGCTTCCTCGCTGACCAGCTTGATCCTATCTACGTCGCCTACAATATGTAAATCATCCAACTCTCTTGGCGGCACTTTAGTATTTCTATTGTATTATTATGATCCGCCTCTTAATTTCTTTTTATATATATTTTCGTTACTAAAAAAAAAAAAAACTAGTGTAAAAATACATTTTTTTATATTTATTGTATTAAGGGACTAAAAATTAAAAATGGTTGTGTCCATTGTAATGGCCGGTTGTGCTAATATTTATGGCCAAGTGATATATGTATATGCTTTGATACTCTAGCCTCATCGAGCACTATGCTGCGTTTGCTATGTATTCTAATGGTCCCGTTTACGGGGTACAACCTCTGTATATGATCCTTACGGGGCATGTGTTCTAATTATTTAAATAAATTTTATCCTCGATGATGCGGATCTAGTTATGATCTTAAAGGTAGGCTAGTCAGTAAGATGCCTTGGCGATTCAATTTTATTAATACCTAAAAAAAAAAATGACCGAGGCTGTGTGTAAATAAAATTAGAAATCAAATCTTATATAGCAGGTATAAATATATAAATATATATATAAATATAAATTTGGTATGTGCCAGTTTTTAGTGATAACGTAAAAAATTTTTAGTAATTGATGTATTTTAGCGTGTAAAATTAAAAACAAAAAAAAAGGAGGACTTTGTATAATATTTCTTATAGAAAGAGCCATATACAAAAGTAGTTGTATTTGTAAATTGTGTTCTGTCCCCTGGGAAGTGTGTCAGTTGTATATGTGGTAAAGCTGACGATAAATAATTCTAGGGCCAAGTAGTTGCGCAGAAAACCTTTAAACACGCCATCTATATACTAACAGTGTTGTAAATAATGAAACGGCTTTTATTATTAGATTAGACAAGTCTATTTCTGGGCATCACACTTATTTTATAAATCCCTCCCCCCCCCAAATAGCTTATTTATAAAATTTTCTTAAGATAAATAAAAAATTCCGGTTCATTTTATTTTATTTTATTAATTATTATTATTATTATTTTTTTTTAAACATATCCATATAATATCGACATTTTGATTGCTAAATTTCATGTTGCAATAAGTTAAAAAAAAAATTGTTTAATATATGTATATGTATGTATTTTAATAAATAAATCCTTTTCATTTGCTCATTTAGGAGGCTGTGTGACATTCTTTAAGTTAATTCATAACCTTACCCCATTGCATGCAATCACATTTTGAAAAACATCTGATCATAATAAGATATAGTTAAAGTATTTCCCCAAAATTAAATTCAAGCACTGAATAAATTATACCAACATTTTTAAATATGTGACACAGTTTCCATCTTTTTAAACTAGATTATTGTACCATTTTTATTTTGTATTTTTTTTTTTTTTTTTTTTTGTGACATTGTTTTGTGAGTATATGTCTATCAACAAATATTTAGTGTGTTAAAATGTTGAAATTTATAATATTCTTTATAATAATAATAAAAAAACATTATTATTTGTTATGTAATTTTTTATTTAATCCTCACATTGATAATAAAAGATTTCTATAAATTTTTTTTTCTTATATTGAGTTGTTTCAAATGAATGTCCTGCTTTCACTGGAAAGGTTATTTGAGGCGCGGAATTGCAAAACCAGCTAAGTCCCATTTCCAGATTTTTTTATTGAATAGAGTTTCAACTAGACTATCTTCAGGCGAATGGTTTTCTCCAAAAAGTAGCTAAATCACATATAAAGCGGCCATACAAAAAATAATTCCTCTTCCTGATCCAGTCTGACTTTTACCTTTATCGACCAGCTGTGAAAAAATTTAAAAACGGATTTATCTGGTTTTGGAATTCTATGCCTCATTTAGTTGCACAACTTTATGAAATCAAAATATTCATATAATAGTATCTGATATTTGGTATCCTCCGTGAGGGCTTCGCCCGCTCTCATAGTAAAGAACTTTTTACTTTTAATTATTTTAATTTTAATATATGGGTTGGTAATCCAAATGGACAGAGTCTATTAAGAAACTATTGTGAATAATGGACTGCATTATCAGTGCATACCACTAAAGGCCCATGCATCATAGTTTTACACATGATATCAAAAAGCAAAGGATCAAAATTTTGCCCTATACAGTACCAGTGGCGTAGCGAGGGAGGGGCATCATGCCCCTGGCGCTACTGACAAAATGGTCCACAAAACAAAAAAAATTGCTGGATAATTTTTATTTTTATTATAATTGATTTCTGGAAAATATATTTTTAATATAGTGCCAGTGTAATATAATAAATGTTAATTTGTAAATAAAAAGGAAAGAATGGGGAGGGGGGGTGCTAAAAAGGGATTGTGCCCCAGGCGCGAGTTAAGCTCGCTACACCACTGTACTGCTCCCTTCTTAGCCGCATTTTACGACAGGCAGGAGCTACTCCAGGCTTATTCTGATCCAATCCAGAACGGATGGAGAAACTGAAAGAGGCAGGCCCAGATTGTGATAGCTGGACGATATTGAGGCTGATCTCTGATTCCTGGATGCGAGGGCATGGAGAAGAGTCGTGGAGGACCGTTCTGTGTTCAGAAAGATTTCTGAAGGGTCCTAGGTTCTTCATTGACCATTGCAAGGAAGAGTTAGTTAAATAATGTTTGATCAATTGGAGTGATAGTAAATATTATCAATAAAGAGAGGGTTAATATCGGCTCTTTATAATCTGTAAACATAAACATAGGAAACAACATAAGTCCACTAATCCAATTTTAAATTTTTGAAATAATATAAACGGACATTTCATATGGAAGGACACAATGCAATAATCAGATTTAAAAATTATTATGTTATCAGTTAATGTTTCATATCATGAGCAGTGCTGCCAACGTTTTTAATATTACATGATTTCAGGTAAAATGGCTTAAATAGTAATAGATGATTTATAACATTAGTAGTTTTATAAATAAACCTAAACCAATTCTGATGATGTTAGAAGATAATACTACCTCACTCCATCACCCAAGTAGATTGAAGATTGAGCCATATTTCTATTTTCTCAGTTTCCTGCACATTGCCTCTATCTTCTTATAAATGAATAAAGGCTTAGCGAACCCGAAGATACGATGCCAACTCTACCAACCGTTAAACAAACACCTCCATCCATCCCACTCCCCCAAAACCCAAATCTCCCATGTCGGCCCTGACGCAATTCTCCCATCTACCACTCGGTCGTTTACCCGACGCACATAGGGGTGTTTGGCTAATCTAGGCGGCCAAAAGTTGATTTAATAAATTCCTCAGAAAATTAATAAAACCAAGCTATTTATAAAGTTAAACAGAGGACATTATGTGACCCTTGATCCTTCCTTCCCTGCAATACCTAAGTCGTACGACTAGTCGAAACTGCACCATCTAGTTAGGCCAACGGATCTCTCTCTGCTTTAAAAGTGTAATAGCATCAGTTAAAATGGGTGTTCTTATATTTAGTGATATTCCTCATAAATAGAGTTATTGAGCTAGAAACTACCGGTGAGGATACATACTTTTGAAGTGGTTATTATTTTATCAATTAATGTATCAGTACCATTTCGGCTGTTTGAAAACTGTTGTATTTTTCGTTAATTTTCAACCACATTTTAGCATATTTTAGTGTCTTTGTTGTACTTCAGGGTGCGTCCCGGCTGTTATTTTTAATTTCTTAGAAAGACTGGACTTTTTGTAAAATAATAATGTTCAAATCAGCCGCACCTTTTCGATTTAAGCGCATCAAACATGACGATGAGAAAATTACAAAATATTAAAAAAATTTTAACGAGATCTTTAATTTTTTTTTTTTGGTTTTGCCCATCGGCTCAGGAGTAAGAAGAGGGTCCCGGAAATCACTGAACGATAAAATACAGGAGCAAAACCTCCCAATTTCGAACTAAAATTAGATAAAATTGAAACATCTTTTAACTATTGGGAGCTATTTTAGTGACCAGTTAAAGGACTCGAAGTAACAAATTACTGTTTAAAATCTAAATTTAATCAGAGATGGAAGAAAGCTTATAAAATGAAAAAAAAAAAAAAAAAAAAAAATTCCATTAAAAAAGACGATTGGTTGCTAAAAACATTTTAAATGCTTACTTTAATTAATTAAATTCATTAAAAAGCACCTTATTCACACTGAAAAACAATTGTTATACTGTGAAACGTATCGTGTCACTTACTCTGATTGACGCAAATGTGTGTAATGCCGTCACATTAACATCAACCATGAGGTCCTACATTTGTGGCGTAACCTTTAAGGAATTCAATGATTTGGTAAAAGATAAATAAAAATTATTTTGATGCCGAGGCTGTTTCTTTTGGTTTATCTCTATTGTACGCCAGGATTTGTATGTTCAAAAGCATATTACATCTCTCATACTTGCTTCCTGAAAAAATGTGGTAGCTATGAACAGATACTGACAAAGCAAGTGATATTAGATTAGAAGCATATATCTGTGTTATTGATTTATATTTGTTATACCAATTCAAAGTTATCGTTGAAGTAAAATCAAATGAAAAAAAGGTTCATTTACAAACGTTTGAAGACTGACTTTAAATATCAAAATTATAAATAAGTCTTTATCCACTTACGACGCGTGAAATTCTTATTCACAGTGCAACTTTGATAGAAAAAGCACTGTTGGCAAAAGGCTTGTTCTCCAAAGAAGCCGATGAACCAGACAACAAACATTTCAAGCTATACAGTCAGAATTTTACACAAAAATTTTCTACGAAGGAATTCTTAAGCATACTGAATAAACTTTTTTTTCTTCTTTTTTTTTCATAAAAAACCTGAAAATAACTTTTTCTTTGCTTAATATGATTAGTAAATATGTTTTCGACAGTAAACTGGGATTAAATAATTTTGGCCGCCTAGATTTGTAAAATACCCCTATGTGCGACGGCTCAAAACTGATTACTTTTTTCGTAACGCGATTATTATTAAACCCAAAGACTTTACATGCCCATTTTAACCGTCGCGCTGCTATTACTTTAACTATATTTATCGGATGTAACTCTACCTCCTCATACTGGTATAAATTGTTATCTTATGATTTTGTGAATGAATTTCATGGTAATTATATCTGGCCAACAGTTCAAAAGTTTGGATCACTGATGTTTAGAAATAAAGAATATATCTCTAATCGTGTATATTCAACCATCATCTTATTTAATGCATAGTTTTCAAAATTTAAGCAAAAAAAACTAAAAGAATGTGCAAAAATTTTGAGGTTTTTTGAGTTTATCCTTGTAAAGACGACCTTTTACAATGTAGGATATTTTAAAATTTGTGTTCGGCACCGCAAAGAACGTAGAAAACTGTTGAGAAAAAAATCACAATCATGTTTTGAAAGCAACTGAGCAATGATTAATAGGGATTATACCCACCAAATTGTAAATGTGTTAAGAAAGAGTTTTGTATTTCCAATTTAACTGGTTTAATGGAGTTTTGGACCTTGGGTTACTCCCCTTGAGATTGTAGGGTTTTATTGAAATACTGTGTTGCTATCTGAATAGAACCCCATTTATTAATATTTTATTGATTACCTTTATTGGATTCTAATCTAATACGTGCAAACCAATTCAATATTACTTTAGTGGCATTTAAGGAAAGAGAATAATTATGATGAATATTAAACTTATTAAACTATATTTACTAAAGCGATTATGTATATACATGGAACTATAGGATGGTTTTATAAATACTATATTCTAAGGTCAGCACACCATTTACCATTTATAAACTTATTACAGACTGTTACTAATATTTGGTACTTATCAAAATGAAGTATGGGGCTTCAGTCGGCGTATGGAGTCCGGTCATAATCAGGGCTTCCTGTCTCTCTGGGTTGGTCATCCAAGAGATCATCGCTGAGGACCTTCAGCATCTCCCCTCAGCCATGTCACTTCCAACCGTCTCCCATCTCTTCGTCAACTCTCCGTCGATCAAACTTTGCCACCGAACTATCCCTCTTCGTTTTCAGGACCATGCTTTTAAAGAGCTTCATCCCTTCCATCTTACGTTTACCTCCCTTTGTCTGAAAGTTTTGATTTCTTTGTCTGCAACTTTCTTTGTCTTCAAGAAACTTTTGTTGACAGAATATTTTACAGCGGTGGTCACTCCGAAGGTTTGGTCTGGCCCAGATCCCCTTTGAAGGGTTTTATGGCTTATCACTCATATTCCAGACTTCAGAGGAGTGCCGGCCCTTTAACTAAATATAACAATTTGAGATGCTCTATCTCTGATCGAAAATTTGACGACAGTTACCTTGTCAGAAATTAAATGGGGAATATTTTTTGTTATACAGCACTTGTCACTAAGACCTACCTTCAGGAACTGTATTAATTTGAATGAAAAAAGTCGTATTTGAAACCGCTGTTTACTCTGAACATTGTTTATTTCGAATAATCATTGATGGTTAATTTAATTTAATTATTAATTTAAGTAATTTGAACATTTTAATTCTAAAATATAAATTGGGAAAAGGAGTAGATTATAGATAGACATATCCATGGTCAATTGTTTTTCCCAGTCAGAGAGAAATTGAGTCTTTTTTTTTTTCTTCTTTTTCTTTTTACATTTTTCTTTAGCAGGAAAATGATACATAGCCCCTCCATCTTTCTCGAGTTGTTTTCAAACTTTCAGATTTTGCTACCTAATTCTTCTGCACATAAATTCTTGATTCGAACACGTTAAAGAAATTGTATGTATAATGCTGATGAACAACGTTTTGTTTGTTTTAACATTCTAATTTGATTTAACTCCACCTTTCAACATACTCTTTTATCTTCATTCTTGTAAAGTTTATTTCAGTAAACAAGTACAAATAATAATATTTAAAAATGCTTTATTCGACAGTCAGCAAATCGTTAAAAATTAACATTTGGATAAAACCATACCCAGATTTGAAATCAAATGGGAAAACAACTTTTTGCTCTTCTTGCAATAAATTGATTCCGATCGAATATCTCCTCAAATGGATGGATGATCATTGCAACTGAAGTAAGTATTTCTATCTTTTCATAAGTAGCACATGATAGCATTTGACTCTTCCCAATATCTTTTTATTTTAGTTTTCCAAATATCTCTTCCCAATATCTTTTTTTAGTGTATTGCAAAAATACACTAAACAAAACATTCCAGACGAGAGCAACGTTAGAAAAAAATATCTCAAAAACTGTTGTGAACATTCTCTTGAGAAAATAGGTAGACGAATAGAAAACGATGATATTTACATCGTGGTAGCTGAAACTACAGACCCCGGGGACTTACATCAATAGAGAAGGTTGAATTGCTAGTTTGCCTATGTGTTTTATTTTTAAAGCACGTTTTAAAAAAATTGATTGCATGAAATCCGGCCTTTAGTTATTATAGACCTTACTATGAAAGAATAGGTATTTGGTTTGGGCTAAATTAGCAACATACCATCTTTATGTTTATCTTTACTATTATAATGGAGTGTATAAAAAAAAATGACCGTTTTTTAAACAAATATTTGCATTATCATTTCTTTGATATAAAGTACAATTAATACTCCAAGTATAGTCCATTGTTATCTACCGTCATTACCCATCTGCTAGCTAATTGCTCGATGCCACGCTGATACCATTCCTTGGGATGGCTGTCAAAGAACTCATGGACAGCATTTTCAACTTCCGCAAAACTATCAAATTTTTTCCCTTGAAGAAAATGGACCATGGATTGAAACAAGTAGTAATCCGAAGGTGCGAGGTCTGGACTGTATGGTGGATGAGGCTGGAGTTCAAACCCATGAAGTTCTGTAAACTTTTCTGCTGATTGTTAAGGATTAGGTACGTGAGGGACCAGTCTACAGGTCTTTTTCACCTTCCTCATGGAGAGAAGATGGCGACTAACACTATCTTTCGACACACCACACTCCCTGGCAAGCTCGCGAGTACTTGTGGACGGGTTTGACTCAACAGCTTCCTTCAGAATCTCATCAATATCCATTAATGCCCGTCCGGAGCCCTTCTTCCTTTCCTCGTATCTCCACTTCTAAATTTTTCAAAACAACGCCTTTCAGTGCGCTTCTTCAAGGACACCTTCTCCTTCATATTTAATAATTCACGAGTTGCTTCAGCGGCTGTGAAATTTTTTCTCCAGTAATGTTTTAAAATTACGAGAATTTCGTAGGACACTGTCATGTTTCTTCTTTGAAATAAATAACTGAACTGAGGCTTTTTTTTAAGAAGTCCAGTGTTATTAAACAAGCTTAGAAAATGCTCTAAAGGGATTATTAAGTATTGGTAAATAATAAATACCATTAAGATATTTACAGACTTTTGAACCCTGGAATTTGATAAAACGGTCATTTTTTTTTGATACGCCCAATTATAAAAGGGCTAGCCATTTTTCGTTTGTGATCACTGACTACGAAAACTAACTAAACAGGAAGGTTTAGCAATGATTAATCTTTTGAATTTCAATTAATTTGTTATTAATAATGCGATGATATGTGGATAATAGTTTTGAGAATTGACGGATATGTGGCGAGCGCTATTGTAAACAGAGGTTAAAAGGTACGATGTTATATTGAAATCGATAATAAAATTTATTTTTATTCCATTAAATTATTAAAAAAGATTTAAAGATGTGGTGCTACTCCTGGATCCCACCCAGTTCCATTCCGCAATAATGTTTTTACAATATAGTTACGCAATTAAAAAAAAAAAAAAAAAAAAAAAAAAATTACCTCTGACTTTTCACTATTTGTTCTGTACCTAAATGGATTTTTTTAAAATTTATGTGCATGTATGCTATTTTGAAATCCGGCCATATCACTAAGAAAATACCTCTATTTGTATTATGTAAGCCAATATTTGTCGAACTAAATTGCACTATCTCATTCTATTTGCTGAGCACACTCTGAGAAATATCTGAAATTAAACCATATGTGAAGAACCACACCCAAGTAATTGATCATAGATTGAGGAAGTTTAGTTGTAGTAAGTACTCTTTATGGATTAGAAGAGTACGATATAGGAATGATAAGGCAATTTCTTTCGTTTGTTTAATTTTTTTCGCAGGTGTGTTTATGATAAGCCAGCTCTATCAAAGGGGAAAAGTGATAATGGATAAATGTATAAAAAAATAAAAGAAGATTGCTTAGTGGTGAAAAATAATTTTATTATTTAATTTATTGATGATTAGACAAATTCTTTTAGGTTTATTAAGTAACTAGCATCCCCAGTCACGGCTTCGCCCGCTCTTATAAGTAACGAACTTAGATAGGTTTAACTAATAACAAAAGTTTTATTTTAACAATAAAAAGCTTATATTGCAGTTGAGAATTATTTTCTCACAATATTTCTGGATATTTTCACTCAAAGCTGTAACCCGGTAAAAAATATGGTCCCACCAGTAATCCGTTCCAAATTCCAAGCCAAACGTTAATAGCAAATTCATGCTGAAACCTATTCTCTGTAATAGATATGGGATTTTCAAGAGCCCATGCATGATAATTTCTTTGATTAACAATTCCTCCTCTTGTACCAGGTATGCAAGTTTAAAATGTCGTTTTAATTCCAATAGAATGCGCTCTTAGCCTATTGAAGGATTTGCTTATCTCTAAACGCTATTTTGTTTGTTAGTCATTTGTTTACAAAAGTCAGTTGTTTTTAAGTCGTTTACGTGGACGTATCATACCTTTCTTTGGTGTTAAAAATGTCTAATTTTAAGCCAAATAAAGAGCATTTGCGGCATGTCATGATTTTCTTATTTAATCAAAAGAAAAAGGCATCTGAATGTCATCGAATTCTTGTTGAGACTTATGGCGATGTTGCTCCAACCGTCAGGACATGTGAACGTTGGTTTCAAAGTTTCAAACGTGGTGATTTTGATGTTACTGATCAAAAACGAGAAAATCGACCAAAAAAGTTTGAGGACTTCGAATTGCAATCTTTATTAGACGAAGACAATACCCAAACCCAACAAATGATGGCAGAACAGTTGAATGTCACTAGGCAAGCCATTTCCGATCGCCTGAGAGCTATGGGAAAGATTCAAAAGGTTGGAAAATGGGTTCCACATGAATTGGACGAACGACAGATGGAAAAACGAAAAACTGTGTGCGAAATGCTGCTTTTACGCCAGGAAAGAAAGGGTTTTTTGCATCGAGTTGTAACTGGCGATGAAAAATGGATTTATTTTCAGAATCCCAAACGAAAAAAAATCATGGGTAACGCCAGGACAACCATCCACATCGAGTGCAAGACCGGATCGTTTTGGGAAGAAGACAATGCTGTGTGTGTGGTGGGATCAGAAGGGAGTAGTCTACTGCGAGCTTCTCAAACCCGGCGAAACAGTCAATACCGAGCGCTACCGACAACAAATGATCAATTTGAGTCACGCATTGATCGAAAAACGCCCAGAATGGGCTCACAGGCACGCCAAAGTCATTCTTCAGCATGATAACGCTCCTGCACATTCAGCCAGATTGACTAAGGAAACGATTTCTTCGCTTGGTTGGGAACTCCTACCCCACCCGCCGTATTCACCTGACCTGGCGCCTTCTGATCATCACCTCTTCTCATCGATGGGACACTCATTGGCGGAGCAACACTTCAAAACTTTCGAAAACGTACGAAAATGGCTCGATGAATGGATTTCAAATAAAGATGAAGCATTCTTTTGGAATGGTATCCATATATTGCCCGAGAGATGGACAAAATGTGTAGAAAGCGAGGGTCAGTACTTTGAATAAAATATATTATACTTTTTTTTAAATTACTGTGTATATATTTTAAGAAATAAACGATATTTTAAACTTGCATACCTGGTAAATGTAGCTTCATCGGTCCATATAATTTTTAATGGAAATAAATTATCATCGCGAATTTTACCAAGAAACCAGTAACTAAAATTCAATCTCTTGACATAATCTTGAGGTAATAAATTCTGAACTTTTTGAAGATGGTATGGGTAGCTATTATCACCTTTCAAAGTTCGCCATATTGCTTGCCGCGATATTGCTAATGCAGCAGATGCTCTTCGGATGCTAGTCTCAGGATTGTTATCGAAGTGGCGTTAGACACAATTTCTTCTGCGGTAATCTGCTCTTATTGCTGCCTGGAATTGGTCGCTTTCATTACGTATTATGAATGACCCAGTCTCTCTGTCAGTTTTTCGGTCCCCTATAAGTTCCTGAAGTTTTGCCATTTAAATTCGGGACACCCTGTATATAGATAGGAGTAATCCGCATCACTCTGGCAGATCGATTCCGACGCTTCACTCCGTGTTGATATTTCAAGGGTTTGGTGGATGAAAGGGTTATGTAACAAAACACATAAATTGAGTACTTTATGTTGTTTTTTTTTTGTTTTTTACATTTTCCTATAGTAGGAAAATGTTACGTATCCCCTTTATCTTCTTCATATATATTTTTCTTGTTGTTATGAAATATTCAAATTTTGCTACGTAACACTTATGCGCATATATTCTTCATCCAATAAACTAGATTGTATTAAAAACAAAAACGTGCCATAACCCCTTCAAATACACACAGCTTAGGGTGGCTTATTTCCAATGACCAATATGACTATTACTGGGCGTTAATTTCCTAAAGTGATACTGATAAACGACCATGTTTTCTCTTTGTAAATTTTGAAGCAATTAGCAATGAAATTCAAAGGATAAATTATTGACCTTATGATTAACTAGCTCTAAGTACCCTGCTCTGCTACGGTTTAATATCATTAGGATTAAGACAGCTTAAATTAGTAAAAGTTAAGCTTGACATTGATAATTATTATTACTTAAATAAACCTAAAAAATTCCATTCTTAGAATAATTTCAAAAAGTAAATTTGACAATTTGCAAAAGTTAATTTTGTATTATTTTAACAGTCCTCCAGTGAAGCAGCACTGCCATCTTACCCAGCTCTGTGATACCAGACCATCAGCTTTTCTTATGGCATACTTTAAGTGAATATAGTCTCAACTTCTCAACTTTCTTGATTTTTTCGAATAAAGTTTAGTCTTTCTGTTTCTATTTTTACGTACATATCAAGCATAAATTGGTTGAGGAGATTACGAAATTAAAGTAAATAAGGTTCTTTACCTCCTCGCTCAAGAGGAGACAAATTCAGCATTCAAATGATGAATTATTGACTTTATGATTAATTATTCATTTTATAGATATTACTCCTCTTTTTGTCTTTTTTGAACCCTTCATTTATGGATAGCTCTTTCCTAAAGGAGACCTCTCATCCAGCTCATTTTCAACCTTCTACGGATATTGTTTGGCATCGCTGTTGTGGACATATCATGAATGAATTTATTGGGATTTAAGGTCATTGTGAAATCTTTTGTAGTATGTCTGTATGTTTTATTGGATGGTGGGCATGTTTAATTCTGTGTGCAGAGTTATGATGCTAAAGTACCTAAGTGCTCGTGTGATTGCTTGAAAAGTTTGTAGTTTTCTGTTATGAGGCATATACCCAAACAGGTTTTTGATAGTTTCAATTTAGGTTGTATTGTTAGTGTGTATTGATATTTTCTTATTTCATCTTCTCAAATGTAAGAAAGTGTAATAGAAGTTAACATCAGGTTCAACAAGGATTTAGGGTTTTGTATATTGATATTATGTAAATTACACTTCCCTAATGTGAGAAATTTTCATTGTACATATTGTGTGAATGGATTTGTTGTCATCTATGTTACTTTTTGCCTTTAGGGAAGGGAGATTGTAATATTAATTCAATAAAACACTTCTTTATTAAAAAAACAAAAAAAAACAACGAGAGGAAGTAAATTAGAACTTAACAAGATAACTTTCAACAGGGATGTTGTGTTTTATATATTGCTATTTTGTTGTTCCCAATTGTTATCTTGTAGTTAATGAAATAAATTACAATATTTCGCTAGAATTAAATCACATTGTTAGGAAAATTAAGGGGTGCTTAATTTTGCGATGCAGGATCCCTCGGCCTCAGGATCTGGATGGTGGTAGCACAGGACAGGGACACATGGCGCTTGTTTTTAGAGGAAATCAGGACTCGTGCGCGGGTGGTAGAATTCAGATTTTAAAAAAACCTATCACTCCTATGTTATTTTTACCTCTACATGTCGAAGGATTAGTTAAGAAGACCTTGATAAATCGAATTTTCGAGGATTCCTTAGTTTACACCGCACCTCTGCAAAACGAAGTTTTTATCGGAAAACCTCTATAAATCGAACTCGATTTGTTAATAAGTAGAGTTTAGACTGATCAAAGATTCTATGAAGGATTAACTGTAACTGCCTTCCTGACATTTGTTCCGGGTTTGTTTCAGTTTCTGATAAAACCCTTGTGCGATAAGTTTGATTTTCTGTTGTTGTTCAATTTATTTTTGTTTATTCTCGAAAATGGTAAAGCGTAAAACCCTTTGTATGAAGAAAAGTTGAAAATTATTCAAGCCGTATATGCCGGGGTTGACAGAATGTGTATTATTGCAAAAACGTTTGGAATATCAGCTAATACCTTATCCACAATTTTGAAAAATAGGCAAAAGTACGAAAATCAAACTTTCTCACTATCAAAGAATAATCGATATTTTGATAAGGCAATAATGTTTAGTGCAGCTAAAATAATTTTATTGATTTCATTTGGTTGGATTTTAATTTCTATCTAACTATAAAAGTTAATGACAGGGTGACAAACTTCTGTCACTTAACACTGTGAATTTAAATTATTATCATTATAGTAAACTATACTATTTAAAATCTTTCTAGAATTATGAAGATTTTATAGTTAAAATTTGGTACAGAGGGGTTTAATAATTTTACCATTGCAAACTCTGTTGCAGAATCCCGCTAACCACATATCGTTCGAATTAAACATCCCTGGGATCCACACGTCACACTAAATATTTATAGCTTTTTTGTAACAATTTATTTGAATCAAGCCAATTTTATTATCAATTTCTGGATCTATATAACATTGTACAGGTATAACCAACGAAAAATGGCTTTTCCTTTTATATAATAGTACAGATATAGATTAATTTAGAACATAAGTTTTATTGCTAATTGTTTACAAACACCTGCACTAAAGTAGTATTTTTAAAAAATAAATGTTATTTTGATATTTACATACACCTAAAACCCCAACTCTGATTTAAATTTTTTTTTTTCAAAAACCTTCCCGAGGATATACCTAATAATTTCCCAAATTTTCACGGCGATTGGATGTACGGTTTTTGAATCTATCGAGTATAGACATACACACATTCATTTTTATATACAGGGTGTCCCGAATTTAAATGGCAAAACTTCAGGATCTTATAGGGGACCGAAAAACTAAGACAAAAAGTCCTTTAGAGATTTGCTCCTTTTTGCTTAGTTTTAGAGAAAATCACAAAAAAATAAACAAAACAAGTTTTCATTTTTATACTTATTTATTTACATTTATATTTATGTTATGTTTTTTTTAATGTAACTATTGCTCAAAATGTTGTCCTCTTGCACCAATGCAAGCATTACATCTAGCACTCACTTGATAAATTGCAGCTAAACATTGTTCTGATGATATTTGGTGCACTGCATCTATGATTCGGTCTCTTAATTGCTCTCTTGAGTTGATTGACACCGAATAAACTTTCTGCTTCAAGGTTCCCCATACGAAGAAATCCATGGGTGTCATATCAGGTGATCTGGGTGGCCAAGGTACTACTCCTCCACGTCCAATCCATCGTTGTGGATAATTTATATCCAGCCAAGCTCGAGCAACTCTGCTATAATGAGCTGGACATCTATCGAGTTGGAACCACATTTCAATCCGCTGCTGTAAGGGAATGTCATCTAAATAATTAGAAAAGTCGTTCTCTAAAAAATGTGTAAATGTGATACCATTCAATCTTCCAGGTAAAAAATATGGTCCCACCAGTAATCCGTTCCAAATTCCAAGCCAAACGTTAATAGCAAATTCATGCTGAAACCTATTCTCTCTAATAGATCTGGGATTTTCAAGAGCCTTATCCACAATTTTGAAAAATAGGCAAAAGTACGAAAATCAAACTTTTTCACCATCAAAGAATTTATAAGGGCCCGAGTTGCAAGATATCGACGAGTGTGTAGTGAAATGGTTAAAGCAGTGCCGCAACAACTAACCTCTGCGGGCGTTGATGACCACTCATGGTTTTGCGCCCTTAAACAACACCAACCAACCAACCAACAACTAACCTCTATATGTCGAAGTCACCACCAGAAATCACCTTAATAAATCAAACCTCGATATATGGAAATCCTCGATAATTCGAAGTTTTCTCATTCTCCTTGAAGTTCGATATATCGAAGTTCCACTGTATATATATACAAACGATCGAAGGTTGGTAACCACTGGTTAAACTTCTTAAAGTTACCTTGATGATTATCTCTCCGATATTGGACTCTTATTTTATTTTCACAGGTGTAATACGCCAGTAACTCTCCAGAGTTTTATCGATGAGTTACTCTCACATGTAAAACCACCTTTACTGTTAAAAATGATGATTCAATTATTTTTCAATTGGAACCTTCGCGTATTAAATCTATATACGTTGGTTGTGGATTAGATATTAATTGATTTCAGAAATGAAAAATATATTTTTACACGAACTAAAAAAGAAAAAATCACATATGCATCTATGTACATATTTACACTCCACTCAAACAGAAATTTGTTTTACTAAACACTTGATTGATTACAAAATCATAAATAAGATTGGTTTTTTTATAATAAACGTTTCGGTTGGCTACACTGCATTACTTTATTCTTTAATAAACATTACAAATGTTTCATTTACGTAAGAATACCATGCTGCAAATGAAGGTAATAAAAAAATCCAATTAATTTACTCTTGTTTACTTTAATATCGATTGGATGATTATTGGTACTTGAGGCTGACATAAATGAAAATCACAGTAAAACTGAATTAAATTGTGAATCTTATTTCAAATTATATATATATATATTTCGGTTGGCACCACTGCCATCTTGACTTCTTTACTTCATATTCACGGAAACAGGCAGCCTGGAAGGAATTAATCGTCCACAGATTATGCTTGCTCAAGATCAGCAGGTCGACTTTAACTTATATATCTTTCCACGAAACAGGCCAAGCTTCCGAGATGCTGCTTTACATAATAGAAAATCACTTCACGATACCCGATTAAGATACACGGGGTATGGTTATCACTCCTATTCACGATCAGTGTGAAATGCCTCCATTATGCTGATCGGCCACAGTTAGCCGAGGAGAGAGGGTAGTTGCTTGAAATATCCCAGCCATCCTGGGTTTCCCCGTAGGATTGTCACCCATTCCGGGCGGTTAGGATTGTCACCCATTGCCTGTCTCGGCTACACGGGGTTCCTGGCGGGGCTTAGTCGGTAAGTTGATTAGAATTCCCCAGAAAAAAAATTCAAACAAAGGATTCAAAATTCAAGAGAAATAGTTTAATGGTAATATAAAGGGGATATACCCCCTATTTAAGATGAACTAAAAAATAAGAAGAGGTATTTTAGATGAAGATGGGTTAAGGTGAAAATGCCGCTTGGACCAGGTTGCGGTGAACAGTCTAGCCAGCGAGGGAGACATCGCTGAAGATGTAGAAGACTATGGACCTGGAGGTAGCAGAGGAATCCCAGCTTTGTTTTAACACTTATTTAAGAATACAAATGTAAATTTGTAAATAAACAGGAATAAGTTTTAAAATGTAAATTGTAGTAGACTAATTATAAGATAATCCATCTTTTAAAATTGTAATATCATTGAATAAAATATACTTAACAATCATTATTAATTGACAATACAATACAAAAATGCTACTAATTAAAATAGATTTGGTTACACGACCAGATAGAAGTCAAATCAATCAGATAAATCAGACAGACACAAATATTGAGTCACTAGGGACCAGGGCTACATTAATAGAGGTAACATTTTAATTAAACCCCAAGCTGTGTGAGAACATAGCATGTGGTGCAATATATGTATGTGTGTATATATACATATATATACAGGGTGAGTACCTCTTAGTGTAAAAAAAAAAAAATTGGGTGAAACTAGATCACAAATGAAGAAAATTGCAGCAGACCTTACCTTTTTATTCCAATCCGTTGCAAATAAACGATAATTCCAAAGACTGTTTTGAAGGGACCACGCTTTTACCATAAAAGCTGTAATATCTACACTTTGTTTAAATATTTTTCTAATGTTGACCACATTTTTGGATTTAGCATTAAATTTCCTATAAGAGCAGAGTGCATGTAACCTTAAATTTTACAAACTTGGGACCTAAAGAACAGGTTGATCTTCACCTTATTTAGGGAAGTTACAATGTCTTATGATACCTTAACGCTCACCGTTTTTCGAAAAAAAAAAAACAAAAAAAAACTATCTACAAAACAGTAAATCTTGCAAATTTAACCAGCTTTCATATGATATGATCAAATTAATGATCCGTATTGATTTCATAGAGAAATTTATTTTTAAAACCGGAAAAAACATGATGTTTTCATTTGGCATACAGATCAGTTACTTGTGTAAATAAGACATTATTATAATCGCTTAATGGAAAAATGCATTTTAAACGTAATTAATTCTTCATTGGAATAAAAAGCAAACAAAAAATTAATTGTTTAATAGAAAATAAAGGAAACCTGCCAGTAAAGCAACACCAGATAAAAGGATTTCATGTTATTACATTTATTTATTATTATTATTATTTAGGATTTATTTTTATTAGATTTTTAATGTAAGGTTTAAAACGTAATGATAGTGAACATAGATCTCAATTTTGCCGTTGGCTTCTGAATGCAGATGATGTTGAAGAATACCACTTTTTGAGGTGAAGTTTATGGCAGATGAGTCTGTTTTTACAGGAAAGACGTTTTTCTAACTATCCATGTTGGTCGAAATAGTAAATCGTTGGTTTATTTTCGTATTGCTTTCGAATAATATGGAGGAGCACCAAGGTGTTAGAAAATTATATTTTGCGGAACTTCAGGTAGAATATCGTGATGAAGTTGTGGTAGGATATTTTGTAACAAATCCTAGTAATTCTCATGATTCAATGTGTTGAGCAAACTATGATTTTCCAACACTATTCGACAGCAGTGTAAAAATGAACCAACGATTCCCCCCGTAGAAATGCCTTCCCCTTATATGTATTTATTCTGTATGGACAAGAAAGACTCTAGTGAGTAAGGTTCAATAACAATGACGTCAAAAAATGGATTAGAGTGACTTCCAGTCAATTTTTGACATATTCTTGAATTTTATTAAAACCAATATTTACAGATACTTAGAGCATTATCTTTAATTTTGAAATACAACAAATCGGCTCAGAGGTTAAAAATCGTTTTCGTCACTCCATATTCACTCTTCACTCTTTACAACTGAATTAAATTTCCTACAAATTATTGTGTTACTGTGTTAATCGATTTTTTATTAACAATAGCTACCAGGGGTAGAAGCAGAAGTCTTCGCAGCTTTGCACACAATTCAGCGCGTGATAGATCTTCGCACCGCATATATGCAAAAGAAAGTTACATACTATTTTTAATTATGTAATTTATTGTATAAATATTTTATTTATTTATTTTTTGCATTAGTCTCTCTGTTTATGTTAGTTTTTCTTAAAATAAATAATTTACCCTACTAATAAAGGTAATTACCCATATACATACATATACATAAGAAAAACTCGATAACTCGTCTTGCCTGATTTCACGATTGGCTGGCTGTCACTTTAGGCATTTTCACTACTTCTTCTTGTTTACCAAACTTAGCTCATTGTAGAATGCAATGGAAATTAAAGATTAGGTTGAAAGTTGAAGTAAATTCTACAAACGTTGATAAAAAGAAAACGTTGTTCCACATTATATTGGGTTGCCACACTCGAATTTGAAACTCGCAATTTCGGAACGATTTTTTTTTATGAGTACAAACTCGGTCATTCCGCTGCCCGGGCTGCAAGAAATATTAATCATACGTTTGGTGAAGGAAGTGCTAATGAAAGAACTATCCATCGTTGGTTTACAAAATTTTCCTCAGGAGATACGACATTAGAAAATCTATAGAAGTGGCACTTAATTCGTCAATCCTAATTGTACAATCCTTCTATATCATCATGCGTACCTCAAGTGATTAGAAAATCTGTCCCGTGGACGGTAAAAACAATTGATTCAACATCATACTCCCAAGAAATTGACCACATGCATCAAAATTTGAGCAAGCAACAGCCGGTACTGGTAAACAGGAAAGGACCTATCCTTTTTTATAATAACGCCTGACCTCATGTTTCAATACAGACAGTGAATAAATTAAAGGGGTTGGGCTATGAAGTCTAACCACAGACTACCACTTTTTTCGGAGTTTGGATAACATTTTGCGAGGAAAATTGCTTACCAACGATTTAAACATTAAAAATGCATTTTCTGAATTCCTTTCATCACGTTACTCAACGTTTATCAAATCTGGGATAGAAAACTTATTAAGCCGTTGGCAGAAGTGTATCGAAAATGATGGTAAATACTTTGAATAAAAGATATGTTAGATTTGAGCTCAAATTTTTGTAAACCAACGATGGATAGTTCTTTCATTAGCACTTCCTTCACCAAACGTATGATTAATATTTCTTGCTGCCTGGGCAGCGGAATGACCGAGTTTGTACTCATAAAAAAAAAATCGTTCGGAAATTGCGAGTTTCGATGGCCAGTGTTATAATTATACTAACCTACTTGGGAAAAAAACAAATAAGGTTTGCAAATAGAGGATTAACAAGTGCTTATTATAGATAGTAAATATTTTGTTAGGAATCAACAGGCAAGGCTTAAATCCTCTATAAAGAAAAATTGGACATTTCATGTGTGACAACCCAATACAATGGTATTAACGAGTTCGATGAAATAATTGGAAAACATGTTGTTGTTTTTTCTTTCTTGGAAAATTAGGTAGGTAAATGTCATTGTTGACAATTTAAAAACAAATCAGAACGTTTCTCAAAATGAAAATAAAAAAACAAAACCACATTTTTAATGAAATATCAAAAAGTGCGCTTTCGTGGACTTAACACCTAAAACGTGCAATTAAATGCAAGGGAATCCGGTCGAGAAGTAATGACACTTCTACACTATCATGTGAACCTAAATTGTGCAGGAATTCCACCCCTCTTCATATCAGACATGCAAAATCTCTCAAAATATTGAAATACTTCTACTTTCTGTACCTCATTCTTATCCAAGGTGACGCTTGTTACCAATCTATCCACTGAATTAAATTATATCATCGCATTTCTGGAATCCTTTCAGTAATTGTTTGTACAATTTAGATTCTACTCAATACAAAATTGTCTTAGTCTGTATACAACAATTGTGCATTTTTATTTTATGGTTTGCACTACACTAAGCAATGTACCAATTTATTTGAAATTCATTTGTGGAGTGTCCACTTATTATTTTTATTTTTCCTCTCTTTATTTTTAGTTAGTATTTGTGTATCTATTATCTTTATTTTAATTTAATTTTTTCAATTTGGTATGTGTCTGAGCCAATGCAGTTGTTATTATTTCTGTATTAATTTTTTATTTTTAAGGGACTTTGTCTCAGAAAAAAGTTATTTTCTATTCTATTCTATTCTAATATCAAATGATATAATGTGTTAAACTTTTTTCTTTTTTTTTTATTATCATTATTCTTTTATTAACAGAAATTTACGATAGTATTAAAAAATTAGTAAATATGCGGTATAAAATGCAAAATAATGACATGATTAAAACTTGTAAAGGAACTACCCATTAGTAGTATTCTGATATAATATCTATAAAAGAAGAAGATCCCGGGACCATCTTCTTTACAGACGCTTCGGAGGATTGCCAGGAATGGAATGGGAAGCAATTTGTGTAACAAGTGGATTTGGATGAGTATTTAGTTTACTATGAAAGGAGAGGTGTCTAGTTCATGCCAAATCAGCAATATCTGGAATATTAAGGTCATTGTGGATCAGTTCATTTGTGACAAAGTTAGGAGTAGTAAGGGTTTTGGATTGGAGTGATAGAATGAGGGAGGAATTCGATAGTTTGGTGGATCCCCATACCTCTATTCCGTAAGTCCAAATAGGTCTCATAATAGTCATATAGATGAGTTTTTGTAGTGAATCGGGAGATTGGAACGTTTGTCAAGTAGGTCTCTTGTCCAGATAACTGGAGTGTGTTTTAAACTTGGAGAACCTATTTCGAAATGTTATTTAGTATAGGCTTATCTGACTTTAATATTTCTGGTTAAGATCAGGAAAATAATTATAAGAGACAAATTATACAAATAAAATTTTATAAAAACTTAAAATTAGTACAAAAGTACTTTAAAATTCAAAATATCACGTTCAATGTCAAGACTCGTTGACCTTTATATCTCTATGAGTTTAAAAGTGACAAGCGACTTTAAAAATATAATAAATCGAACCTTTTGTAAAGAAATAATAAAAAAAACTCAGGATAAGTTCATTTATCAAAATGTAATTATATTCTGATCAATTACTCG
Organism: Euschistus heros; assembly: GCA_003667255.2. Lineage (NCBI taxonomy): Eukaryota > Metazoa > Arthropoda > Insecta > Hemiptera > Pentatomidae > Euschistus > Euschistus heros. The sequence continues at coordinate 78,597 of RCWM02000732.1, read as the reverse complement.
CCACTTGTGGTAGGAGAGGTCATGGTAACCCTCACAATGTATTTTTATATTTTAAACTATATTATTTTTTCGTTGTGCACTGAAATTTATCTTTGTATTTTAAATATTATTGAATATTACTCTTCAAAGTAAAGTTCATTATTTTCAATTACTTTACCACATCTTTCTGTCAGTAATTGGATTTGAAGATGTTACTACTCCTTTGGTTTATGAGACAAATAACTGTTCCCATCCAATTTTTACCTCCTCGTAATTATCAAAGGACAGACGTTTCAAAAAATGAGCCATTGCTCTAAATAAACCATAATCTGATGAGGAACGCAGGATGAGGAAAAACTCTTTCCAGATCATATAATTTTTCCCTGTTCAAACGAAAACGGTGTTAAGTGGCATTATCGTATTACAAAATGGCTTGGTTGCTGTTGACCAAAGTGGTGTTACTCAACACAACTGTCCGAATATCAAGTAGAAGCTCGAAATCCAAAACGCTTTAGAAGTTTCATCATACAAAAAGCATCACTTTTTATCCAAACCCGATCCAAACGGACCAGAGAGATGCAGTATTTTGATGGATAATCGGTTTTCCTTCAATGGCTCCAATGAATAAAAGGATCTGTCAAATTGAACATTGACAAAGACAGAGAAATTAAACATTCTTTTAGGATTAGTAATGAGAGTTGGAACTAAGAGTTATTATATCTTATACACTTTATTTTAACAAAAACTCCTCTTAAAACAATTAATATTCACACAATGTGACATGTTTTGGGATATTCCATACCAAAATCAGACTCTATTCTTCTGGTGTTATCTCACCATGTCAACTTAACTGTTTATTTTGCAATCTTTTGCTTGTTACAAGTAGAATTTAAGGGGAGTTGGTTATCAGCCAACTGTCACCTAGAGTGAGAACTGTGAGTGACCTTAGCCTGTAGTGTGGGGGTGAATGTAATAACTTGTATAATGTGTGAATGTGTGAGTGTCGCTAGAGTATACTGTTCCCCAACCTGGAGGAACAGTGGCTATTTGCCACTTTCCTACGCCATGTAAATGTTATTTTATTCCACTTGATGGGTTAACATACAAACATAAAAGGAACCACACATCGCAAGTCAACATGTAAATAATAAGACATTAAATAAACAAAATGATATATTTAAACATATATACATATTAAGACGATAAAGTAAATCAAAAGTTTTTTTGCTTTATATTTTTAATTTTGTAAAATTACAAGCTGCCTCACTGTGTAATATGGATGACAAAGACTCATTCATACAATATATACATTAATATAAAATAATATAAAATAAAGAAAATTAAAATAAACAGGCTCTAACTATTCCAGATATAAAATAGGAAATAATTGTTCAACTAATAAACAAAAATCGAGGAAGGAAAAAAAAAAAAAATCTTAAATACAATCATACTCTATATAAAATATTTAAAACCATCCTGGGGAAACCCCGAACTAAGCTTATCGCTCCCAATTTGGTAATTGTAAGCCCAGTAAACTGGTTTCAAACAGTTTCCAGCACCGTTCACTCAGCTGCGTCACTAGCAGAATCCAGTGGAGGCTGTGAGAGAGCGCAATGGCATAGTCGCATAAGACTCTAATAGAGAATTTGGAACTTTGAGAAATGTTACTTCTCGACAACCTCATTGGGGCTAAGGGGTTGTTGAGAAGCAGCACCTTGCCTAAGATTGACCAAGAGTATTGGCCCTCCATTAACCCCAGGGGAACAGCTGAGGAGAGGATTCAAACTCTCTTATGACGCTCCTACCAAGACCGTCCATGCTAGTGATGGGTCGTTCTGGGTGGAACGGAACTTGGAACTGGTTACAGCTTTGAACCGTTTTGGAAAGAAACGGATCGCCCAAGTTTTTAGTTCTACCTGGAACGAAAACCAAAGCCAAAGGATCTTTCGTTTCGTTCTAAAACCGGTTCATGGCTAGAACCAGTAGTTCAAGTTCCGTCCCTTGGTGTAGTAGAGTGTAGTTTGCATCTCTCATTTCGTTCCATCCAAGTTCGTTCCGACTGCTTTGTTGCGTTGATCCTGCAGCTCTTGATTCCCTCCCTCTCTCCGTCGCCCCACTACTCCACGAATGTGCATCTTCAAAATAAACCGCGTTTCTTTGAAATTTCCTTTTCTACCGACAGAGCTCGGCTTCTTCTTTCGGATTCAGAGAAACGAAACACAAAAGGTTTTACTGCATATGTAATTAAATATTTTTTTCGCTATTTGTTTAAAACCTGTGAACAAGAGTTGATTACTCCTTTTTTCTCGGAACCAATGTAATTGAAAAATTCTCGCTCAATTGTGCACTATACTTGAACAAACATTTTTCAAAAAAAAAAAAAAAAAAAAATTGTTGATTGAATAAGACTATTTTAAAAGTTTACATTTTTTACATACTTAACTATTTAAATCTTCTTAATATTATAGTACCTATATATTTTTTAATTATAAAATAGTAGGTTAACAGTTCGATGTCATAACAAAGGATGGAGCAAAACTGCATAGTAAGTAGGTAGTAGGTAAGCCAAACTGACGTGGAATGAAAATTGGAACTGGTTCCATCAGTGGAACGGAACGTAAAATCTCATTCCAATTTTATTTCGGAACGGCCTTTCACTAGTTCATGCACGACTTTAGTTGTATGCTGCTCAAGGTAGCCCTGCTTCTACTAAACACCGCGGATCTCGACCGGGAGTTCAAAAAAAGATCCGTGGTGATGGGCAGCAGCTTCTCCAGTACTGACATGAAGCCGAGACGGTAGGAGTTAGATGGACCTATGAGCAGACACCTACAATAATGATAAATATTAACAATAAGTCTCGGACCCCTGCCGTTTTAATCTGCGAGGTGGGTTATAAGGATGGTGGAAGGAATGGTTGCGATGGAATGAAGTAAATTTAAGTGGTATGAGGTCGAGGACAAAAGATTGCGATCATTATGTAAGGTTTTGTTGAAGACATAATACGGAGCATTTACAATAGTTCGGAGGATTTTGGATTGGAAGGATTGAATGCGTTTGATATTCGACTTTTTTGCTGTCCCCAACAGTTGAAGTCCATAGGTCCAAATAGGTTTAATGATGGTTTCGTATATGAGGAGTTTATTTTCAACAAAGAGATAGGATGTTCTATTTAGTAGTCTGTACAATTGGCTGAAGCGTCTATCAAGTTCTTGCCTTTTAAGTCTTGTGTGTGGTTTCCATGTATTTTCTCTATATAGAAGCCAAGATACCGAACTGTGTCAGCTATAGTAGGGATATCTGCGGCATAGAGGACCCTATCTTGTGAGACACCTGCATCAATTGGATAGCAGCTAGAGTATTCCATTTCACAGCGAGTTCAAAAGAAACTTTTAGAGAGGTAGAGTCAAAGGGCTAGGAATAGCGATTGTGGTAAAAGGGTTTTAAGTTTGAAAAGTAAGCTGCCATGCTATGCCAAATCAAAGATTAAAAGAACACATAAGAGCAATGAAAATATCCATAAATTCAAAAAAATACTCGAGAGTGAAACCAATCCATCAAGTACAAATGTGCCTAACATTAAATTTAATCAATCATTAGAATTAATAAAATCGTTTAAAGCCAACCCAGATTTTATATAAATGGCCAGATATACATTTCCAAAAGCTCCATTTTAAATTTTTTTCTAGTAAGAAAGGAAAAAAAAACCAAACAAACCATAAGGAAATCCTAACAAATCCATCTCTACCTGACCCTTCCTTCTCTTTACATTCAGTCTGATCTAAGCCTTGATATCTTTCAAAAGTCCTTTTCGTTTGGCCTCCTTAGATGGGTACTAATATATTTGATTTCTTGTCTTACATTTCTAAAAATTTAATATATATAATCTATGTAACAAAGTGCTGATGTTTTTAGGACTGATGATGAATGTTTAACATTCGAAACTGGTTATCAATCAAAAGGAATCCTAATAGAAGTGGCAATTAATTAATCAAACCTAATTGTATGTTAAATCATTTGTATTGATTAGTTTACAGGGACGTAATTGAACGATCTTGTTGAACGTTGAATATAATAATTTAAAAAAAAAAATATAAACCATATGATTGCAGGAACATAAAAACCATAATTATTTAGATCAGTACTTGACATTTTTAAATAAAACTAGTTTTGTAAACTTTCGACAAATCTTGGAGTAGAAAAAGAGTGAATTTTGACTGAATGCTATCAACGTAGTCGTTACACTGTGGAGCAGTTACTTTTAGAGGTATAGTACTGCTTTTTAATATAATGATAACAATTGATATAGAGTAGATCGTTCAGTAAAGCGTTCAAATAAATACACAACATTAGTGCAGGAAATATATTTTGCCGACGTTTAATTCTCTAAGTTACTTCCGGTTCCTTGAGGAAAGAGGTTAATCAGGTTCGAAAACAATATTAAGTATTTTAATTCAATGTCAGGAGTGTTACCGCTATAAAATGTCTTTGGTCTTAATTTTTATTGCATCTACAAATAACAATTATATTCTCAAAGATCCTACTTTGGTTTGTTTAGTTTTTTATTAGTTAAATAGTATCTAAAAGTTGGTCAGCATGGAAAAATGAAGTGAACGCAAACGGTGTTACTGGTCAAAACTGTTACCTCACGAACGTCATTCCTTAGTCAGGTGAAGATTTTTATGTGTAATACAGAAACTTTTTCCTTATGAGTGAAATAATACCACATTTTTGAAGATGGGAACTAAATTTTAGACAAGTCGGTAACACTCCTGACTGAAAGTTATATTTTACTAGCCTCAGAAATAATTTAATTATTAATCCAATGACCAATTCTAAGCAGAATTAGGTGTTCCATAATATAATTTTATTGCACTCCAGAGAAAATTATACTCTTTAAGGAGTTATTTAATTTAGGTAACACACATTACATAAAAATCACTTCTGTTGACATAAAAAATTAATAAAACTCATGATTGAAAAATATTTTTCAAAACTTTAACATACTTTAGAAATAATATAAATATACTCGTTCATTTTTCAACTTTTTTACTCCTTTAAACCCAAAACGGCAATTGTTTTTAGAATGACCCGTAAACGTTTTGGCACTCTCAGTGTGAGAATGAATCATTAAAGTTCATTATATACGGTTAATTAGGACACGTAGCGCGTATATAGAATTATAGGAGGCACTGAGTTTCAAGAAATAAGATCTCTGCTAAATACTACAATTTACCAAAAAAACATTAAAATTGGAGTTACATTTGACAACTTGAAGATAAATTGGAATAAATATACATTTTTTTAAAGTAGGCCTAATGCTTTACTACTTTTATTTTAAGGCCTTTTGTTATAGAACGACCGGTTTAGAAGATATAGTGAGAGAACCTGAAGTGAAAATTTTCATATTTGTCAAGCGTATATCTCTGAAAAGGTATGGAATATGAAAAAAAGTATATATAGTACAATTTGTAGAGAATTTAATGAAGTTAAATTTAGTAAATAGCTGTTTTGCGTGCGACGCACCGTTTATGAGATATAAGGGAAAAACCGGGAATATTTGAAAAAATTGGGACCTTTTGCCCCATCTTCTTAGTCCCAGGCCCGAAAATGCCAGGATTTTAGTATGTCAAGTTCCTAACTACCCTAAACATGTTTCCCAAGAAAAACTTTGGATTACAGAAAACGCACTCTATACCCCATTTTCCGCCTTCATTTACTGGACTTCCTACTTCATATTTCCTCAATGAAGTCTGCTCCTTAACAAATTCATAATTATATTATTTTTGTCTTCGTGGTAATGTATTATGTAGACATTTTATTAGTTCAACTCTCCGTTTGCACTGCAATATGAGTTGTCAAAAACAGATAGTAATCATTCAAATGTAATGAATTGAATTCTTCCTGGAACGATTTGATGCCACCAAAGAATGTCACTGTGATTTTTCACACAGCTACAATTTGCATGGACCTTTTGACCTATGAAAGATGTGGTGGAAAAAAAAAAAAAAAAAAAAAAAAAAAAAAAAAAAAAAAAAAAAAGAGAAAGAAAAAACAGTAAAAAGATTATTTGGATTTCTGAAAGTGACTAAATCTTACAACTGAATTTACGATGTTGTCAATGACCCTAAATTTTTGCTTTCCTTGCTACGTATTTCATTCTGTTGAATGCTGTGCACTAGTGGTTTGGGACAACACACCCTGCTTGATTCAATTTGTTTATTTATTTATTTTATATGTTGCTACAACCTGGTTACAAGTCAATATATTTATATTTAAACAAAGAATTGACTTATAAAATTAAAATAAAAGTCAAAAAAAGAAATAAAATTTTTTTTTTAGACTGTTATTTATTTGAACTTTTCGTTACTTTAGGCATTCCTCTCTTTTGTAGAATCAAACAAGAATCTGAATAAGGTGAAAACAATCCCCTTTTTCGAAACTTAGCCCAAGAAACCATCTGTTAAAATCAGTACACTTCAAAACACTACATACTTAACAATACGAAGGTATTGGTTAACAATGTATTTCAAAACTCGAAATAAAAAATGATCATTAAAATAAATAAAAATGTTTAGTAAATAAAAAAATCATTAAAACATTTAAAGACATGCTCCTATAGCATTCTAAACTTTTCTCTTCCCCGACTCTCCTTTAAATCTCCCAGACAAAATTAAATTCCCTCTTAATATTTTCTTTAAATTTCTGATTATTTATTTATTTATATTTTTAATTATCTTTTATTACCTATTCCCACTTCTTTTTTTTTCCTCTATCGCTTCCTTAATTCTAGTGTACTAGTACACTTAATATTCAATCACCACAAAAAAAAAAAAAATCCATTTGTTAATTTTTTTTAAGTAGATATTCCAATAGTATTCTAAAAGCTCTGGGATTTATTATCGCAAAACTATCGTCGAATTCAGGGGTATCTATATATATATATATATATCGATTATTTTCTCAAGAATCGGTGGAACCGAGAATAAACACGTCCCTATTCTTCTGTATAACTAATTTATAAAATGTTAAAATATTATTCTTTTTCCTAGAGTTTTCCTTTAGATTTTTGGTCTCATTTTTTTACTAGGTGTTTATTGTAGTTCTGGATAAATATTTTATAGCTCTCAATATACATATAGAGAAAGAGAGGGTGAGAGGGAGAGAGAGAGAGAAATAATATTATTTCAATCAGATTTTACACTCAAGAATATCTTTAATTTTTTTTTTTTTAATATTTTTGTAATAACGATAAAACATTCCCTAATATGCATAAAACATAGCATTTATTTATGTGACAGAGGTATAGAGCAGTGTTGCCAACTGAAGTGGTGATGGGGAGGGGGAGATAGGCGTTGATATAGGCGCCCGTAGCTGGAACTGAGTCAGTCTCTGTTGGAGCTTCAAATCACATCACATCTCTTACAACATGTCTCTTGAGCAGGTTGGTTAATGATTGTTATATTATATTATATACCTAAAGCTTTATTATTAGTTATAAATTATATTTTAATAGATAAATATATTATATTCAACAATACAGATAATTAAAATTATTTGACAACTTATATTTTTGTAATAAAAAAATTAGCTTAATCACGATAGGATTTAATGATCGGTAATTTGTATAAAGTTTTAAAATATACAGAAAAAGTATTTGGTATATATATATATATAAATTTTTTTTTAAGCATTACTTCAAAGGATATAAGTAAAAAAAAAATAATATCTGATATTTAGGGTAAGATATCCAAATATATTTTTATTCGTAGTTATAAAAATAGATCACAGAAGAACCAATCCTATTTGTACAGTTACATTATCGGATAATCATTGCGGCAAATAAAAATAAAGGCATTAATAATCCCTTAGAATTATTTAATTTTTTTTAAATTCTATGAAGTCATAATATTTATTAATTTATTAATACTATCTATAAATTATAGTCATTTCTTTAATATAATTAAATTAATAGTTAATGCTTATAAAAATCTTAATCTTAAATCTTATAAAAATTAATTTGAATGCTAGTATTAATATAGTATTATTTAAGGTCTCGCTAATCCGGACTTTTCGTTAATATATGATGGAGATTTTGGAAGAAAATAAAATCAATTGCTCTCTGATTGTGAAAATCAATAGAACATGGTATATGTCTATCTATAATCTACTGCTTTTCACAATTTAAATTTTAAAATTAAAAGGATCAAATTACTAAAATTAATAATTAAATTAAAAATTATTATTAGAACCTTTTTTGACTCTACAAAAAATTCTGAAAATCCTATAATTTAAAAAATAGGTAATTATAACGTACTAACCACATATCACTAGATTAATATTTGGCTAATAAGACATTCAAAAAATTATTAGTTCAGTTTGAAATTTAATTATTGAAACTAAATAATGTATAAGTTAATTATTCCGCAATGGTAATAAACTTTATTGTGCAAAAGTTATTTATTTTACTTCCTAGAATGTAAACATTTTAATTGCATTTTAGTTTAATAAATTTTTATTTAAATCCATTAAAGCTAAACCAACTATGTATTACAAATTATTTCATTACCATAACATGTACTGGTATGTAATATGTTACAATTTTAAACTGGGAAATATTATTTGAATAAAACTTTTATTATTAAAAAGAAGTCAATGTCAAAATAGTTAAAATTTTAGTCATTAAAAATATATTTTCAACAAACGGCTTCGATTCTTAAAAATAAAAGAGCATCACGGAATAGTTCTAAAAATATCATTCTTGTTTTCATTACCTATTATATTATACATTGCTTTAGTTTATTCTCTGGACAATAATCTTATTATAAATAAATATTGTGTGTTTTATTATGTTAATCCTATTTTAGGTCATAAACAGAAAACTTTTATCTACGTATAAGTAGTACTGGAAATAACATTAAAATAAAAGAAGAAATTTTATTTATGAACGAAAATAAAATCTTTAATCCAGATTTACAAGCCTAAAACGGCGAAACAACTGCTTGTCGTTTTCGACTACTTTAAAATTCACAAGACGAACGTTCAAAGATTCTAATTAATTACAGACAACTCATTTGCATGACAGTAATTAAACCCATTAGGACATACGGAGTTAAGCTTTGTAGTTTCATTTAACAAACCAATTCATCTCTATCCCAATCCTTAAAATCCAAGATCCTTCTAGAAAATTCTCAATGCTCCTTGTTATGTAACAAAAAATTTATCCACACTGATCTAAATTTCCTGTATGTTGCTGATTTAGCCCAAACCAGATACCTAAGGTTCCATGTTAAGCTCTATATCCACTCGAAACCAATAGTCTAATTTTCGATAAGTTTCCAAGGCGTCTGAAAAGAAGTTGGCCTAGGGACTTTCTAATATAGAACTTATATTTTATTACTAACATTGGGTTGTTACTTTATAAATCATTGGCATGTCTGCCTATTGTTGTAAATATTAATAAAGAAAAATAATAAATAAATTGAACATTTTTGCTCTTTTCAAACTCAGTTATGGACTATTGTCTTGTAATTACTATTATTTTATTTTTTTATTAAAAAAAAAACTTACAAACCAGATACCTATCGTTTCATAGTAAGCTCCAACAACCATTCAAATCCACTAGTGTCTCAACTTGCTTCCCATTCTATACCCAACAACCCTCTGAGGCGTCTGAAAAGAACATGGCCTCGGGACCCCCTAATATAGAACTTATATTTAAGTACTGCCAGTAGTTACTTCACGAGCAATTGATAAGTTTTTTATGAAAGCTAAAACCACATTTACTAGATATATATATATATATATATATATATATATATATATATATATATATATATATTTTTTTTTTTTTTTTTATAACATTTTTTTATATCGAAACATCTGTAATTAATAGTAAATTGTACGATTTAGGGAATATTGAAGTTTAAAGCCGAACTATAAATAGATTTTTATCTCCCTATCTACCTCTTGGTCTCTTCTAGTGTTTAATCAATACAGCTAGTTAACTCGACAGGCTCATTTAAATTCTGAAGATACAATCACATAAATTGTATTTACAGAGTAAAGGACACGCAATATTGGTTTGTATATAGAATGAAGAAATCCATTTAACTATTGATTATTAAGTAAGGCTTTTGTTTATTTTAGTTCGTTGTCTATATTTAAAAACGTACCGATATATATGAGTGTAAGTATATGCATATTTTTTTTTTTTTTTTTTTTTTTAATTGCAAACTTCTCTATTTTGACTAATATAACAATGAACGGCAGGAAGCAATAGTAAGCAATATTCATCCTATATAGAAACCGATAAATAAAAAAAAATTATATTTCCGGAAAATCCGGTCTGATGCGATATGCTTCGATTCGCTCCTTTCCGATCCGTCAGTAGTGTGCGTTAGCATTTACGCGCTTTTTTTTTTTTTTTTTTTTTTTACATTGAAAAAGAGGGTTATTTTTTTATTTTTTTGTACACCGCAATGTCCTGTACACTGAAAAATACGGTACATCTTGGAGTACTTCATAACATTTGTTTAACCAGATATTTATGTATATATGAATGGCGCGGTTGGTGAGTGGGTAAGACCGACTCCGGGACATGGGTTCGAATCCGATGGATTATTATTTATTCTTTATATTATACCCTCTCAAAAATGGGTAACTTTAAATGGCGAAAACCTGGAGATTAAGTGGGGTTCTGACCAAATTATTACCTTGCATAACCGTTGGTCAAAATTCACTACAACCTTAACCACCACTGACCCTTCATGGGTTGTTGTGGTACAGGTTTTTAATTTTTATATACATTTAAAACCAAGAAACTGAAAAGTTTTACTTTTTTATGGATTTTTTTCGCATTGATTTTTATGGATAGGACAATGTTGAAATTCGAATTCAGCATTAAAAAAAAAATCAATTCAGTAGAAAATTTATTTAACTTTTCAAGCCAATGTTTATATAGAGAAATCTTACTATCAAAAATATGCATCATTCGTATTTCAGATCCATTTAGATAACTTGACAATAACAGAAGATAATTACGTAGAATATTTAAGGATAAGCTATCCTTAAAGGTATAAAATGGATATTTGATGACATGAGGCATTCCTTCTTCGCTAAATATATTCAGAGATTAACATAATCGCAATGATAATTTATTAATTAATGATAATATGATTGGTGTTGTGTTCATTAATGAATGATTTTAGGGATCGATGACAGCAGAAATTGCAAATAAAGTGTTGATAAATTTAGTAACATATGATACTGTTTATCATAACTATATATATATAATTTATGTTTTCTTTGTGTTGAATCGATTCCAAATTTCGATTCTTAAGAAATAATTTGATGATCCAAAGCCTATATAAATAGATCAAAAATTTTTCTATTTAAATTAAACTTTAATAATATTTCTACAATTAAACAAAACATTTTTAAAAAATAAGATTTATGGATTAAATGACACTTCTTTATGAATTATTTTTATTTTAAAACTAGTTTCGAATCTTAAACATCCATCATTAGTTCTAAAACCATAAAAACATATAAAAAAATTAGCACTTTGTTACATAGATTATATATTTTAATTATTTAAAAATGTAGGACTTAAATGTAAGAATTAAACGAAATATATTGGTACTCACTTAGAGAAGTAAAGATACTGGGACCTAACTGGACAAAGTTTTAGAGGCGACAAATTCATGGGTCCTTAACGTTTTCCTTATAGCTGGTTGGATTTTTTCCTTTCCAACTAGAAAAAAAAATTAAATTGGGACTTTTGGAAATATTTATCTGGCCATTTAAACAAAAATCTGAATTGTTTTTGAACGATTATATTATTTCAAATGATTCATAAATATTTAATTTTAGGCTACTTTTTACTCGATTTATTAATTTCACTCATAAATATGTGAGTTTATGGTTATTTTCATTTAAATGGACAGACTATTTGGAATTCCGAGTCTTGTTATTGTATGCTCTTATATGTTTTTTTTTTTTGTTTAAATCTTTGATTCACTGATCGTACAGTTTTCCCTTGTAGCTTCACAGTCATTACATTTTAGTTCATATTCATTGTTTTTTGTTTTTTTTGGGAAGGGTCTATTTTTGTCTTTAGGTGAAGGGAAATAGAATCGCAATAGCTTATTTAATTTAAACCTAATTTTCTTAATTACCTTCCGACTTTTTGTGTACTGAGACGTAATATGGGATCTAAGAGCATTTCTTCGGGTTAGCTTTGTTCTCTGTGGGTGTTGAGTATATATTATTAATAATTTTTTAGAAGTGGCAATTAATTCATCAGTCCAAATGGTATTTATCCTTCTATACTATCCTGCGTATTTGAAGTTATTTTTATTTTATTTTCCTTTAAAAAGAAACCGCAGACCTTGGGGTATTTGTATAAACCTTCGTTTACACCAAGTCAGTTTCATGATGAATTTCTCTTTTTTTGCCGGCCCATTCCTAGTCTGGCGTTGCACTTTAGACGATTCAGCAAGGTGAAATTGGCTTTCTCTCTTCTTTTTTAAATTTAATGATTTGAATCAAAGAAAACTTTTTTTTTTATATGTTTATGTAGCTATCATACAAACGTAAAATTGTCTTTAATCTTAAGAGGTGTGCTACTTATAAATTTCATAACTTAAAAAATTCTAATGAGCTTTTAACTAAAATTTAAAATGTTAAAAAAAAATTGACTAAAACTACCTCCAGGTCTAATACTAAATACATTAAAAAAAACTTTTAGTGATTAGCAATTAATCTTTAATAATATATAATAATAATAATTATATATATATATATATATATATATATATATATATATATATATATATATATATATATATATATATCAAAAGGCAACTGTAATATTATTTATGAATTAACAGAAAATAAACCTGGTAGATGCTTACAATGGGTATTTATGAATAAACAAATGTATTTATGTATTAATTTAGCTATCTTCTCTAGTGTTTAGGGTCATCGGAGTTGTTTACTATTTTTTTTTTTTTTTTTTTTTTTTTTTTTTATCTGTTGATACAATTGATAAAATTTATTTCTTATTTTAAATTGTTGCATCTCCTTCTTCTTTCATCTTCCTATCTTACGTTGAACAATATCCTTTGATTATACTCCATTGATTCCTCTTGAACAGATCCGCTACCTAGGACTCCATCTGCGAATCCTCTCTTGAATCCATTGAATCCAAATTCAAAAATAAAACGACAGTAAACTGCTTGTCGTTTTCGACTCCATTAAAATTTACCACACAAACTTCAAGCATTCCATTAATTATAAAAGACTCATTTACATGACGGTAATCTGACCTATTCGGACATTCGGAGTCGAGCTTTAGGGCTCCGCTAAACCTTCCAATGCTTCTCGTATCCAATCCTTGCAATCCAAGGTAAGATCCTCAATGCTCCTTATTAAGTCACAAATAAACTTACCCATAACGATATAAATGTTCTATAAGTTGCTGATTCAGCCAGACCAGATACCTATCCTTCCATAAGCTCTATACTCACTCGATTCCACTAGTTACTCAACTTGCTTTCCATTATATTCCCGATACCTCTTCGAGGCGTATGAAAATAATATTGTCTAGGGATCTTCTTATGTTGATTTTATTGAAGTGCTACTAATAATAATTACAAAGTTTTCGACACAGACACAGAAAGTAACGGGTTGATCTTCGAGGTCGGTGTAGGAAATTTACTACTGAATATATGACTGGACTATGTATATATGTAACTGGAGCCTATCACTGAGTCAGGGTTTTCCCAGTGATTATCTTTAAATTATACGTATTTGCCGAGAACGAATTCTGTCAAGGTCTTCTTGAATCTTAGAAAATGCATCTGATAATTTTAAGAGCGAAAGCATGAATAAATACCTTGAAAAACTACATGTGGAATTACAAGATCATAAATAACCTTGAAAATGAATCTAAAAGTTTTCTTAGATTCGTTTTTACAATGTCACGGCCTTCTGCCTCACCTTTATATTGTATACGGTGAAAACAAAATATTAGAACCTTGAGTAGAAAATAGTTCGTAGCGAAAACTATTTGATATAACTTTTAATTTTTTCAGGCCCATCTTGTTCTGTTATTTGTCAGAGGGAAAAGGAAGTAGGAAATAATACAATGTGTGCTTGGACGGAAGTCCTCCATGTCTGCCAACGGTACTTTTGGACGTAGTCAGTTCCTTGTAGAATAGATATTTGCGTCATTATAAACAAAAGGAAAACAAAATATGTCGGTACGATTCAGTTGATTAGGTTTTCTTATTTTCTTTCTGGGTTTCAACCAACCGATTCATCTCGTACCAATCCTTATAATTTTAAATCCTTCCAAAATTCCTCGATTCTCCTTACTTTGCCACAAAAAAACTTATCCATAAAGATCTTAATGTACCATGTGTTGCTGATTAAGCCCAAACCAGATGATACCTATTTTCTCAAAGTAAACTCAATTCTCATAACCACTCAAACTTACCTAGTCTCACAAATTTCTTCCATTACTATTCCCGTTTGATTGATATACATATGAAATAATTTTGGTAATAAAAAGAAACTGACAGAATAAAATGCATTTAAATAATTAAAAAATAAAAAAAATGACATATCCATCATTGCAAATTAAGTTTGATCCGGACTTTTCGTCCTATCCAGAGTATTTATTTATTTACAAGCTCTAGCTCTGTTTTTTTTTTTTTGTTCAGTTAGAATATATAACCAATATTTCATGAGAATTCGTGTTAGACCCATGTTTATGTCATGGAGATTATTATTTCTCTATATATCAATACCTACTAAATGCGGGCTACTTAATCTCCTGAGAATCAGCTCTTATTATTTCATTATCACATTAACTCAAGTGTTAATAAAGTTTGCTTAAGCTTTATTTACGCCATGATCTATTTACTTTCAGACTGAACTAAGAGCAAAAATGAAGAAGATAAGCTACGAAAATCACTTCTTGACTAATTGAATAGACGAAAAAAAAACTCTGTCAACAACGTAGTTTCCCATTACAAATACTACCGTAAATAAAATATACCTAACATAGTCCAGTTCAATTCAAAATGTATGAAATTAGTTATCGATTTAAATTTAAAAATTTAAAAAAAAAAATGTGCTTACTTAACGTGTTTGTTGTCAAATTTATTATTGATAACAATGATTAACTTGTCTTCACGATTATTCGTTGTTGCTAAGCGAATTTGTGAATAATCGATTGTCTCTGTTTCGGCTTGTGTTATGGCAAAACAAATTTCCTTTGATGTGTGTTAAAAACCGCCTCCAATAGCGATACAAACGATTCATTCCTAGGATCTACCGTTTATGAGCTATATTGGTTAATATGAAAAAAAGTCAGTATGCCTCTAATTTGTGTGTTTTGGACACGCTTTAGCTCTGTAGGTGCTGCTCGGGCTATTAATACGCCAAGAAACTGCTTGTTGTTTTCGACTACTTTGAAATTTATTAGACAAACTAATGAATTACGAAATTCTCATTTACATGACAGTAATTAGACCTAATTGGACATAAGGAGCTCTGAAGCTACACTAAACCAATAATTTCATCTCGCATCCAATCCTTAGAATCTAAAATCCTCAATTCCCCCTTTTATGTCACAAATAAACCTATCAACCTATAAGTTAATGACTTGCTTTCGATTATATTCAGTAGAACCTTCCAGGGCGTTTGAAAAGATGACCTCGGGCCAATCTATATACAACCTTTATTGAAGTGAATTTATATACAACCCTACATCTATAGATTACAACGAATCATGAACAGTTTTATCAGATTTGTTTTCGGAACCCCGAGACGTTCCCATGTTTCGCACCTCTACACTGCCTTGGAGTGGCTCTATCCATCCTCCCGTAGACAATATTTCCTGGGCACTTTTCTGTACCATGTCTTTAATAACCATCGCCCACCCTACATCTATAACCTATTGAAATTCAAGTCTTCCATCCACTTCCAACTCACAACAAGATCACGTTCCTATGACCTATATACTCCTTTCCACCGAACAACATTATACCAACACTCCTTCCAAGCTCGATCCACTACCCTAGGGTTATGGAACTCGATCAATCCTGAAATTAGACATGCTTCTTCTTTAAACTCATTCAAAACTCTCCTATTCCAATCCCAGTTAAATGCCGCCAATATGAGTGATAATTAAAAGTCACGTTAATCAAACTGAGCATATCCGATGCCAATGAATTTGCTTCAATAAATATATCATTCGTTTTTGTTTTTGTCATTTGTTTCCCTAACAATTGTTTGTTTTTTTCTCATATAAGTATATATACATGCCATTGCATATATTAATAGGCGTGCACAGATATATGTGAACACCTATATCTACATAAGTTGGAAGCAGATGTATGAATATAGGTTTTTGTGTATCTGTAAATATCTCATCTCATCAACATTCATGTAGTTCTTAAATTTGTTCTATATATTTTTCGTCACTATTCATTATTCTTACTTATGAATGATTGATATTTACAACTCCAAAGAATATATAAATTAAGTAAATGTGTGGAAAAACGATTACAGTTACATGTCAATAACTTGTAAGTAACTACCCATCAGCTGGACTTCAATAAAATCTACAATAGAAGGTCTCTAGGCCATCCTAATTTCAGACGCATCTGATGGTGATTGTGAATCGAGTGGAATGCAAGTAAGGTGACTAGTGGATTCGAATGGTTACGGAGTTAACTATGTAAGGATAGATATCTGGTTTAGGCCAATTCATGGATAAGTTTACGAAGGATTTTTGATTGTAAGGATTGGATACGAGAGGCATTAGAACGTTGGTGGAGCCCTAAACCTAAACTCCGTTTGTCTAAATTTCCAGAACGTTGGTGGAGCCCTAAACCTAAACTCCGTTTGTCTAAATCGTTCCAATTACTGTCATGTAGATGGGAGTTTTGGTCAACCCTAAACAACGACAAAAGTACCAGGAAATGGAAACCAGTAACCGTAAATGGGAAATTTTTAACTTGCCCTAACAAAGTTGCAAATGCCCTGTGCAGCCACTACTCCGCAGTAAGCAGATTACTAGTTACACCTAGCGACAGGTCATTAGTACTAGTCAGTGAAAAGCAGTATTGTCCGACCGCAGATGAATATGAAACCTTCTACGCCAATTTCACCTCGGAAGAACTCGAAGTAGCACTTTCCTCTGTGAAGAAGGGCAAGTCGGCTGGCCCAGACGCGATCTTCCCGGAGTTCATATGTCACTTAGGTCAAACAGCTAAAAATACATTTCTTAGGCTGATAAACTTGACATGGACCAAAGGAGTACCGCACCAATGGAGAAAAGCGGAAGTAATACCCCTCCTTAAAAATGGAAAACCCGCCAATGACCTAAAAAGTTTTAGGCCGATTTCTCTCACCAGCATATGCTGCAAAACAGCGGAAAAAATGGAAGAACGAAGGCTCCGAGAGTTCCTTGAGTCCAAGGGAGCCATCAGTGACAACCAAGCTGGATTCTGAAAATTTCGATCGACGACAGACCAAATTATTAAATTTACCCAAGCTGTCAAAGACGGGTTCCATCGAAAACAGTCTACTCTAGCAGTACTCGTCGACTTCAGAGCTGCATACGATAAAGTATGGCGATCTATGCTCATTAAGAAGCTTGACCGGCTGGGGATACAAGGCAACATGATGAAATGGATTCGAAGTTTCTTATCTCAAAGGCGCATAAAGTGTAAACTCCAAAATTCTACGTCGTCGTACAAACAACTGAAGCAGGGTATCCCACAAGGTGCAGTCTTGAGCTGTATCTTGTTTAACATAATTTTCAACGACCTTGAAAATTGTATTAAAAAAACGCATGGTGTGTCGTGTCTCTTCTTTGCGGACGATGTTATAATTTGGGCTACCAGCAGCAACGTGGAAAGACTTCAGAATACCCTGAATACTGCAATGACCCACGTCGAAAAATGGGCTAATAAAAACAAAATGGAAGTCAATGCAGAAAAAACTACGTTCCAACTATTTTCCTTATCTACAAAAAATTACCCAATAAATGTTATTTACAAAGGTATAGGTCTCCAAAGAACTTCTCTCTCAAAATATCTTGGAGTGAACTTGGACTCAAAGCTGTCTTGGAAAGACCATATTAATACAATTACAGAGAAAGCCCAAAAACGGAACAATCTGTTAAAAAGATTGACAGCCACCAAATGGGGTGCCACGCAAGATGTTCTCTGTACTGCGTACAAAACTTATGTCAGACCTGTCATGGAATATGCAAGCGAAGTTTTCACCACAAACAACACAGGCAATCTAACAAAATATGATGTTGTACAAAATAACGCTTTAAGAATCATAACAGGAGGAGCGAAATCAACCCCTATCCCTGCCATGCAACTTCAAACAGGGTTAGAACCACTGGAAGCTCGCAGAGACAAGAGCACCTTGAAGTTTTGGGAACGAGCCAAAAGGGTAGACGGAAAACTCTGGAAAAATTATAAACCAGCGTCAGGACGCTTGAAGACGCAAATTTCGCCTATAACACATGTCAGAGCACTAGAAGAAAAGTATAATCTTAATCTAGGCGATCCTGCGCCTATTCAGAGTTACGTGTCAGTCTTTACCTCCTTACCTCTTGCCCGAGCTGAGTTGCTCAATCTTAAGGCCAGAAAGAATGACGCCTCTCCCCAAGAACTGAAGGCAAGTGCGCTTGAAACTTTGCACGATTTATATCCTACAGATCAATGGCTCCACGTATATACCGATGGCTCGTACATACCCGAACCAAGTGGAGCTGGAGCCGGCTGGTATTGCGAATACTTCAATGGCTATATCGCTGTGGGGAACAATGCAAGCAACTACGACGGGGAAGTGAGTGCAATACAGGAGGCTGTCACCAAATTAATCACCATTAACATGCACCCGCATAATGTTGTATTTTTGGTTGATTTCCTAAAAATAAAAAGTGGGAACTTAATTGGAAGCTTTGAACTCATGACCAGTGAATGTTGGAGTAATCGAAATCGAAGAGTTGTCTTCACGTTGACTAGATGTATTTTTGCATATAGTTGTAAATTTCAATAAATTGATTTTTAAAAAAATCTTAATTTCTACTAGTGGAAAATCAGACACGGCGTTCTATATAGAAACGAAATATAGGGCTTTTCAAAGGGCTTGAGATGAGTTTAAAGACTTCTAAAAATTATCCAGTCCACTTAAATACTAAGCTGTCGTTGCCTTAAGTCCGGTTTTGTATAGACTTTTCAAGGCTAATCTTTAAATATCTTAAGGCTACGAGACATATTCAAGGTTGGATCCGTTGATGCCAGTTATGAAACGTCACGCTGACGTAAAAGGTTTCAATAGTTGTTGAATACAATGAGTTGTGACATTAAATGCTTGTATTTGCTCTCTGATATCATTAGAAATTTATCTTTTCTTGCAAGAAAATCACTTAAATTTCTCACTTTCTTAAGCGTATCATCGCTTTTACGAAATTCGGAAAACCAAAATTGAACTTTACGATCTGAGAGTACATTCTCACCAAACGAGGAGTTTGGCGGCCTCGTTTGCCGTCAAGCCAAGTTTAAATTCATATAATTTGAATTCAAGACCGAATTTAAGTTTCAATACTCACCATATTAATATATATTCTTAAACGTTTAGCAGTGACTAAATTAAAAAGTAATCCCTATTTCAAAGACAGTATACAATATTGTTTACATTGGGAAAGGTGGAATTGAAAATAGAATAATAACAAAGACCAAATAAATCTTAATTACCTTATAGGAAAAACAATATGACTTTTAAAATGGCCTTGGAAATACCTATCACAGACCAATTTTATTTACAAATATTATATAAAACTGTTTTTTCCTAAACTTTGACTGCGTATTACTAGCGATGTCTTATTCAGCTTTCTCAGCTCATCCTTGACCCAAAAGCTAAACAAGAACAGAAAAAAAAAAAAATCGACAAAGGTGTTTTGACTATTAGTCGAATATTATACAATATTATTGTTGTGTAATGGAAGCCACTGACCGCTGGTTTGTCAACAGAGCAAGGCTGCCCCTTGGACCTCTTTGTATTCCATCGAGAAGAGGTGTGAAGGAATCTGGGTAGGCCCTTAGCGAAAGATCGATAGCATCGAATTAGCAGCAGGGGCCTTCTGTATCTGTTGTATCTCGCTGGCGTCAGTGCCACCTTGTTCTGAATATATAATGACACTACTAATTGCCGATATATGACCGGAATCGATTATGTATAACACAATGAAGACTAGATCAGAGATGCTTTATATTCTATAGGCATATTATTACTTACTAAAACCATAGTTGGAAATTTGCTTTTTATCAAACATATAATTAATGATGATAAAAGTATGGTTGACTGGATGATGAATGGAGAAGAAGATAGTCAGGGATGCAGTCAAAGTAACACCACGTCAAAGAAGAATTTTTTTCAAACACATAACATGCAATCGGATTCTGGGGGACTTCTCCCTCATTGCACGAATTCTTCTTTGACGTGGTGTTACTTTGACTGCATCCCTGTCTATCTTCTTCTCCATATAATTAATGTAGTAAATTTTTAGAAACAAAAACAGACATCAAGATTAAACCTACATGTACATACTTAAACTAAAAAGTAAAAACTAATAATATTTCAAAACAAAGAGCATTTAAAAGACATTCAACGAAATCATCGATATTTATGTACCTATTCACAATTTATGATCAGTTTTTTTGGAGTCGGTGCCAGCCAAGAATGGCAGTTATATCCTGCTTTTGCAATAAACTTTCTGCACTTCTTTACAACTATCAGCTTTTTTTGCTATTTCTGCTTGTTTTCGCTGGCACCGACTCCAATCATAATTCATCATAAACTGTGAATAGGTATATAACCTGTACCAAGGATCTACTGTTACTGGGCCAACGGTTGTGAAAGAATGTGATTTGGCCAGAATTCATGCTCAACCGCCAGGTTTTTCCCCCAATTAAGAGTACCCCCTTTTTAAGAGACTGTGTGTGCCCCAGGAAGGTATCCCGACCTCGAATTCGAACCACGGCTGAAATAAGAGAATATGCCTTCTGTTCTGTTCTGCCTTCAGTCGGACTCGAACTTTTTCTAAAGGTTACTTTTTTTTTTTTTTTTCTAAAAAGGCGCTGAGTTGATTTCTATAAAATTTGTATGGGACCACCTCTGAAGTATTCCTACCGGTCAAAAAAATAACCATCAAAATCGACTCATGATTGACGGAAGAATTGCATAATAAACATATAAAAATAAATACAGGCAAATTTAGAACCTCCTTTTTAAAGTAGTTATATTACCTTCAGAGTCTTCCGTTATTTTGAATACCAGATGCCAACCTACTGACCTTTATACTATCTCATATAAAACTACTTCTTCAGGCAATTCTCCCTTCTTCTTCATCAAAAAATCAAATTTCAATGCCTGGAATATATCGTTGGCATTGTGAACTGTTTTCAAAAGTACAGATTTTTCATTTAATTTGTATGTAAACCAGCTAATTTCTGCTTTTTTTTCCTAAAACATATTACTTATCATTTTTCGCATGCAGAAATTACCCCAAATCCATATTCCATATGAGTAAATCCATACTCGGATTCATGTCATTAACTACCATACAACAAGATCCTTGTTTTGTTTTGCTACTGCTACAGATTATAAATCAACATTTTTTCATTTTATTTTATACTTTATAAGTACGTTTTGTCGTCAAATGTGGACGCTAATTTTTTTAATCTTTATGAGAAATTAAGAAAAAAAAAATCTAAAAATTTTCATTTATGTGTTGTAATCTTTCTTGAAAATGAAAAAAAAAAAAAAAAAAATGTTGAACGAATAAAATGGGGCTTACATAATTTGTCGGACATCCTCTAAAGGTCATCTAGTCACTATACCTTGGGTTTCCCATTTTATAATTAAATATTCTATTGATGTGTCGGTACCTAAATTTTTCGATTCTCGATACCTCAGTTATGAGACGTAAAAGATATCAGTTGTTAGTGAATGGAATGACATTTGATGTATATCTTCGCTCTCTGATGTCAATGGAAATTTGTCTTTTCTTGTGATAGAACCATTTAAAAAATTCACCTTTGAAAACACCTGATTAGATGAACAAAGATTATCAGTGCGAAATACATTTTTAAAATCTCAAGATTAAAAAATTATCTGTATTATTTACAGGTGTGAATAAAGTAATAAAAATAATTTCTCCCGGACTGGGAAAAACAATAAATCTACTTTTTTTATATCTACAATTTCTAAAAATAAAACAGTGAGCTTGAACGTGTCAAAAAAATATATGCGATAAAGGATTTTTAGTTCTTATTAGGGAGAAGAATCGATTGGTAATAATTACATAATTAGGCATCACAAAATGTATCGATATATTCGGTTCCTAGGAAAATAGTTTAGACTAATGGTGGTTCAGAAATACTGGACCTGTTACTTTGTAACAGGTATGGGCTGACTGAACGGCGTACCTGTTACCGATATTCAGAAGTACTTGCATACTTACTTCAGTTCTAGTAACAACATTACCTTCGTTTGTCAGTACGAAGGTAATGTTGGTAAAAATGTTGGTTTTGACCATCGATTCTCTTCTTTGGAAGAATTGGTGGCATCGATAATCGACAAATCTCAATTAAATTTTAAATATTTACTGAAAATAATTTATAAAGTTACTATATAAGGACATGATAAGAGATCAAAAGGAAAAACGTGTGCTTAAATATCTTCCAAAGTTTTTTTTTTTTTCGATTACCCATATATTTTTTTTTAAATATTAGTATTAATATCGGTACTAAGGTGTGACCACTTCATGTTATCAGTAAAAACTGTTCGTCAACGTCAGGATTTAATAAAACTAAGACTCTTTTACCGAAAACCTACTTAAGTGAAAAAAAAAAAAAATGTAATATATGTTTGAGTTTTAAATAAAACTTCAAAAGATTAGATAACATTTATCAAATTGATATTTAATCGTGGTAAAACCAGGAAAAAATATTTTTAGACGATCATATAATTATTAACAATTAGTTTTGAGTATTTTCGGTTTTAAATTGAGAATTGAAAATAAAATTATTTTTATGAACCTCAATTATCCTTATTAAATAATTTATTTTTAAATTCACACCTATTTTCAGCTAAACTATTTAATAATTTAACTTGACATAAGAATCCAATTTACATTTTAGAATTGAAAGGGTTAAATTACATTAACTAATAATTAAATTAAATAAAATTAACAATTAATGATTATTCGAAATAAACAAAGTTAAGAGAAAATAGCGGTTTCAAACGTGACTTTTTTTGATTCAAACCAATATAGCATTTAAGCGGTATTTTTAGGAACAAATGTTATAAAACAAAAAAATTCTACATTAAATTTCATCAAATTTTCGATCCGAAAAACTCCAGCAGAGCTAGAACGTGTCAAAACGTAACAGTTTTTAATTTGAAAAAAAGTTACTCTAAAAAAGTAAAGACCCCCAGCTAAAATATAAATCCATTTTAATAAAAAACATATTTTCTTTGATTTGAATGATATAAAATAACTAAGGACAATTTAAATAATACAAAACCGCTAACTTAGCTGGAACGCTAATATATATATATATATATATATATATATATATATATATATATATATATATATATATATATATATATATATATATATATATATTTTTTTAAATTGTCAATTTCTAAAATATATTTAAAATTTGAAATAGGGAATTCAGTTGTCTGTTTTACTTGAATAGAAATTTCGAAAGTTTATTTTTAGAATGTTTGAAAATGCAAGGAACTCAAGTGCTTTGAAACCGGTTTTGGTGCGGATGTGTCTAACATCCCAAGTTAAACGAAGATAGCGACCACGATTCTAAGAAGTTTCTAAATTTTTTTCTTTTTAGTTATTGTTTTAAAAATAATTTTTTGCTGTTGTATTTTTATGTGGTATTATTTTATCCAATATATTTATACAATTATTTTAGAAATAAAACTTGATTTCAATCATTGTAACTTTAGGGATGTGTCGATTCCTTGAAACCGATTAGTTTCGTGACAAATTATTAAATATAGATTTTTTCCGTGATAAAAAAAAAATTGTTAGTAAAGATACTTTTTTCGTCAACAGTAACATAGCAATTATTCAAATATTAGATCGATACTGCTTAGTACAGTTAGTTAGTTTTCGCTTTTATTTATTATTTATATTCATTTATTTATATTTACAACTGCGCACAATACCTACATCAAGCCTATGCCTCTTCCCTTCATACGCATTCCCTATGCCATTTTCTTTTCATGCGCTTCGGAAGATTATCAGAAATCGAGAAGGAAGGAAATAGAGGGACCAGTGGATTCGAATGGGTGGAATCTGTGATGATCCTGAGTAATTCATCCAAACCAAGACGAACGTCCTTGTACACTTTCATCCATTTTTCAGTTTCATCCAGGACTACATTTTATAATATCTATAATTTTTTTCCGAGATTCTGATCTTGTTGAGTTCCGCCATGTACCGAGTACACAACGTCTTAATTTTTTTTTTTTTTTTCATTTATTGATATTTACAACAGTACAAAAACATATACATCAAGTAAATGTGTTGATAGGGAATACAATGGCATATAAATAACTTGCGAAGAACTACTCAATAGTAACACTTCAATAAAAATCTACACTAAAAGGTAACAAAACAATAAAGGATTGGAGTGGTTATGGAGCTTACTATGGAAGGATAGTTATCTGTTCCGGGCTAAATCAGTAACATAAGGAACATTAAGGTCTTTATGGATAAGTTTATTGGTCACAAAGTAAGGAGCATTAAGGATTTTTCGAAGGATGTTGGATTGCAAGGATTGGATGATTTAGTGGAGCCCCAAAGCTCAACTCCGTACGTCCTAATAGGTCTAATCACAGTCATGTAAATAAGTCTTTTGTAATTAATTGGGAGCTTTGATTGTTTGTCTAGTAAATGTTGAAGTAGTCTGTAACGACGAGCAGTTTCTTGTCGTTTTAGTCTTGTATGTGGATTCCAAGTAAGATGTTTGTCCAAGTGGAGTCCTAGGTATCGGATCTATTTAACAGGGATTAGTGGAATATCAACGTTTTAATTTTACTTTTGATATCTGAGATTCATAATCTGGTTAAATTAAGCTGTTTCACCATTTCGGAATAGTGTTTTCCCATTAAATTTCTAATACTGCATTCAGCTAATGTAACATTCCAAAGTCATTCCTGCCTGTGGTATGCCTAAAGGAAGGTAGCCATATGGCTATCCTGTCACTTGCAATGACGAAAACGCAAAATTATTGGTACAAAAGGAATATACGTGTACCAGGATCCACATGCGTAAAGAGTACCAGCATCCACTGAGAGGATATTCACATTTGTCACTGCGTTGATTCACGATGAGTCACCGTTTTATGTGGAAACATTGAAATACTCTTACATCCAAATTTAATCTCGTATTGATTTCTTTCGTCGTTCATTTTCGATGAGCAGTCTGGAGGAATTGAAGATGAATGGTATTTTAAATTTGTCATTTTGGGGTGATTCATCCAAAATGGTAAGTGTAAATGGGCCTTTAGCTATCTCTTTTCTGCTAATGCAGCAACATATGGATCATTTAGATCGTTATAGATAGAATCACACTACTGTCATGTAACTGAGTATTTTGTAATTAATTGGAGGCTAAAAACGTTTGTGTGGTAAATTTACGAGCCGCTCTAAAAGATAATACAAAAAATCGCATGGATGTACTGATTGTGAGACCAACATAAGCGACATCATGTCAAGGCACATAACCGTCATACAGAGTAGGTCATAAATCACGAAAGGGTTGAAACCTGTAATTATTTAAGTACTTAAAATAAGTTTTAATTATTATTAATAATCATTGAACCCCCTTTATGACTTTTGGCTCACCCTGTATCTCTAGGATGTCGAAAATGAGCTGGATAAGCGAACATAAAAAAAACACTGCAACAAGTGACAACTACAGTTTTCTTTTCATATTAGCATTGGAATTATTATACTGATAATACTAGTAACAGTAGAACAATACTTGGAGTCCTGAGGTTCAGGACAGAGCGTACAGCGTGCGTCATATCCCGGGTGTGCCTTCTAGATCCGACATTGTCACGATTGCCAACTTCCTCATTAACGGAACTGGACCGCAATTGTTTTGTTAACAGTGCTTTAGGAATATTCTTTGTTTACTGTTCAGTTCAACAAACTAACGTATGCTATAATCATAACAGTATTAAAATTGAACCATCTTTGCTAATAAGTATAATAATAATATGCTAATTATAAAATATACTGATTTTATATCTACTGCTTCTAATCAGGAAACTGCCATTAGAGCTAGAGCGAGTCAAAAAAGCCACAACACTTAACAAATGTAGGCAAAATGTTACTTTATTCATTCAAACCAATATCGCTACTAAACGGTAGGTTCTAGCGACAATTGTTCACAAATAAACCGATAATACTAAAAATAAAATAAATAAACAATGAAATAATTGCCAAGGTTGGGAAAATCTATCGGTTCCGAGAAATCGAGTTCGAATCATCGAATCGAAACATTTGTAATATATATATAAATTTCTTTACCGGTTTACGTCACAGAAATTGTATACAACATAACAATTTATTGTAGTAAGATACGCGAATTCCGTGTTCTCCGGCATGAAATGTTCTATGAAATTTTCCAGGCCCCCAGGACTGACTGGTCCATTCTCAAGGTCTCCAGCGAGAAAGAACCTCACGTAAGAAGCAAATTGCTTTTCGCGGTTACGATACCAATCTTCCAATGCCTAGAAGGCCCCGTTATTACTAGCTATAGATGAAATGTGTTTTTGACTTGAAAATTTATATCTTTAAATCATAACAGAAATAAATGTTTAAGAACTTATTTCAGAGCGTTAATACATTTTTGATTGCGATAAAAACGTTACACAAAGAAAGTATAGACCCCCAAACTATATAAAAAAAGTAATGACAACTTATCTATTAGTAATCACAATTGTTCAACCATTATATGACAGTAATCTTTGCGCCTGAGTCATCTCATTTTTTAAATTTTATTTATTTCATTATGAGTGATATCGCTACATAAAGGAATTATTTATTAGAGGTCTAAATTAATTTTTTTTCCTATTGAATAATTAGTGAAAACTATTCTTATAGTTTAACACAAAGGAAGATAATTACATAATTAGGTCCTGAAGGATATCTGTTGCCATTAAATAATGAGTACCTAATTATTTTTTGTAATCAGTTCTGAATAAACAATTGTCAATTACAATGAACCATATAATTACATTTTTTTTTTTCCTTCGGGTACAGATAAAACTGTAACTTGAACACCCTTTGTCTTCCCCCACTCTCAATACCTACTCTAACCACTTATTCATTTCCTTAACCAAGTAGTAAGTTATTACCTGCGTAAGTAAAACATAAAAAAAAAAATATTTGAACCCGAAATCCTGTTCAAATCCCAATCCTAAAAACATCGGAAATAAATTTGACAAATCCTTGAACTTTCGAAATAAAAAATAATTTTAAAAGTTGTTATAAAAATGTTCCCCTATCTCATTGATAGAACCTTCAATGTTAGTCATAACTTTTCCTTTTCTTCCATGTTTACCCGATCTGCCGGTGCTTCTCAAGGAAGTACATATTCTATACACATCCTTGCACAGTCCTCACCAAGTACGCTGAAGATAATTATATGTTATTAGTAAACAATGATTGCCTCTTCAACACTCCAATTGCTTTCCATAATCCTTCAAGAATGGTGGCAAAATTAAAAATCAAAATAATTCCAAACGAGTCTCACCAAATAACCTTTACCCTTCGTCGTAAACCCACGACTTCCTGTCCTGCAGTATCTTTTGATAACATTCCACTGATCCCTGTTGAACAGATCCGCTATCTAGGACTTCAATTGGACAAATGTTTAACTTAGAATCCGCATACAAGACTAAAACGATAGTAAACTGTTCTTTAACATTTATTAGACAAACGTTCAAAACTACCGATTTACTATAAAAGACTCATTTACATGACAGTAATCAGACCTATTTGGACAAATGGAGCTGATCTTTGGGACTCCACTAAACCATCCAATTCATCTCGTATCCAATTCTTACAATCCAAAATCCTTAATGCCTCTTACATTGTCACAAATAAACATCTATAAAGATCTTAATGTATCCTACTTTTCTTGCTTGGCTTAAACCATATATCTATCCCTTCATAGTAAACTCTATAACCATTCAAATCCACTAGTAGTATCTCATCTTATTCCCGATAACCATCCGAGGTGTCTGAAAGGAAGTTAGTATCGGCACCTCCTAATACAGAAGTTTTATTGAAGTGCTACGTACCAATGGTTGGTGGCTTTACAAGCAATGTTATTACGAGCAGTATCATCTCATTTACTACAATTTTTATTTTATATACAGCTGTAAATTTCAATAAATTGCTTACGAAAATTCCATGAAACAAAATTCAATCATATCAATCGATATTTTGATGATCAATTTCATTTATCAGCTGATTACTTTGCGTTACTAATCAGCAGTTACAGCCAACGATGAGAGAGAAAAAAACATTACAAATCTCGAATGTATTGCTTTTCTAATAAATTGGAAGAAGAAAATCGATGTTAAAAATATCTTTATACATCGTTGCGAAAACTAACATAGGTTTACAATATATTATTTAAAATATAAAATCTATATATCTGATATATTGGGAAGTAAGTTCATTGGTTTTAAAAATATATCTTTTTGTTGCAGAGGTTCCAGGAAGCCGCCGAGAAGGTGAAGAGTGGCCTGACGAAAAGACCGACCGACAACGAACTGTTGGACCTCTATGGTCTCTTCAAGCAGGCTACAGTTGGTGACGTCAACACAGGTGCGTAACGCTGACCATACTCACTGTTTGAACTTCAACAAAACAGTGACTAGGTCTTCTGGTTTAGGCTCCAAAACTAAAGTAAAATAAAACAAAAGAAAATCAATGGTTCTAAGTGATGGTATTATTTGAGAAACTTTATACAACAACAAATAAATACACATAATACATTACTAGGGTAAAAATAAAAAATGTGGGAGGAGGCTCGATGGCCGAGCGAGTGTCTCAGCGCCTGGTACAGCAGATTGTGGGTACAAATCCCGTCTGGGCAGATTAAAATTTATTTCGTGGCGAACCCACGGAATTAATCTTCTCACCACGGCTAGAATAGGTTTGTAACCTGTTGGATACCGTCCTTCCTGCTATAGTTAGAGCACATAAGGACGTTAAGCCACAACAAACCTAAGTAACCACCCTTTGAAACTGAAACTTATTAGCAAAGCAATAGAAAAAAATGACAATCAAAACAAATTTAAATTAATAGTAATAAAAAAAACTATAGATCAACAAAATCACAATACGAAATTTTACGAGACGAATGAGACAATCTGACTATAGTGGGTCACACACGCAACGAGAGGGTGCTGATGTTATAGTCTGAAGAAAGCAAGGAGTTCTTAGGATGCAAGACACAGCACATCTCCGAAAACAGTCGAAGATCTGATGGACCCACGTAAACATTCAAACAATTAAAGGTGAAAACAGCAATAGCGTCTTAACTACGATTTTAACAACTCGCCATCTTTTATTGCACTGTCACATTAATTAATCACGCATATTCCAACAATAGTATTGTTGCTAAGTAACGCCTCGGCGGAAGTCGGTAGCCATAAAAACAAACTGCCTTGTTCTTACTTACCTTAACAATGAGATATTATATCTATTAGAGATAACACAAATCTAAATACGAATTTATTTATTTAAATATTTACAATATAACAGATACTGATCATTTTAATGGCGTTAACACTTACTATGATAACTCTTAATTCACGATAATTATCTAATAAGGTTATATAAACAGTTCTGTCAATACATTTGTTTATTGTTTACTTAGGAGATTTGCATTGGAAACAAAATATTTGTTTAAAAAATCACAATATAGTAAGAACGATAACCCCTCAGGTTGATGGCATGTGTTCGTGCTAGAAATGAACCTCTGAGTTTTTTTGGGAAAAAAATATTCCTCAGCAACTGTGATGAAACAGGACCCGACTCTACTGAGCGGTTTCCGAGTTAATTGGCAAGACCAAATAATTGCCTAAATCGTTTCTGCACTGACTCAGCAACTCTGTTCCGTAGTTGTTATAAGGTAATTAACTGTTCAAAAATAATTGAGTAAGATAATTAACGTTAAAGATGGCAAAATAAGAGGTGGGTAACTATCGTACTCGCTATTTATAGTTTGGTTTTTACAACCAGAGGTGTAGTATTATTAAAGCTTATGCTTACGGGAAGAGGTCTAAAAATGGGTGATAAAATACCGGCTCTTGGTTAAGATGACAATTTGGTGAAGATGAGGAAACTATTAAATTAAACTTAAAAACGTTCATAAAAGAAGGTAACATTGAAAGTGGATACCCTTAAATTATGGGGGGAGGGAAATTTGGCAGTTGACCATTATTGCTGACCTTGTACAACTATTGGTCTCGGAACAGTTTTGACTGTTAATGTAGGGAACTGTAGATTCTTCATGCATTGTAGCGGTACAAATGTTTTTGTTTTTTTAATTTTAACCATGACCAGAGTTGCCATGGATAGATACAAGCATCATAAACAGTCTCTCTCATCTTTGTCAGCAAAGCAAACATACTTCAACTATTGGCCTATAATTCATACATTTATATAGAAACTTCTTTCCTAAAATTATGTAGCAACTACAATAGTGACCAGTCATATGAAGCACTAACGAAATAAATGTAGCCAGACAATATGCAATAAACTTGTATGTTTGTTGGTAATTAATGTATATGCAATTATTTAATTTACATTTTATCATTTTGGATTATATTTTTACATGACAAATTAGTAACACTAATACAACACATCTAACATAACAACCTGAAGAGTTTGTTTGTTTATTGGTGCTTAAGATCCTAATTACTCCAACTAGGGCAGAAAGGACGGGTATCTAAGCATCAAAGTGTTCATTTGAAAATATTTATGTGTTATTAGGACTGATGATGAATGATTAACATTCGAAACTGGTCTTACATAAAAAAAAAAAATTCAATAGAAGTGAAAATTAATTCATCAATCCTAATTAAAACATACTTTTTGTGATGTGTATTTCATTCTGGATATGTGTTACTCATTATTTATACATAATTAAAGAATGTTAATACATAGCTTACAGGCTCAATTTTATGATTCAGGTAATTCAATTTTTTTTTAAAATTTTATTTTCTTTTTTTTAGCCAAGCCAGGAGCACTCGACCTGAAGGCTAAGTACAAGTGGGAGTCCTGGGAGAAGAACAAGGGGCTATCTAAGGAGCAGGCGATGGAGAAATACATCAGTCTGGTTGAAGAGCTTGTTGCCAAATATGCTTGAACTGAATTTTTAAGACTTTTTAAATAAATTTGTAATTTAAATTAACTATCATTGGTTATAAATATATTTTAATAAACATATAATTGTTAATTAAGATCTTCTATTTATTTCCAAAACCATATTTTATTCTCACAAATTCATAATGGTTGCCTGGCACAACACAAATACAGGAATAAAAGTACTTAATGAATTACAATCTAATGCATTTTTTTGTTTCTAAATAGGGTGAATTATTGCTCATGGAAATATTCCTCTAAGAAACTTTTATTAGCAAACTCTCAATATTTCTGGTTTGGACACCAAAATTGAGTCCAGGCAACCAAGGCAAAAAATTATTATTATAAGTCTTTATTGCATGATTTGAATGCAGGTATCTTGATATACATTATTATTAAGGTATTAGTCTACCGTTCCCAAAGTAACCAGTCCTGCCAGGAAGGAGGCTATCTATCAATATAAATCAGGAGCCAACCATTCTAAACATCTATAGTGAAATAGGGACCCTTTTTAAGGAGCCCATCATTGAAAAGCATCAGTCAGATTTTGAACGACCACCTCTCTGGATCCTCAGTTTCAGATTTTGAGACTATAACCACAATTCCAGTGAGAGTCCCACATTTAAAAATTATTGATTAGTTTGGTACAGTAGTTCATCGTAGAGTTGACAGCAAATTTAGAGTACTCAACAATGGTGGTGAGAGAGAAGCAGAAAAGTGGTTTTAAATGTATCTTTAAACAGTCTTCCTCAAATATCTCAGGAACCACTATTCAGTACAAATTAAACAACGCAATATTTCCAGTAAGGAACATTTTGTTTTTTTATATAGTCAGTAGTTTGAGAAATAAAAGAAAATTTATCTATTATTTATGCTAAAAGTAAAATCAAGATAATAAATCTTAAGATCAACATATGAGGAGTTACCTTTCAAAACTAAACATGTCCACTTTAGAAAATGTTTAAAAAAAAGATCAACAAACCCACACCAGTCCTCCTCCTGCTGTTAAATCCAAAACCATTATACTATTTAATTCCTTGATAGATGTACGCTAAAGAAGAGAAAGTTTAGTAGGTGTGTGCAGCTATCAAGGCTTTATCAGAAAAAAAAAAAAAAATTGTTCAAAAGTGGACATGTTCAGTTTTGAAAGTTAAGGCTAAATATCCTGTATTTTGGTGAGTTTTTTTCTCAAGAGATGGCAGCACTTCATATGAAACATGTAATTACAATGGAAAATTCAATTCACAATGTTCACCCTCCATATCTAAAAATAGTTAATCCAAAATTAAAAAATAACTTTTTTTTTTTTTAATAGAAATGTTTTTGTACTTTAATTTCATGTATAAAGTGCATTTCATTAAAATTGATTGTTACAGAGAGATTTTTGAGAAAAAATGTAAAATATTCAAATGGCTCTTCCACCCTTGGCTTGATCCTTGTTGAGCAAGATACTTTTAGTGTCTTCAATGATTAAATATACTAAGGAGAAGAGATAGTTGGGGTATGCAGTCATGAAGATAAAAGCAATTAAAAAATAAGTTAGTTAATTTTTAATGCCTACGTTTCAACTTGCATTGCAAGCCTTCATCAGGGTTTTAGACTGATGTAAACAGAAACTGATTGAAATGCATTGAAACCCTGATGAAGGCTTGCAATGCAAGTTGAAACGTAGGCATTAAAAATTAACTAACTTATTTTTTAATTGCTTTTATCTTCATGACTGCATACCCCAACTATCTCTTCTCCTTATACCTAACAGTCAACTATACCTCATCAATATAAATATACTAAAGTAAAGAACTTAATGATTTTTTTAAAATATATTTTTCATTTGCTCACTGGACTAATTCAAAATGAAAAAATATAATTACTTCCCTGGATCATTTCCTTTCTGAAAACACTTTTAAGCTTGTATCTAACCTAATTGTCCACCAACATGATGAAGGCTGTTGGTTGTATGGAGGAATCATTATGGCACATACCTACTTGGTCAGATTGGTTATAAGCTCTCCAAAAGACTCTTATTTTCTATCTGTCTCTATTCTTCTTTCTAATGACAATGATTTCTCGGCTACAACCTTTACCAGACTATTTCTTTATAATCGCCTCCTTTTGTCTTTGGTCTTCTTCAATTCAAATCATCTGTATACTTCAAGACCATTAGAGCTCATCCTTTCGACCTTTATCTCGTTTCCTACAGAACCGCAGGACATGATTTGACATGATTTCACTTTCAAAGATACATCAATGCTTGTATATGATTTAAATCTGATTTTTCTTGCTATTATACAACAGAAACCCTTATTACAATGAACTCTGCTAATAAAGAGCAAATTTGAGTGGTAACTTCAAACAACATATAAAGACACATTTACATTTGCCAAAATACTTCTTTAAACACTTTAAAATAACAAATACTATCCTTCCTCTTTCTTCAAGCAAATGTAATTTAGTTGATTAAATTTATTGATTTTTTATGATTTAATCTGTTATAATATATATATAATGTAATGTTTTTCTTCAATCATGAATGTTTATATAAAATTATTATCAATAATTAATTGACTTTAACTCATTATTAGGGTTCTGTCAATATTCTTTTGAATTATGACTGGATATTTTTTTTAAACAATGCTTTGTGCATACTTTTTATATTTATTATTTTATATATAAACATATTTAAATTTACCTTAATTTAAATTTTAATTCAAGTCCATTACTGAGAGAACCTAAACACTTTCACTTATCTAGCCCAGTCTATTCTTGGTTCCATAGTCTTATAAGACTCCAGACACCTAGCTGCCCAAGGTCCAAAACTCACTCATTCTGTCTTCTTCCTTCCCTGTCCTAAAACCAGCCTCAAGGGCTGGTATTACCTTCCCAGGTATTGGGGTCTCCCTAATCTCTGGGCTACTACCTGGTTTTGGCCCTTACCTCCAATATTTGCTCTTCCAGAACTTCAATTCCAAATATCATTACAATATATATATATATATATATATATATATATATATATATATATATATATATATATATATATATATTATTTAACTTGATTTAATTTTATTCTACATTTTTATTTTGTACGTATTTACTTGTTTACTTTTATTAGGTAACTGATATTGTAAGAATACATTCTAGAGGACTTTTCTCCCAGAATAAAGTAAAATTTTCATTTAATTGTATTACCTTATTTATTATAAAGAGTTGTTAATAAATAAATGTTGTACCATATGTTAATAAAATAATTTTATATGTTCTTTATGGTTTGAGCACAAATCTAAAAATACAGCACAACAGCTAAGATAGCTGCTAATGATAACCACTTACCTTATGAATACAATTCACTTCATGTTACATATTTAAAAAAAAACAGGTACTAACTGACCTAATGAAGAACTGGAACAGCAGTATTAGCTACAATCTACTAAAGAACGACCATTATACAAACACATCCTAAATATAACTTAACAAAACTAAAAAATAACTAAAAGTAGTCATTACAAACAAAACCAATTACTTACAGGACCCAGATCAACTAACCATTACCTCAAGCTATTTCATTGATAAAACTCAAACCCTTACAAGTATGATGGACCAACCATAAAAGATCTTACACATTTTAAATAACTGTTACTTGTATCAAGATGAGTTTGGTGATATCCTCTCTAATGCAAAGGGGTGTGAAGGTCTAAAGTGCTAAAGGTCTTGGCATCTACAAGATGTGTTATATGAAAAAAATAAAAATGAACTGCTAGAATACCAGTTCCAATTAAGACTTGTTTTGAAGACTATTTGTGAGTTTTGTATTAGCATTAAGGTGTTTTCATCTAATTTATTTTTTTCCTTCAATTTATTCATTTGTTGCTATTCTTCTAGGATTTTTTTTATTTTTTAAAGAAAAGTATATAAATGCAAGTTTATTAATGTATTACAAACAATTTAATAAAATACTATTCTATGCTTTTTGCAGGGTGTAGGCACTATTTCTAAAATAAACGTCTCTTCTATATGATTTACTACTGAAGAGAAAAATAAAAAAGAAAGTGTGTGTCAGTGGCATAGTGAGCTTAACTCGCGCACGAGGCACAATGCACAAGGCCCCCCTCGCTACGCCACTGGTGTGTGTGTATACACTTAGTGAGTCTTTTTTTCATACTCTACATTTCTATTTATTGCACTTTTTGACTTTTCCTTTTCCTTTTCAATAAACAAATAATTTATAGACATAAAACATATTTTTTTAGTTAATATATAACATTTAATGTGATATATTAACTAAAAGATGTAATAGGGAATTGCTAAATGTTGACAAAGAGAAAAAATTTATTTATTCAAGAGGATTAGTGAAGTAAACCTGCTATCACAAGAAAACAGCAAACTGCTTTCAAACCAGATGCAACTAAAAAAATAGTAAAATCAATGGCAAAGTGGCTTTATGAGGTAATTAGAATGAGAGGATACCCAACAAAATATTAAATTTTATTTTTTTATGTTAAAATGATGAATTGACAAACTTTATGAAAATGAAAGTCAAATTACATGAAAGAAATTAAAGAAATTATTATTTATTCCTTGTTTAAAATAAAATAAAAATGCAAATTCATTTTTATTTGACATAAAATAATTTTTTTAATAAATGTGGGTGTGATTTTTGTCCTTGAAATTGAAAAAATAAATTTTAGAGGTGAGAAAAAATGCGGTGTATGATTTTGATGCCACTAACTGTATATTCCGTCATATACAATTGATTTTTTTTTCATTTTCTCTGCTTAAAGTTTCATTCTTATTTATAGTCCAGTCAATGAGTGCTGAAATGAGGGGCTTAGAGTGCATGAAATATGCGATTCTTAGGTGAGCTCACGGTGCGAGGGAGGAGAGAAGGTCCCATTTTTGGGTTTTTCAATTATATCTTGAAAACAATGGACTCTAGGAAAATATACTATAGATCAAAATTATAGCTAATTAAATTTCCTATAAAACTGTTTATATAGATATTTGTCAAACTTTCAATGGTTTTTAAGATATGCATTATTAAAACTTGATAATTTATTTGCTTCAAGTTCCAGAAACGTAATGAAATGAAATTAAAGTAAATTTAATGCTCAACAACTTTTATTCCAATATGTTTTAGAAACAATCGCGGAAGGCTCAAGTTTATTCAATAATAACAAAAAATATAATTTTTTCACCCTCTTCAATGAGGATAAAATTTTTAAACTAATTATTCGTAACTTTTCATTAAATCACCATTAATTTGTAATGCACTTCAACTTGATGGGTACTGCTGGAAAGAGGAGAGCCTCAGCTTTCATTTGATGTATATAAATGTAAAATTTGATGAATGAAAACCTTAAATTTTATTACAAATAAATTAAATTAAAACAATTTGTTATGGAATAAAAGAATTATTATTGAAAAACAGTAATCTGAAATAGCAAATAAGCAAAACTTGTTTTAGTAAATTGTTTCATATAACAAAAAGTTTCACAAGAAAAATCATAAAAATAGGAACAACGAAAATAAAGACTTTTTGTGTTTTATATTGAGATTTAAGAAGTTTTAATTTTTTTTTTTTTTTTTTCATTTCTTTCAGTTAATTATTTTAATTATTTTTTTTTTGTTTTAACAAAGTAAATGAGTAACTTCAATATTGGATTGTAAACAATTTAATAAAATGCTATACTGCATATAATATGCTTTTTGCACAATTTCTACAATACACACCACTTCTAGGGTACACTACACATACTGCATAATGGAAGGTTTACTGAAGAACATGAAAAAAGAGAAAAAAGAAATATATATAATACAGAGTTTCAAAAAAAGTGGTGCACCCAGAAAATATGGTTTTGTAGATATTTAACTAAAACAATGAGAACTAATTTTGCATGATAATGTTGGTATATGAATTTTTATCTATTCAGTGTACAAAAGACTGTTTTAATGCTTTAGTGTTATCAAGTTTTCTTGTTATCCTCTGAAATTAATTATTTTGACCGGTAGTAATTTGTAATTGTTTGGTTCTTACTGCAATTCTCACCACTGCTTATTCCATTACTACAACGCAAATTACAGAGGAAAAAGTTGCAATTGTTGAAGACAGCCATGGTGTCTGATATCAGTGGTGTAGCGAGGGGGCTACTCACATAGGGGCGCCAAATGGTCTGTAAAACAAAAAATTGCTGGATAATTTTATTTTTATTAGAATTGATTAGAAAATATATTTTAAATTTAGTGCCAGTCTAATATAATTAATGTTAATTTATAAATTCGTGAAAGAATGGGGGGGCACTGAAAAGGTTAAGCTTGCTACCCCTGTCTGATATACAGTTCATTCTGTTGGAAAACCAGAAACTGCAGTCCACAGAGCAATAAACATGTACAGGGAGACTTTTTCATAATCCAGAGTTCATGGCTGAGGACAATCAAGAGTGGCATTGCCTCGAGACATGATTGAGCCACAGTCACTTTATGACAAAATTTTCGGGGTGGCTCAGTTATAGCAGGGGCAATTCATTTAATGGAAAAACAGAGCTGTACAATTTAGAGGGATGCAATCTGAACACTACTTCATTCCTAACAGACCTAATCCAGGACTACGTTGTCCCATTTTCACCATTATTTGTGGATAACATCATTTTGATGCCCAGTAATGCAAGACCTCACGTGGTCTTTCCAGTCTTTCCAAGTGTATTAGGGAATACCTACAGGAAGTTAGAATCGAAGTTAGGGAATAAACTGCTTGAATCACTGATATAAATCCAATTGAACACGTCTGGGAGGGACTATGGAGTCATGTTAGATCAAGAGTTGCTGTTCCTGAGACCCTCAATCACCTCATATCCAAGAGAATTAGAGAATATTGGTGATGTCATCAGAAATTTAATCTTAGAGCATAACCAGGTGGATAATAACATCCAGGTAGAGCATAAAATGGTCAGTAAAGAAAACATGGGTAACTTGATGGCCGAGTGAGTTGGTGCGACGGTCTCAGCACACTCGTAACCAGAAGGTCGTGGATTCGAATCCCACCAGGGCAAGTTAAAATCAATTTTGTGACGGACCCACAAAATGAATCTTGACCTTCCCACCCAGGCTAGTATAGGAGCTCAATGGAAGTCTTGGGCCAAAAAAAAAAACCATGAAATTTTAGTTTTCTAAATTTTTGAACATATCTCATTTTCTCAATAAAACCATTAATTAATTGATTTATTCCTCAAAATGGTGTTTTTTAATGGTTATTAAAAACAAATTTAAATGATTGTTACAAAAAATGCAAAATTAATTAGTTAATTTATAATGATAAAAAAACTTTTATATAACAAAAAGGACAAAAATAAGATAATAGTATCCCAAGTGAAAAAATAAAATAAAATAGTTTTAATATAGATTTTTATGATTTTCTTAGTTGCATTATTTTAGAAAAAAAAAAAATATACTTATTTATTTGTTAGACTTTTTGCCTTATTTATTATTTAGGTGCCGTGCATTGCATTGTGGCAAGAGGCACATTCTTCCAGGACCGAATTAGATTAAATAAGGTTAAAGATCAGGCTATCTTTTAGGAACTTTGAAACATCGCACTGATTGTTTTGGAGGACTGTTTATAGTTCCTGATTGAAAAGAAGAGTTCTTGTAGAGGGGTATAGATCCCAAGTGCTGAATATGTGCTCCAGAGATAGCAGTCATCCAGTTAGAGATACCACAGGTCCAGGCGTCTGCTAGAGGTATAAAGATATAACACTATTAATAATAAAAATTGTAAACAAACAGCATACAAAAATAAAAAGAATATATATAAAAAAAAGGTACATTAATAATATCAATGAGCATTATAAGTAATAAATAAATAAGGTTATAAGCTAAACCAAGAAGTTTTAGTATTAAAATAAAGAAGATTTAAGAGTATAATGTGTAATAATAACATAGCAATGAGATGAAATAAAATTAAAAATAATATGTAAAGGTAACAAGATCAAGTAATAAGGAAACAAAAGCTAGCATTAACTGTATAAAAAATAAAGGACTGTTAATTCAATGAAATATAACAAGAAAAGATAAAAACTAAACTTCAATAATAATAAAGGTGTAAAACAGATGAGGAATAATCTACTATATATTTGTCAAATACCACTCACTCATTTAACTCTTCTCAGAAATCTCAGAAACCACCGAACGGATTGGAATGAAATTCGATATGTAGCTTCCTCTAGGGCCGTAGGTGCTCGCTAAGAAAGGAATTTTAAAAAATCGGCCTGGATCGCGGCTAATTCGCGAAAAATGCGATTACAATTTTTATTGGGTGAATAATAATAGATAATTTAAGTGTCATACGGTATTCAGAGATAAGCTAGGTTAAAAAATAGGTTAGATGCTTAAGCCACACACTTTGACCACAAATTAAGTTCCTTATAGTTGTAAACAAACAAAAATACGATCTATGTCGAAACCTCATAATATGGTACTTTCTGTGAACTCATGGTGGCTGCAGATGTGTAACCTTACAAGTTTGAGT
The DNA here is from genome assembly GCA_003667255.2 of Euschistus heros. Taxonomy (NCBI): domain Eukaryota; kingdom Metazoa; phylum Arthropoda; class Insecta; order Hemiptera; family Pentatomidae; genus Euschistus; species Euschistus heros. Next base: position 38,573 of record RCWM02000732.1, on the reverse strand, counting down.
TGTTTCATGACGAGAAGCTACGTTAAAGAGGAAGTTAAAAGACTTAGGTTCTCTGGTGATGAAATGTGAGGCCAGTTCAATGTACATATTTCTTACGAGCAACCCACCAACCTTGCTTCACCAGCAGATTCGTCCCCCCCACTACTCTTTCGTCAGCTTTCCGGTCACAAGATAATTGTTCTGAACTATAATTGGCCTTCTTCAAATCTGTTTTTCTCAACCAGGCCCAAGTTGTATTTCCTGAATCTGGACAAGTTGTACCTAGCCTTTCTGAACTTTATTCCTTGAACCTAAAATCTACCCTTTTCTCAGTTCAGATAGGTTTATTGCAACAATGAAGTAAACTCATCAATCTAAAAGTAAACAACGTAGGAAATGATTCACAGATTCAATTTTTAAGGAACTCGGCTGCAAAATATATTCAAGCACATGTAGAGGTCAACAGGGAAGCTGTTAAGAAATACATGACGTCATCCTGAAATTAGCAGAAAAGTGGTTAACAAACATAAAGAGAGCCAACCCGAAGTTAAAGGATATGCTGTACACACATATTCTGAGAATCACCCAAATATACTTAGAGAGGCTGTACAGAAGTATAAGAAAACCCATCCTGAAATCCATAGAAAGTCTTCAAAAAAGTACTCAGAAAATAATCCTCATGTTAAATGTGTAGCTGCAACCAAAGCACGATGAAAGATGTTCAATGGAAAGATTGCAGCCAGTATGATCCAAAAACTGAATATGCAAAAGACAAAACAGTCGATATTGGACAACAGTCTACTTGAAATTGGTGTTATGCTGTACAATGGAAGGACGAGAGCCCTGCCATGTGCTGCAGTAACGGGAAAGTCCAACTTCCTCCCTTTCAAGAATATCCTGAACACTTGCACAGCCTCCTTACTTACGAATATCCTTAGGCTGATTATTTTCTAAATAATATTTAGAAATAGAACGATTGCTTCCAAATGATATCGTTTGGAGCAAAAGGGATAAAAGAGGAAGATTTCATGCCAACATTTAAGGTGCGAGGACAGGAATATCACAGAATAGGGAGTTTGATGCCTGGAACACAATAGCAACCGTCTTTTATTCAGATAAATTTTGTTGGCTATGACAACCATGAAAGAGGCATTCGCTGTGGTTACTTTCAAAATGCCTGCATTCGTAGGCCAACTCCAGAAAATTCTTCATGAACATAACAAGGACTTCAGAGCTGCTATTGAGTCTGTTCCCAAAGATCTACAAGATTTCCAGGTAGTTATCAGTGCTGACAAAAAGTCTTCAAATGCTCATTGAGGACGTTACAATACTCCTACCACTAACGAAGTTGTTTTCTTGATTGTCGGTGTTTGAAGAGCGAGACATTGTTCTCCACAGCAGGGACAAGAAACTGACAAGAATCAGAGAGAAGATGGGTACATTATTAACATCCCTCAGAGTGACCCAAACACCTATACACCACTTAAGAAAACTGTGTCTCCAGCTGATTTTTACGCCTAAATGTTGATGGAGCGAAGAGGTGAAGAACCTTATTTACTTTAACTTTGTAATCTCCTCAACCGATTTATGCTTGATATGTATGCAAAAATGGAAACAGAAAAACTAAACTTTATTAAAAAAAATCAAAAAAAGTTGAGAAGTTGAGACTATATTCACTTAAAGTATGCCATAAGGAAAGCTGGTGGTCTGGTATCAGAGCTGGGTAAGATGGTCGCTCTGCCTCGAAGCTTCACTGGAGGACTGTTAAAATAATATAAAATTAACTTTTGCAAATTGTCAAATTTACTTATTGAAATTATTCTAAGAATGGAATTCTTTAGGTTTATTTAAGTAATAATAATTATCAGCGTTAAGCTTTTACTAATTTAAGTTGTCCTTAATCCTAATAATATTAAACCATAGCAGAGCAGGGTACTTTCAGCTAGTAAAATATAAAACAATTATACATGTATATAATAATGTGTTGTTAATTTTGAAATCTTATTTTTTTTTTTTTATTCCTTTGACAGATCTTTCGTAATAAATCTACAAGATATATCCATTTAATTACCAAATACACCTCTTAAAATAAATGAACTAATTTTTTTTTTCTTTGTAGGAATATTCTTCACCTTCAGAAGTTTCCCTCAGCCAGTTCCTCCACTCCTCTATGGCCATCGTTTTCTCCTCTGTTAGTCACCGGCCAGCCATACTTTCAGCCACTACATCTCTCCACCTGATGCTCTTATCTCCATATTAAACTTCTTAATTTCTCAATGAAAATGCTATGGTTGAGTGTATGATATAATGGTTGAGAAACGGTCAGGGATGCAGTCAAGTTGATAAATCACACATCCAAATATATATATATATATATATATATATATATATATATATATATATATATAAAAAAAAAAAATCTTTATACATGGAGTGTTGAAATTTCGACCTGCCTCGCAGGTCTTCTTCAGGGCTAAAAATAATAAAAACTGGATGTGACCAAAATTAAACAAAATGAACAAAGCAAATTAATTTACCAAAGAATTAGTTAGTTAGAAAGAGTTACGTTACATAATTGAAAGAATATCTGAAGGGTTAAATATAGAATAGAATATGAAATAGTATTAAGGTCTATTCAAAATATATAATAAAATAATATGTAATAAAATAATATGTAATAAAATAATTTTTATTCAATTATACAACTTAAATTTTACTAGCCCCCTGAAAAAAGTTTTTCTTAAAACTTGGATATGTGATTTATCAATCTGAATGCATCCCTGACCATTCCTCAACCATTCTTAATTTCTCTATGGAGAGTGGGGTAACTTAGGTGCTAGATACTATACATTCCAACATCCTATCCTAATTGTTCGTATCCATGCATTATGCCTTTTCCACTATAAGTCATCCAGTAACTGAGGCTAGTTTGTTGGCCTCTAAGCAGTTTATGTGTTTTCAATAAGTGAGGAGCTAGTCCAGTGCATTAACCCCCTTCTCCCCCTTTGGAGGGCCAGAAAGCTTAAGATCTGTGTCTTCAACCCCTAGAAGAGTTGCCTTCATTACAACTAAGGTAGAGAAGATCGCTGAGTTGTAATTCCCTGCAATCCCTAAATGATTATACCGCCATTACATGGTAAAGTCTCCTTAGCATTACCCAGGGGGCACCACAAGGAGGTAGAGATCACATTTATCCCACAAAATGAACTAATGACTTGCGATAAATAAACTGGCACTGACGAGATGATGGCAATGACAGTGAGGTGGTGGTGCTGATATATAGGGAGATATAAACTCGCTAAATAGACAAAAAATGATGTTATAATAAAATAGATCATGAAAATGAAGCATTTTTAGGTTACAATGGGAATCACCTGTTGGTAATTTACATTTTAAGTTCTCATAAAATATTCAATTGGGAATGTAGATAGGTCAGTTTCACCAGACTTTTCAAAATAGGATTTTCAAATCTAACATTTTGACATGAACTTTGCTATATTGCGCTCTAAACTTTTTACTGGAATCCTTCATTGGTGTAGATAATTGAACCAAGTTGCATTTGCGAGTTTCCAGGATAATTTTCTTGATATTTTTTAAAATTTAAAAAACTGTAAGCAATTATTACTCATGCATGTTACCATCACTATAAAAATTGAACAGTCCCCAAAAGTTTCCTTAAGTTTTCAAAATGGTCAGGCTACTTAGTAAGGCTTATATTCCATTGGTTTATATCATTATCTAGGGAATTAATAACGCCGAAGCTGTTTTACAGAATGAAAATCTCGTACCTGTTACCATGTTTGTTGTCAACGTTGAACTTTATTTCACCACACTTATTCTGTAATGTCAGTAAAAAGCAAAATGCTACTTGTACCTCTTGCTATTATTGAATGCTATCAATTGCTGCTTTAGTTTTATTTTTAAAACATTATCCTTACACAGACCAATAAAATAAAATATATTGCAGACATAGTAAATTACATGAGTTTTGATGATAACGTGCATAAGTATATTTGTTGTACAATGGCACCAGCAACTATCATTGACTATTAACACCATATCCATGAGTATATATGGTGTAGCTGAGCTATATAGAGAAGAACACAGATGATTACCACATTGCTCCATAGTCTGGTTTTTCTTAATACCGGTACAATTGATCTCATAACTTTCTTTTTTTCCTATACCTTCACTGCTTTTCTGCTGCAGTAAACACCTGAAATAAATAATAATATCTATAGCTACATGTAGGTAAAAATCGCAACAAAACTATTGTATTTTCTTGTTTAGACAGACTTTTTTTCTAATTTTAGCTACACCAAATGGTACTTTCAAAAATTGGATATGCCTTATTTACCAATTATTACTTCTAGCTTATGGAGAAAATGAGAAGGCGTGAAACAAGTAAGATAATATAAGGATTATTAAAAAAAAAAAATGTGATTTCAACATTTCTTGTATATGATATACAATTGTATATCAAAATATATTATGTATTTTTTTCACAAAGTACTGCATGCTTAGCTTATTCACCAGATTTTTTAAGTTTTCATTCCCAACATTGAGAAACCGATCAAAATGTCTTGGACACCGGAAAAAACGGTAAATCCTGGTATGGAACCATTCCTTCATATGTGTTAATTTTTTGTGTAATGAGTGGTAACATACATGAGAAAATTTACATTGAAAGATTGCTGAATGAAAACAAAAAACAGTAGAAGAAAAAATAAACGATGTTTTTGAACATCAACCAAAGCCCAAAAAATTAAACATAATTAATAAAATAAAAGTATTATTTAAAAAAAATAACTAGGGTTACATTCCTGAGTGATAATAAAAATACGCATCATGTTTTTTGGGTTGGGCGGGTGTCAAGGCGTCCAGATGGAAACTGAATAGAGAAGAGAAAGAGGGCCTCTGGAGTGGTAACAGGATTGCTCTCCCAACTCCCTCGCCTCAATACCCGCATGGTCCCATTGGTAACATTCATGAGCAGTGTGTTGACAAATCTACAGACAAGCTTACTGAAAGGAACCGCTGCTAGACTCTAAAATTACAAAAATTCAAGCAATTGCAGTTGATATGTTGTATAACCACAGATATTCAAAATAATGGAAAAACGTTTGGAAAATTCCTTTTAAACAATCTAACTCAGCTGTGATAAAATACTTTTAATTCTGCCCATATTATACAAGATATTCTTAGGGTGTCAATAACTGATTTTGCATTAGTGATTGTCACTATTTCATAAAATACATTCCAGTAATAATGTTTTTTGTGAAATTTCTTGTTTAGCTTAAGGGTGGCAATAACTGCCTGATTTACCCTATTTTAAGTGAATTGAATTTCATAGGTTTCCAAGATTCTAATATTAATGTAAATATAATTTTTAAAGAAAGAAAAAAATATTGCTTTGAATATAAAATAAAACAGGACAAGAATTCAAAGATAAATCGTTGGTGCATGTATTCGACACATAATACATTTCTTAAATATATGGAGATTCTTGGCACAGAAAATCTTTTTTAAAATATATCCACAACTAGTATATTTACATTATAAAAATAAATAAGCAAAATCTTTATTCTCGATCCAAACAAAAATATCGATCCATAAACATAAGACCTTTTATATGTCATGTTTATGTTATTTATTTTATTATATATACATACATTTAATCTTTATTAATTATTTGGATATTATGTTAAACATTAAAGAGGTTATTTATAGAATTTTTCAGAATATAATCCACTGCCACAAAATAAACCAATGCCTGCTATAAATAATGTAAACTGAACACAGCACTGTCTAGGCCTTTCATCTTTGATCACTTAGGGGCACTGACACAAAAATACTTTGTCATCACTGCAAGCTGTTACAACAATTTAGATTGTTTGGTAAGGTTTTTATAATTACAGTTTTGTATATAGATTATTCATGACAATGCTAATTGAAATGTAGTTTATCTCCTGGTATAAGGAATGTAGAAACATAACATCAGTAGATCATTGCCACATGTAACGCAAACAACATTAGTATCGTATATATATGAATAAGTATTAAATAATGAAGAATTGACTTTACAATGATAATGCTATTAATAATAAAGTAATATAATGATTAGTTATATGAAAAATAAATTAAATTTGTTTTAAAACTGGTTTTAGTCACATTTCAAAACAAACATATCTTCAAGTCATTCCATTACTTGATACTTTAAATTCATTCTGAGGTGATTTTGGTTTTATTTACAATTTTCATTAAAACAAAGCTAGTGAATGTGATATAAAACCAAATGAAATGAGAAGCATGAAGCAGAATCCAGCAGTATCTACTCTAGACTTGTCAGTACTAGGTCGTTACTAATGTCCTTATGCATGAGTATAACTTATTTCAGGTTATACATTTTAAACATTATTGAATACTACTCTTAAAAGTAAAATCAATTGTTTTCAACTACTTTCACCAAATAACTGTATGTCTAGGAGTTTTCTTACTATTTCATTGGTCTCCATATATGCAATGTGTCCAGTCCAATGGAGTCTTTTTATCTTTATCAGTCTTACCACAACTATATCTCTATACAAATATTGAATAAAATTCTACTTCAATTAGGATTTTACTGTTACTCAACTCGAGGGTCGGCACACTATTAACATTATGCACCTATTTTTTATTTATTTATTATTGAGCGCTACTCTCCTAGTCAGACCTTGGCTTCACTAAGTAAAGACTCCCAGTCTTTGCAGGTCATCCTGGACATTTTCCAGCCATCTCAGCCTTGGTCTTCCTCTTAATCATTTCCTCCCAGCCTGCCCTTCATCATCTTTTTTGGAAGTCTATCTTCCGTCATCCTTTGATCATGACCAAGCCACCTTAATCTGCCTACTTTGACTATCGAAATGATGTGTTCACCAAACAATTGTTCCATCTCCAGGTTGGTTCTTATTCTCCAATTCCCGCTGCTATTTACCGGACTGAAGATTTTACTGAGGACCTTTCTTTCCCAAATCCTCAGCAACCTCTCATCCTCTTGGGTCAGCACCCAACACTCGCTTCCGTAAGTCACAATTGGCCTTATTACAGTTTTGTAGACCGTAATTTTAGCAGATCGAAACACTTCTCGAGACCTCATAAATTTACTAAGGGCAAAAAGGCATTTGCTGCCAGCCGCTATTCTTGCTATGATCTCTAATTTCATATAATTTTTTTTCTGTTATTAGAGACCGTAAGTACTAAAACGTTTTGCAGCGCCTAAACGTTCCACCAACCCATACCTGAAATTTAGTTTCTTTCCAGGTTATTTCAAGTAATCTCACTAACGTTGATGGATCTAATATCCCTCATTATAATATCCCTAATTATACACTTGTTATGGACTATTATTGATTATTGGACTATTATTTATTAGGGTTTGCATTATGGCGAGGCTGGCTGTTCCTTGTATGTCTCAATGCTTACTTTGTCGATGGGCTTGTCCCTCTTCCATGACAGCCTTTATCAATTCAGCAACCAATTCCTCCAAAAGAGAATTTCTTATTCCCCAGTGCACATCTTAAAACGGGTCTATCCCCTCCATCTAACTTTTGAATTTCTTCCTTAGGCTACTAACCCTTAGACTTTTAATAAATGAACTAACCAATATTATTTATTAATCTGGCTTTAATAATACACTAAAGTATATAATATTTGAGAATCATATTTGTGATGCTAGCTTCAAAACATTGCCTAAAGCTTTGATTGTAGTTTACTCTGCAGAGCAGAGGTTCCCAAACTACTTCAGCCGCCATTCTTCCAGGATGTTATACACCATACACCTTCTGTAAAGTCTTATTATTATGGTTCATTAGTCTATTAGTTACTTCCACTGCTCCAAAGAAGGACCAATATACAGGTCAATCCTGTTGAATGCGCTACTCCCCCTGGGCCCCTAACCCCAATAGCTCTAAACACAGTAGAATTTGGCAGATTATTACTAACATGAACTTTGACATGAGACTCCATTGTTTCTACTCTATATAATATGGATTTTCAATAACAAAATCACTTTTTTTTTTTAACCATTTAACTATCGAGTTTTCTTTAAAAAATTAAATATATATCATTAATATTTTGTATTAACTAGAAAGATTTTGTATAATTAATTTTTTAATTTTTAATTAATAATGTAAGCCTTTAAACTATATATTTTTAATTATGTTACTATTATATCATGATATACAAAAAACTGTAATTATTATTATTACTTCATTTTTCAGGTTGTTTAATTGATAAACTGCTGCTTTTTAAATATTTTTACAACAAGCACTGGTGTACTCTAAATAAAGCAAAAAGAAAACTGTGTTGCAGAAATAGATAACTATTTATCATTAACATAAATCATTCATCTAATTTGTAAAGGTAAGGACAAAATGGAGAAATTCTCAACACCGGTAAAATTCAAAAAAGAAATGGAACAAAGAAGTAAGTAATTTTTCAATATAATGCTTTATATCATAACTATAAATATGTTAATACAATATTAAAACCATTAAATTAATTAAGAGCTAGTTCACCAACAAAATTTTATTTTATTTCAGTTTTTGTCAAGTTGTTTTAAAGAAAATAAAGTTGAAAATGATTTAAATTTTTTTTTTTTTCCAATCTCATATCACAAACCTTCATGAATGTTGGCAAAAATGGAAAATCAAAATAAATTTTAATAAACCTAATGCTTAGTAAATCCTCAATGCTCCTTATTGTGTCACAAGAAAAAATTATCCATAAATATCTGAATGTTCCCTCCATATGTTACAGATTTGGCCTAAACGAGACCAATCCTTTCAGAGTAAACTCCATACCCACTCGAATCCACTAGTCTCCCAACTAGCTTCACACCCAATTTCCGATAATCATTCAAGGTGTCTGAAAAGAAGATGACCAAGAGACCTTCTAATGCAGAACTAACAGAAGTGCTGCGAGAGAGTAGTTCTTAACATGTTATTGACATCATTATTCTCAAATTAACTTATTGTGTATAATGTAAACGGTTGTAAATAGCATTAAATTTTTTTTTTTAATCGGATTTGACTACCTGAGGTCATATACCGAGTCCCAATACATTGGGCCGCCAGTATTCACGGTCTTCCCAATCTCCTTCCCCTAATTCTCTCGCCACCTCCTCAACTCCTTGAACCCATGTTTTCCTTGGGCGGCCTCTTTTTCATAATTTTTCCAGGATGTAGTTGAATATTTTCTTTGGCCATCTTTCTGGGCTCATTCTTGCCAACAAAGCAGTTGTTTGATTTGAATGGAGTAAACTATAGTTTTTTCCACCTTAATAATATTTCGTATGGCAGAATTAGTCTACCGTTGAATCCTGGACAGCTTATAGGCTCTGTGCATCTTTTGCTCCGACCACCCACATTTCCAAACCATAAAGGGCTACTCAAAAAAAAAGTGGAAAACCTCTTTTTGGTTTCTAGTGAAACATTTGGGTTCCACAGTACAGAGTTCATCATGCCAATTAGCTCTCTTCCTTTCTATATCTTTTCTTTTATGTCGTTCTCAAGCGTTCCCTTTCATTAATATAAACTCTCAAATACTTGAAGAGAGTACTCTGATGTAGCGACCCATTTCCTAATGACAGAGAAGATGTAGAGGAGTTGAAGGTCATGTATTCTATTTAAAGGGGCTAAGTACAAAGAGGAAACATTAAATAATTAATAAAAAAAAGATTGTTATATACTTTATAGATATTAACAACTGTTAGATATTAACAATACATACAATAAGTAAATGCGAGGTAAAATGATTACAATGACATGTCAATAATCTGCGAAGAACTACATATTAGTAGCAGTTCATATTCAGCAGGATAGGTCTGGTTTGGTCCAAATCTATAACATATGAAAGAACATTCAGATGTTTACAGATAATTTTTTTTGTGACATAATAAGGAGCATTTGGAAAGCAAGTTGGGAGGCCAATGGATTCGAGTAGATATGTAGCTTTTCATAAAAGGATGAATATCTTGTTTGAGCCAAATCAGCAATGTACATTTTACATTATATGTACATGTTACGGGGACATTTGGATCGTTAAGGATAAGATTATTAGTGACATAATAAGGAGCATTGAGGATTTTGAATTGTAAGGATTGGATACAAAAAGACCTGGAAGGTTTTGTGAAGACCCAAAGTCCAAATGTGTCTAACTACTGTTATGTAAATAAGTCTTATGTAATTAATTAGGAGCTTTGAACACTTGTCTAGTAAATTTTGGAATAGTCGGAAACAACAAGCAATTTCTTGTATTTTAAGTCTCGTATATAAACATAGAATAATTTCACCATTCTCTGATCTTCAGAACCTTGTTGCAAAACTAAGTCAAACTTATTTATATTATTGTTATTCTGTTTATAAAATTTTCACAAAAAAATGTTTAATGGGTTTGTAAATCATAAAACCAATTAATGTTAAAGATTCTAGATTAAAATAATTTTTTTTTTTTTTTTAATTATTTATTGAAATTTACAACTGTATATACAAAAAATAAAATACATCAAGTAAATGTGATGAAATAGATAAAAATGACACGTCACTTGTTTTTAAAGCAACTACCCATTGGTAGCCCTTATTAAGGTTCTACATGATAAAGCACTATCTTAGAAGGTCCCGAGGCCATCTTCTTTTCAGGCGCCTCGGAGGGTTATCTGGAATGGAATGAGATGCAAGTTGTGATACTAATGGATTTGAATGGTTGTGGAGTTTGCTGTGAAAGGGTTGATATCTGGTTTGAGCTAAGTCAGAAACGTAAGGTATATTAAGATCTTTGTGGATAAGTTTATTTTTGACGAAGTAAGGAGCAGTTAGGATTTTTCTAAGGATTTTGGATTGTAAGGATTGGATACGAGATGAATTGGATGGTTTAGTGGAGCCCCAAAGCTCAACTCCGTATGTCCAAATTGGTCTAATTATTGTCATGTAAATGAGTCTTTTGTAATTAATTGGAAGGTTGGAGCGTTTGTCAAGTAAATGTTGAAGTAGTCGATAGCGACGGGCAGTTTCTTGTCGTTTTAGTCTTGTATGTGGATTCCAAGTAAGACGTTTGTCCAGATGGAGTCCTAGGTAGCGGATCTGTTCAACGGGGATTAGCGGAACATCGTTAAAGGATATTGTAGGACAGGAAATCGTGGGTTTACACGACGGAGGGTGAAGGTTATTTGATGGGATTTATTTGGATTTATTTTGATTCTCCATTTTTGACACCATTCTTGAAGTTTTATGATATGGGATTGGAGTGTCTGGGAGGCAATGAAGGGATTATTGTTTACTGATAACACACACGTGTCATCAGCATACGTGGTGAGGATGGTGCTAGGATGCGTCGGGATGTCAGCTGTATACACCGTGTAGAGGATTGGACCTAAAAAAAAAAAAAAAAAAAAAAAAAAAAAAAAAAAAAAAAAAAAAAAAAAAAATATAAACAAAGCAATTTGAGGGGCCAGAGGGAAAAACTGCGGTAGTCCACTTCTTGATCATTTTAAACAAATGGAGTCATCCGATCATATAGGAAGAGTAATTCATTTTCGTACATATTACTGTAGTACAAAAAATGATAGTCTACCTAAAATCGATACAACAGTAAGGGGGGAAAACAGCTGAAGTCCTGAATGTCCAATTCGAAGCCACTAGTTTTTGCCAGGATCTAACAATTTCTATTGAACGAAGGATATCCTTAGCCACTCCTTCCCGACAATTTAATTTTTGTCCTTCTAAAATTTATTAAATATTTTCATTTTTTAAAAGGACACCATTTCTTCCTATTTAACCCTTTGAATTTTGAATGTTTTAATCAGTGTCTAACATATTTGTCTGGAAAATGTGAGGTACTCTATCAACCCCATCTTTTTTTTTTTTTTTTTTTTTTTTTTTTTTTTTTTTTTTTTTTTTTTTTTTTCCCATACCAAGCCTTTTCAGGCATACGGGGTTTTGGCGGTAGCAGGTTCAACATATGGGTTTTATGATGTATGCTGCTGCCGCCAATGAAACTCTTTAATCTATCAACCCTATCTACCCCTACCCACCAAAAGTTACAAAATTGGTACAATATAGAACTGTGGTGGTGGGGGGCTAAGAGATGGCCCTTGAATTACGGCCCCCAAGGCCACTAAAGGATACTATCCTTATTTCCACTTACTGGCTAGGTTGGGCAACCATGGTTTTTCCCCAAGACCCTTCAATTTACTGGTTACAAATAAATAAGCACTGGACTATAGTGTTTTTCCCGCAAACAATAAGCAGTTTGGTTATGCCTTGTTATTTCTAGGGAATTAAGAATTTTTTATTGGTTTTTGAAGTTTTGTGTAGAGGAACAATTATCAGGGTAAAGAGAATATTTTTTGAGAAAATATTTTCTTGATAATTAATTTTTTATTAGACAAGTGTTCAAAGCTCCTAATTAATTACATAAGAATTATTTACATAACAATACTTGGACATAGTTGTGTCTTCAGTAGGGAGTTGGACTTCGGGGCTTCACAAAACCTTCCAGGCCTTTTTTTATCCAAGCATTACAATTCAAAATTCTCAATGCTCCTTATAATGTCACAAATAAACTTATCCATAATGATCTAAATGTTCCCTACATTGCCGATTAGGCTCAAACAAGATACCTATCCTTCTATGAAAAGCTACAAATCCACTTGAATCCATTGGTCCCCCAACTTGCTTCTCACTCGATTCCCGATAACATTCCAAGAGATCAGAAAAGAAGTTGGCCTTAGTACATTCTAATGTAGAACATTTATTGAAGTGCTCCTAATGGGTAGTTCTTCACAGATTATTGGCATGTCATCGTAATCATTTTACCTTGCACTTACTTATTGAATATACCGGTAAAACAGGATAACTTTGGGACACTTTTCTAAGTTTTGAGCTGATTCTATCTTTATTTTTTAAGTTAAAATGCTGAAAAAATAATGAATTTGTAAGGGCAGTCTTCCCCTTAAAAAATATGGCAGAACAGTGAGTTTAGAAACAACAGTATTTAACTAAATAAATTTTTAATTTGTCCTAATCTTACCCCATTGATTGGGGTAAAATTGGGACAGTTAATTATTCCATTAGAAACATGACTTTGCACTAATGTTATGGCATAATATTGTAAAGGTTCATTATTTACATAAGAGTTTGTACTAAGTTTATCCAACAATACTTTTCTTTGGCACACATAAGAACAATAAATTTGTAATAATGGGACAAAATGATTGCAAATCATAAATTTTTAAACAAAATGTTACTGAACTAACAGAAAATGTAAAAAACATTAAGCAACTCTTTCAATTTGAAAATTTCTCACAAGATAAAATTTTACAAAAGAAAGTAAATCAAAAGTGTTAACTGGAAATCCACAGTTTGACACGACAACAATTCGCATATTGTTGTCATGTCAAACTGTTCTTCTTCCATTAAAAACAAAATGGGATTGTAGATCCAGTGTATTTTTGGATATTCCGTACTTGGAGGCTGCATTTTGTATCAATAGTTTCTTATTTCTTATTGCTCGTAAGGCTTCTTGTAAATTTCCTTTAGTATAATTTTTATGGCCTTGTGTCAAGAGCTCTTTTAGGATTACTAGGAATTATTTTCCGATAAAATCATTAAAAAATGAACCAATGAAAAAAAAAGAATATATATGTTGACCATAGGGTAACTTTGGGATTGTCTCCGGTAATACGAGAAAATTTACAATTCACAGATTATGAAACAAAATACTTATAATAACATGGATCAATTAATGTGTATACATAGCTGAAGGTAATCTGATGTTCGTAGTTCTTGAGGCACAAGAGAAAGTTTCGCAAAAACAAACATTTTGATAAGCTGATGGAAAGAAATGAAATCTAGCTGTACAACGAGTGTAGTGAATAAGCGTCCCAAACTTGCGCAATATAGTAGCACACTATAGGTCCACACAAAACACTTATTTGTTTTGAACACAAAACACTTAGTTGTTTGAAATGACACTGAACCATCACAGTGTCTCCAATACGGAATCTGCACAAACTATATTTTACCAGGTGTCCTAAAGTTACCCCATCTTACGGTATTGAATTATACATTATTGAAAATAATTTTTAACTTTTTGAAAATGAATCACGGCAAGTTAAACTTTAAACATCATTTTAATAAAAATTTACTAGGATGGACTGCCTGGCCATTTATATGTTTCAACGTGTGTAAAATTATGGTACACCAAATCACTTTTACAGTATTCAATATTTTTATTAATTTATTTTTTAGGTAAAGCCGAAAGAGATACTGCTTCCACCAGATTAGATGATTGCTTTGAAGAAACAGAAGGTCTTTCAAATAATTTTGAATCATTTGCGTCTTCTTCAAAAAATGAGGTAGGAGAATATAAACGTGAGCAGACCACCACTGATACAGTAGTACCCAGTGTCAGTATGTTAAAGTCCAATGATGGAGCAGACACAGAAAGAAGCAACATTACACATTTGGAACTAGATAAAAAACCTAAAAACAAAAAAAAAAAGTGTATGTATTGCGAAAAGACCTTCATGACTCAAGAATATTTATCAAGACATGTGAAGAACCATGAAATAAAAACTGAAGTAAAAGATATTGGACAAACAAACAGTGATTCGATAGTTGCAAACACTGGTAGACGAGAGTATAATAACGCAGCATGCACAGAAAAAAACAGAAATAAAGACTTAGAGTTAGCTAAAGAGTCTAAAAATAAAACATATAAGTGTGAATATTGCAAAAAGACTTTTACAAAGCAAAGCTGCTTGTCTAGACACATGAAGAACCATGGAATAAAAAATACTAAAGAAAAATATGATGAGATAAGCAGTGGTTCAGAAATAGTTAATACTGATCGAACTAATACAGATAGAGTGAATGAAACAAGTACAGATAAAGATTTGGAGCTAGTCACATCCAAAAAAAATCAATACAAATGCCAGTATTGCGATAAGACTTTTACAAGGCAAAACTATTTGTCTCGACACCAACAGACCCATGCAATAAGCAATGAAGAATCAACATTTGATCAAACGAGCAGTGGTTCAGCAGTCACAAATGTTGATCGAACAGAGTCTAATAATGAAATAGATACAAAAACGAGCATTAATAAAGATGTGAAGCCACCCAAGAAAATGCACAAGTGCGAGTTTTGCAATAAGACTTTTACAAGGAAGAACTGTTTGTCAAGGCATGCCAGGATCCACACAGGAGAGCGGCCCTATGGTTGTCAAGTTTGTGAGCAAAGATTCGTAGAACACGGAGCGATGAAAGTCCACTATCGAATACATACTGGTGAACGACCGTTCATGTGTTCTTACTGCAGTAGGTCTTTCCGTCACAAGAGTAATTTAACACTCCATGAAAGAAGGCATTTAAATGACAAACGCTACAAGTGCACTTTGTGTAATAAAACATTCATCAGTCCGGGAAATTGTAAAAAACATGAAAGGAGTCATTCAAATGAAAAACTATACAAATGCGAAGGGTGTTCTCAAAGTTTTAAAACACGTAAAGGATTGTCAAGACATGAAATGACCCATGATGGTAGTATACATAAGTGTAATGTCTGCCAAAAGGATTCCAGTTGTGCCGAACCAAAAGAGCAGATAAAGCAATTCAAGTGTGAATTATGCGACAAAACTTTTAATAAGGCCACTTCATTGAAAATACACTACAGAACTCATACTGGTGAGAAACCCTACAAATGCGACACTTGCCACAAGAGCTATGCTCGGCTTGGAACATTGAGGAAACATCAAAACATACATATAACAGATAGAAATTACAAGTGTAATTTATGCAATAAAGCGTTTAATGTGCCATTGAGCTTGGCATTGCACAAGAGAATGCATGCTAGAGCGATGCATGGAATTTAGTATTGTGAAATTTGTGATTTTTTTTTTTATTCTAATTTAAATAGAATAATCAAAGGGTAATTTTTTAAATTTCATGAATTACTTGGAATGATAAGAAAGAATAATTTAAGAGACCAATAAAAAAAATAATAACCAATAAAATATAGATCAGTGTGAAAACATTTCTTCAATGTTTTATACGTAAATTACATATGATTATATGTTATTTGGGAGCCTTGGAAGCCTCAATAATTTTAAATTTAAAAAAAAAAAAAAAAAAAATGAGAGCATTTTGTTAAAGTCAACATTTTTCACAATAAAAAAAATTGTGACTTTAATAAGTTTTACAGATCATTCCAATCAACAATTGTATAAAAATCCTAAACATATGATTTTTTTTTCTTCGGAAAGAAGATTTATAAATGTTAAAAGTTCTCAGAGAGAAATTGATAATAATGGATTATAAAATAAGTGTTAGTTAATATAAAAAAAAAAAAAAAAAACTATGGAAATTTGTGTGTGTATATATATATATATATATATATATATATATATATATATATATATATATATATATATATATACATTTGTTTATAATATATTCAATGTTTCATAATAATAAATAATTTAGCATAATTTTTTAAGTTCATGGAATCTTCATCCTTAATTATTTACTTAAATAATTTTCCTTCTGAATTCATCATTCTCTTAATGAAAAATTTGGACTCCTTCTCCATCTAAATTATTTCTTAAATTTATTGTATGTTAAATCAGAGCCATTTTAAAGATTTTTTTTTTAATATGTGAATTATTATGTAATTATCTTTTATCTATTCTTCATTCTCACTAGTATATGAAGATGGATTATTTTATTATTTTCTAGCAATTATGTATAGCAATTAATAAATCAGAACTGAATAGAGTAATACTAAGAAACATAATTAATATTAGTTAGTATTTACTTGGCTGCAGAGTAAAGTGTTATAAGTCGAAAGATAACATTTTTTGGAAATTATAATAAATAATTTTTCTGAAATTCTTTAATCAAAGTGATTGGAAATTTAAGTATCTTTCTGATTTTACCATGTTTAGGCTTCTTTTTAGTTTTCCATTTAGTTCAATTTCTTTGAAATAAAATTTTAAAAATATTGGAAGTATTTTTAATTTTGGGAGAATCAATACTTTTGTACTTGATAGACTTGGCCCTGCAGCATTAAATGTTATTAATATTATGAATATTATTAATTCAGGAACTTATTCTTATTATTATTATAATTAGTATATAATATATAGTATAGTGTATATTACTTATTATTATGTATATTATAATTCAGGAACTTAATAAATTTTTTCCCATTCACATTTATGTTGTATATATCTATGATTGGTTCTACATTCAACCCACAGAACTTAAGCATTTGAACATTCCTTTCTGGCCCAATCCTCAATCATCAGTAGTTTTCTTTCCCTTAATACACAAGATGTATTTTATTTTTGCAAATAATCAAGCAATGATTTTTTAAATAACTGAGAAATATTTTAAAAGTATTTCACTCTCAAGTAATTAATTTTTTACAGCAATATTTTGAATTTTTCTTTTTTTCTATGGCTAAGATATTTATATTTATTGATTTTTTTTCTATTTAATAAGCATTGAGTTGAGGTAAGTATGATGTTATAGAAGGATCAATTGAGAGAAAGAATGAGGATTTGATGAAAAATTTTCCGCTTATGTTGGTATTCTTTATTCAAAAACCAGTTTCCTATGTTAAACATTCATCATCAGTTCTAAAAATATACGAAAATTCAAAACATCAGACATTTTATATACATATTACATATATATATTTCAAAAATGTAAGACAAGAAATCAAACTTTTTGATACCCATCTAAGAAAGGAAAGCAGGAGGGCTTTTTGAAACTATTGATCCATAGAGTGAACTGTGGGCTAATAGAAAGTGGGGTGGGGTGGTAGGCTAAATAATCAGGAAAGTAAACAATCCCTTAGGTTTTCCCTATAACTAGTCAGGTTTTATTGTTTCTAATGGAAGCAAATTTACAATGGGGCTATTGGAAATATTTATCTGGTCATTTGTTTTCATTTGCTAACACTATGAATTTAAAAAAAAATTATAAATTTTAGAAGGTAGCATTATTAATAATGCAATTGATTTACTTATATCCCTTTCTCCTCTATGCATAAGCAGTGTGAGGAACCTTCTAGAATTTTATTTAATTGTCTCAGCCATGGCCAACCTCCAACCAACATGGTTCATCTCATAAAAAATGTATATATCTATAACATAATAGGTTACAAAATCTTGTAATTTTAGTAGTCAGAAAATGATTTTAACAAAAATTAAAACATTCATTCATGAACAATTTATTTATTTTTTTTATTATGTAAATAACAATGAACTGTTTACTATTATTTGTTTACTTGTTCATATAAAAGAAATCATTCATCCTCAAAAGTTAATTTATAAATTAATTTACTAAGACACTATAGGAATTAAAACAGCATTATTTTTTTCAAAAATAAATAACCTTTGCAACTGTCTTGCCAACCTAAAAACCTAATCTAACTCTAATAGGATTATAATAAACACACTATAAAAATAAATATATTTATATAAATATATAAATTACACTAAATGGATTGTTTGAAATACTTAAATTAATTTTTAAATTCATGGTTGCTAAGAGAAAATAATTATCTAGAAAATACAATGTGGGCCATCTATGGTCTCTTCTAATTTGGGTCATGGTCATTATTATTATGTTTTAATAATTATACCTTTACTTTACAATATGAATTCAGTATTCTTTTTATAAAAAGTTTTAAATGCAAGTTTATTAGCTTAGTTCGTTAGTTTAAGTTAAATTTATTTCTTGAAATTTTGAAATAAATTTTAATCACAACTAATTTGTTATTCTGGGACACATTGACCCCTAAGAATAAAAACAATGGATTGTAAATAGTACAACTGTCTGGCAGTGTTAGTTGATGTTAAAAGGAATCATTAGATTATAAAAACAAAAACATAAATGTCATATGTTGAAATAAAAATTAAAAGCAGATCTGTCTTTCCATACATAGATACACACATATAAACATATATTTTTGACATGTTTTTGAAAAATAGATAACTGAGGAGGAGATGAAATAAATGGATCAAAATAAAATCCATTCCAAAATTTTGTTATAATAGATGTATGGTACCAGGAGAGGACCCAAGCTTTGCTGGAAGGATTGTATGGCTACAGACACACACACATAAAAACACTACTTGGTTTAAAGCATTGGAAGGCAGCAGCAATCGATAGGGATTACTGTTGATCCATGCTGAAGCAGCCTACGACTCATCTAATGAGTCAAAACTCTGAAAAATAAGTCGAAAAAAGATAGAGAAAACTTTATAAATTTCTAAATGAGAAAGCTCTGGTCAGTAATAGGGTATGTTATATTTAAGAATTTTTATAAAAAGGTATTAAGGAGACATCAGAAATTAAAATAATATAGAATAGTAAAATTATTTTACTTGGTTGACTGTTATAACTATAGGGTTTTGAGATTCAGATGGTAGTGGGAATTTCGGTTCAATGATTACTTAAACTATGCTCTGATAGGTCTGAGCCTAATACTTCACCCAATTTATATAATTTCTAGTAATGGAATCATGAATGCATCATGAATCAAGATAATGAATGCATGAAGGTTGCCCAGTTGAATATAAAATCAATGAGACAATAAAATACAAAATAAATTATATTACATAACAACAGCAAACTGCTAAAAACAAACAGTTGTAAAACTGTGAGCAATGTGAGTACACAAAGTAAATCAAACTCTAGCTTATCAGTTTAGCAGTTCATCTGAATGTAGAGGAAGATAGAACAATGTGTCGACTGGCTATATGTTGGATGATTTTTACTCTTATCTACTGCGTAAGTATTAATTTCTCATTTATTGAAAAAAATAGATACATAAATATATTTCAATTCATAAATAAAATTATTCCAATATTTATGTACTACAGATACTATAAAGCTACAGACAAAAAGAAATAAAGTTGTGTCAAGATTCTTGGTTGTTAGTGAAACTTTCATGATATGTTTATTTACATACATTTTTTTTTAGAAATAAAAAATTATTGAAACCTTGTTAACGGCATAAATGACAAAATTCTTAAATGCTAATCAAACCATTTTGGAAGAAACTTTTTGATAATTTGTGAAGTCATAAAAACATGGTTAACTGATTAATACATAAATAACTTATTAGCCTTTGATATTATGTTTCTCTTGTATTATTTATAATACAATAAAATTAAAATTCATCCTATTCGTAGATCAATAAATTTATTGAATTTCACATTAACCCTTCTCTTAAGTATTCCAATATAATGATAGTTTTCTTTTACTCGTAAATAGGAGTCATTGTGATGAACTTGATATAAAATTAAAGAAACTGAGGAATGTTTTGATAAGATTCATCTTCCAGGCCTTCAAACGTCTTTGCACATTATACCAAGTTAAATTGATTTTATTATTTTCTTCAACAATATTTCTTTGGTCTAATTTATTGTTATCTCTAGGGCTGTGAATTATATGCAATAAAAACTGAAAAATATGCACATATATAGGGTAAAATATTAATTTAAATACCTAAAATATGCAACTATCTGCATTATTTAGAAAAATAGAAAAATCGCAATATATACTGATTACATCAGAACCAACACAATTATAAGTAACAATTGTGTCGATAAGGGAAACCATTTGAGGAAGACAATAAAAAAACAGAAAGACAAGAGGAATATTAAAAAAGAAAACGTGAATGGAAGGGTATGTCAGCAGGTCTAACAGTGGGTCAAAAAAGTATTGGCACACCCACATTTTTTCTAATATCTTAGTAGTATAAAGGCTAATTGTTTGTAACTTAATTTGATTCAAACATAGCACACAACTTTTAATTTTTGGTGGTAATTGGTTGAGCTAATTGAAAACAAACTGTAATTAAAAAAAAAAAAAAATTTAAATTTCAAGGGTCAAAAAAGTAATGGCAGGGTAAACATTTTTATTTTGATAAATATTATATTAAATTTTATGTACATCTTAATATTTATTTACCATACTATTTGCAACTATTATGACCTTAAGTCTTCCTACTATTAAGGAAACAACTTGGTGGGTTACATCAGATGGAATTTTATCCCATTCTTGATGTAAAACAGTTAGCTGTGATTTGGGAGACTTTTATCTTTGCGGATTTAAAAATACGTAAGGGCTCTATGGGATATATATTTGGGGACAGGGGAGGAGTTTTGATTTATCTCTGAACATTAGAAAGCAACCAATCCTCTGTTTTATCAGCAGTATGGTTCAGGTCATTATTTTTTGGGAAGATATTTGTGTCCCTGTTCACCATCTTTTCAGCACTGATGTTCAAGTTATGGCGCAAAATGCAAACATATTTATCTGCATGCATAATACCTTCAATGAAGTTCAAGTTTTCCACTCCGTTTCACGACACGCAATCCCAAACTTTCATGCTCCTAATTCCATGCTTATTGTTGGTCTAACATTGCTCTTTTGAAATTCTCTGTTTGGTTTTCCCCATACATATTTACGGCTATCGGAGCCAAAAACATTGTATTTGCCAAAAACTCCAGTAGTCCCTTTATGTCGATTATGACAAACTAAGAACATTTTTTCGATTGACATCGATTACGAATGGTTTCTTTCTTTGAACACTCCAACAATAATTAAAACTGGATTATGTCCTTTACTGTTTTCAAGATAAAAGTTGTGATAGAAGCTGATGCAATCTGTTATGCTATTTTAGAGGCATAAATAGAGAGCGTTGTTGCCATTAAATTGTGAACTATTTTTATTTCCTTTTCAGAAAACGTTTGTTAACGACTGAACTCATCTCATTTTTCTTTTTTATGATGTTCCTAAGTGTCCTAAAACTTATATCAAGTTTATAAGGAATTTTATAATAACTAAATCCACGAAAACGCAATTTAACCATACGATCAAAGCTCCCAATTAATTACAAAAGACTCATTTACTTCACTGTGACTTAGACCTATATGGACGTACGGAGTTGAGCTTTGGGGCTCTACTAAACTATCCAATTCATCCCGTATCCAATCCTTACAATCCAAAATCCTTCGAAAAATCCTCAATGCTCCTTACTTTGTCACCAATAAACTTATCCATAAAGATCTTAATGTTCCAATATGATTTAGCCCAAACCAGACACCAATCCTTTCATAGTAAGCTCCATAACCACTCAAATCCCCTAGTTTCTCAATTTGCTTCCCATTCAATTCCCGATAATCCTCCGAGGTGTCTGAAAAGAAAATGGTCCAGAGATCTTCATGTGTAGATTTTTTTTACTGAAGTGCTACTGATGAGTAGTTCTTTTCAAGTTTTGGCATGTTATTGTAAAGGTTTTTTTTTAAACACATTTACATGATACTTGTATACTTGTAAACCAGTTTTTTTCTGATACAATGGCAGTTGGTGTAACAAAAGTTTTTTCTAATTTTGATTTCTTACCTTTGTTTTATACTTTTTTTTTACATGTTATAACTAGAAACTGTGCCGTAGTTGATACAATTTTAACAAAATAAATACAAATAAGACGTCTCCATTACCTATACTTAAAAGTCTTAATAGCGAGCTCACATACATTCTTTCCAGCAAGATGTTTTGTCTTTGCAAGAGTGACTTTCGCAATTTTAGGAGAACACAAATAAACAGTTAACGAATGATATGTCTTGGACAATGTGTGAGAGACTGGGTAATTGAACAATGATTGGAAGAAAGGAAAAAAAGGACAGTGAAGTAATATTCCAAGTATTAGAGCTGAGCAAGAACGAGATATTAATACGATTAAACAATTCCAAGAGAAGAAAATGCAATTGAAAAATCGCGCAAAAGGAATAATCAACACCTGAATTAGCGGATTAGAGAAAAAACAATAGGAGTCCCCATAGCTATTTTTCGGTTTTGTATTTTTCTCACCTCAGAAACTTAAAAAAGGAGAAAAAAATAATGAAAGTCAAATGTAGATATGCCGAATATTTAGATAAATACGCAATTACAGTTCAAAATATGTATTTATGGCAAAATATGCAAAATAAAAATTTCGGATATGTAGATAAATATACAATTACAGTTCAAAATATATATTTATATCAAAATACGCAAAATAAAAATAACTCAAATTAATTCACACTGCTCCAAATCATGTCCATTTTGTTAATATTGTTATAGAGTTTTGGTCGGCTAGGAAAAATATGCAAACGCATATATTTTACAGCTCTAGTTATCACGGAGAAACAATAATTCAGCTTATATCGTTGAAATCCTGACTCGGTGTCTCTCCATTCAGTTTTTAACATCACAACCTAAACTACAAATAATTATAATTTCTCCAGTAGAAACGCTTTCTTCAATCAACCATTCCTTGTTTGTTCCTTCTCTTTGTCTATCCTGTTCCCTAAATTCCTTCCTACAATTATTTATTACCTCCTCAAATTTCACTCTTACAATTTTTTTTTTATCAAAGACACAAGAATTTGATAAAATATTAAAATAAATAAGAAGTAGACTTAAAATATAGTAAATACATAAATACATTAATACATTTTTATTCAACAAATCATTAAAGTTATATAAATTAAAGTTAATATTAAAACAGTATTAATTTAATTAAAGGGACTAAAAATAAAGCTAGGAACAAATGAATGTATAAGCAGCTCTATCCAAAAATATCAAATAAACCACCGCATTTCTTATCATAGAGTAAATATTAAAAGAATTACGTATTATTCAAAATTCAAGAGGCTGTGTACATAATTTACATTACTCGCCTATAAAGTTATGGAATTTTACGATTTTACCATTAAAAAAAACTGTTATTTTAATTAAATTATTAAAATTATTTTACGAATAACCTATATTACTCTAATGCTAAATACATTGAGCAGCAAAAGGTTTCATACACCTTCTAATTTCACAGAAATATAATTTCCTTCTACTCTCATTGTAGAAAAATAATATAAACGATTTCATATTCTTTCTGAAAAGAAACACATCTAATAGTAGAAACTCAATTTCTCCCTGACTGAAAAAAACAATAGTTTAATTTTAATTTTAAAAGGATCTTACTAATTAATATTTATTAATCTTAAAATGATTATTAATAAATTAATAATTAAGGAGTAAGAGGAAATAGAGTTGTAGTGTGATCCTAAGTGGTCAATTCGCGTGTAATAATAATAATAAATTAATAATTAAATTGGTACCCCTCCAGAAGCGGAGCTCCACCAGACAGGCCTGACCAGCGTTATACCGACCAGTTCGATTCTTATGCTTCACTTCGAATTTACATTCATCGATAGCTCTTTCTTATAATCTAACATGTAACCGTTCTCTTCTACAGTTTCAACTTGGATTGTGTTGTTTAACCCGGCGTTGGTGCTAGCCGATCTGGTACACACGTTTGTGTGTAGGTGAGCATTTCCCACACTTCTTTCATTTTCATAAAAAAATCAGTTTTATGTTGCCAAATAAGAAGTTATAAATGGTAAATAAATGTATCAATAATTGTAGTAGGGAGCATAAGAATTAAAAATATATTTTTACATAATTTACTAACAATAACATATTTATTCTTTTAAAAAAAACAACTAAAAACCTAGCCATACAAAAAATAAATATTTTACTATTTACATAATAATGTGTTATTCATCGGCTAGATCATTTCCTTCTATTTCTATAAAATTTTTACAAGTATATTTAGTATGTTCATTGCAAATTGGAACATTACACTTTTTATAATTTTTTTTTCGTTTTTTATTTCTTGGACACATCTATACCAGATCTATTTTGTATTGCCTCGAGCAGCCACGAACAAGAGTCTGGAATAGTAAAAATTTCAGATTCCTAGTAAATGATTGGAAAATAATATAAATACAATTCACGACGATTTATCAACTAATTACTTACAACTTATCTTCTCAACTGGCTTTTTATCCAACAATTTAAGCATTTTAGAACCACGACTCATTTTGAACCTAAATAATCATTAATCAATCGAAATATAGAACTCGCTAAGTCAAATGTCACGAATAAACTGCACGATAGATAAGCTGATACTGAGGAGTGGGAACATGGTTGATCGCGCGTGAGGTAATTGCTCATTTCCCACAATTTTCAATAAAAATCTCCGAATATAAATCGATAAAAGGTATTCTGGGCGCTTGAAGGGGCTGGGGCCCGCTTCTGGAGGGGTACTATTAAATTAAATTAGCAAACAATGATTATTTGAAAAAAACAAAACAATGTTGAGAGAAAAATAGAGGTTTCAAACATAACTTTTTTATTCAAACGAATACACCTCCTGTACGGCTGGTCCTAGCGACAATTGTTATATAATAAAACTATTCTCCGTTTAGTAAAACTATCGTCAAATTTTCGATCCGAGCCACACTAACTGAGCAAGAGTGTGTCTAAAAAGCCCCAACAATAGCTCCTAAACGGTAGGTCCTACCTACAAGTGTTATATAACATAAAATATTCTACATTAAATTTATGATAGTGAAACTTCGGCAAAGTTTCGACCCGAGCAACAACAACAGAGATAGATCGTGTCAAAACGTTACATTTTTGAGGGTAAACAAACCTAACACCAAAAATGTATATAAATCCTCAGCCAAAATACATTTCAATGCCACAAACACAAAATATGGATAATATTTATGTATTTAGACTATAAATATAAAAAATATTAAACCGACCCTAGCAAAATTTTTCGTATAGCAACAAATTATCTTCTTTAATTCATTTAATACCTTTATCCAACAGTTGTTACATGTTGTTTGGATTAGTTAAATGACTAATATTTCTCTTCAAAGGTTAAATGCAAAATTAAAACGTTTTAAAAACGACGAAGGTTAGACGATAAGAGCTGATCGAGAAGGCCTAGAATTTTCTATGGCAGAGATGAGATGACTGCTTTACGAAAAAACTGATGCTGACCCCAAAATAAGGGCAGGAAAAAAAAAATAGAATTCTTCATTTTAATTCCTGAATTGGTCATCGAAGGGATAGGGGTGACCGTTTGTGGATAGTCATTTCCAATCGATTGTCATATTGCTCTAATATATCGACTTTCATATCATATTGCATCGACTTGATACAATCGATTAGTCATCGAACATTTTTCAAATGTCATAATACAAAGTAGAGGTATAAAAATTGGTACACCATATTAAAATTCAACAGAAACCCTGTTTTATTTATTTATTTATTTTTTGTTTTCCAAATTAAAGAGATATAATAATGAATAGCACGCACAAACAAGGGATAACAAATAAATCATAGTTTGAAATAAGCTTTATTTTTCAGGAACTCAAGTACAGTTGAACGCTGAAATAAGACAATATTAGAAATGGTCTGTAACTAAAATAACCAGACAACATTTTTTCAAATATTTGAACACCTAATAAAAACACAGCCCAATCACTCAATCAAAAAATATCTGTATTAAAAACAGTAATTTATTTTAAATAACGTAGGTGCATGGTCTACTGAGAAATTCAATAAATATTTTAAATGTTTATTATAGTATTGCGATATTTTTATTTTGATGAATAATTCATAACCATAAATTTCTAATAATTACAAATATGTTGTTATAAAAAAATGCCCCCTTCTTTTTTCATGATGTCACAGTTTTCTTCATGATGTCTTTGTCGCCATAAGAATTACACAAATAAGAATCTAATTTAATTATTAAGATTAATCTAAAATCTAAAAAAATCATTAATCTAAAAAATATTTATCTTAAAAAAAAAATCTAAAATCTAAAATCTAAATTAATTATTCGAATTAAATCGAAGAATGACATGTCGCGTATAATAATACAAAAAATGATATAAGGGAATATTACAATGAAATGGATAACATATAAGGTAGGTAATGTTGCTAAGCAACCATATGTTTAATTATAACCTGACAATTAATTCTGTGAAATGTGGGGAATAAGTGCAAAACACCTATTTTTTTAAAATTTAATTATTTAATACTAGGAACAATCAAACGATCTCTAATTGACATGTTATTACATTTGGGAAGGTTACTCGTAACCTAAACATATGAAATGCGGGGAACAAGTGCAAAAGACCCCTAACTTGTGAGCTAACTTTCCAGATTTCATCTTTCTGCAATTGCCTGTAAATATTTGGCTGTCTTCCAGCTTCTGAACACAACGAAAAACAGGTATTACAAAGATTCGAAAATCCTTCATAAAATTCAAAATTATGGAATTGTTCCACTATATAATCTGAAAAAGTGGATTTAGAAATTAATAAAAAGGATAAATAACAATGGGAGATACGGAAAGATCTTGGAAAGAATAGGATCCTGCTCGGCTGCTATTCATGTCCAGACCGAGACACATAGCACAACTTGTGTTCAAGAATTCCAAGTCCGACAAGACGCAAAGATTCAAAACTATCAGGCCGTTTGAAAAGTCCTGTCGTTTTTTCATTTATAAGATAAGGTTTATATGGTAAAGTAATGCCTTTGTTATAATTCAATTTTCAATTCGATCTTTTCCAATGTAAACAATATTGTTTAATGCCTTTGGAATTGGGATTACCTTTTAATCCAATCACTGCTAAAAGTTTAAAGAAATATACTAAAATGGCGAGTGTTGAAATTCAAATTCGGTCAATTTTTCTATATGAATTTAAACTTGGTTTGAAGGCAACCGAGGCGTCAAAAAATATGCTCCCTGTTTGGTGAGAAGGTAATCTCTGAGCGCAAAGCTCAATTTTGGTTTTTCCGAATTTCGTTGAGGTGATGTAAACGCCTGAAGATGATGCTTGTTTTGGAAGACCTTAAGTTGCCAACGAATTGGAAATTCGAGAATTAATTGATTCGGATCCACGTCAAACTTGTACGAAAATCGGTAAGCTATTGAATATTTCACAACAGGTTGGAGGTACCTACGTCAAATGTGAAAAATAAGAAAATCTGGATGAATGGGTCACTCACAAGTTATTAAAGGGGAATAAGAGGCCACATAATGTAAAGTTGACCAGGGATA
The DNA here is from genome assembly GCA_003667255.2 of Euschistus heros. NCBI lineage: Eukaryota > Metazoa > Arthropoda > Insecta > Hemiptera > Pentatomidae > Euschistus > Euschistus heros. The sequence goes on along the minus strand of RCWM02000732.1, from coordinate 10,571 downwards.
AATTAATGGAAATTGGATGAGAAACATTGTTCCACCCACCATCTTCTCCCGATCTTTCACCCACTAATTATCACATTTTCGGATTTCTCGGCAATTGTTTCCGGTAGAAATGTTTAGATAACCAGTAAAGCCTAGAATTGGAATTAAATTGGAAAAATTAACACAAAATTAGAGTTAAAATAATTACCAATATTTTTCACAAATATATGTTGTTTGTACGTATATATATAAAGCTAACTAATACAGAAAATTAAATATCCGGAACCACTTAATCACTCAACTTTCAACATCTGTAAACTGCGTTTTATTCGGCGGTAACTAAAAGTAGACTTACCATCTTCCACGGACGGAGAGATCTTTTCTTTATTCTTTAGGACGGTTCTGAATTCACTAGCAATAACCGCTCGCCTCCTTTCACTTTTCTTCACTTGGCGAATCATTATTTTTTTTTTTCCTTAATTGAAAGAATTTTAATTTTCGCGGAGCCATTGTAAAACAACACAAGTGAATAAAACCAACAACTTGACTGGAGTAACTATGAACGGTAAAGGTAAACATTAACGGAAAAAAGGAAATCAAATAACCCATGAAGTTCTTTGAATTTGAGTTCAATTAATAGAGGTGGAAGTCCAAGAACTCCCCCTTTTTTTACCCCTATTTTCAGTTTGACTTATTTATAAAACTTTCCAGGTTTTTTACCTAAAACTGACTTATATGGGCGAAATTTACATTTCACACTGTTTTACAGATCTGTCAGGATCTGACGATATCTCGAGGCCGAAGGACATCCTTGGCCACTCTCCTTCCACAATTAGAATTAGTTTTCGTCTTTATGGATATGTTGAAATATAAAAGGTCTTTAAGTTATCCGAAGGATAACTTCCGCCATTGTTGTCCTTAAGGATACTGTTTTAAAACATTTTTAATATTAAACGGTTTAAGTACTACATCGGTCCCCGGACCGACAACGCGCTGTAAAAGAAACCACTTTTTTCATTACCGCAGTGAAGGTGTGGATGGGTTTTAAGATGGTGGAAGGATATTCCGCCATTGCTGTCCTTATAAGGATACTATTTTGAAATATTCGATGATTTAACTTTTTTTTAAGATGGCGAAAGGATATTCCGCCTTTGTTAACGCATTCTACGGGAGGCTGGAGATAGTTTTTGTTAGACTTTATTTAAGGATTCGGCTTATCGAAGTTCGACACATCGAGAGTTGACTGTATCACGTTGTGGTAGAACTACACCTCTATCCAAGGTTGACAATGAATTTTAGTTTGCCCATTATTCCAGCCAGAGATTTAAAAAAAAAAAAAAAAAATTCATGTCATAGAATTGATATTTACATTTCAATCAGTTTTATTTCTGTTTCAGACATATGCAACGTTCGAGGATGAAATGTACGAAACAATAAACAGCGTAGGCGAAGACGCCCGCCGAGCTAACACCGCTAACCTGAGAAGAACCATCCAAGAAACCCTGTTGGCTGGGTCCAATCCAAACCAATGGTCCTGCGTTTACTCCCAGATCTCTGCAAGTTACAAGGAACTCCACGCCAGCCTCAACATGGTTTTGGACGACCTGAGGGCAGAGTTCGCAAACAATAATCCAGTGTTGATGTTGCTACCACTGGAGAAAGTGAAGGGCCTCATAGAGCAATCGGTACAAGAAGCGACTGCAGCATTCGACGTCAGGCTATCCCAGATCAGGGATTGTGCATCACAATAATAATTGAGAAATGTAAAATAAATTGATTGATTGATAAAATTCTGATGAATAGTGTCAAAAGTGGAGGATTAATTAAGTAAATTACCTTTAGTCACTCAACTAGGGTAAGTGCACTAGTAGTTGACAGTACACTGGTAGTTGACAGTTTTATAATAAATCTCTTATGATTAGGTTTCTGTTTGCACTTTCGTTTTGTTTTAAATTCTGGCAGGTAGTTCAGTTATTTCTGTATGTAAAGAGTGACAGCCATGACTTCCTGGACGGGAAAACTGTTTTTAACACCAAATTTGTTTTCACATCTCCAGTTCAGTTGACAAAACGCCTCCATCCTTATGCAATCGGCTAAGGGTGCTCTGGTATGTATTCTGTTTTTTTTCTATCAAATGCTTATAACTGTCCAACATACGAATATACTTTAGACTAGTAGGTATCTGTACTACATTTTACTAGATTCTAGTGGTTATAGATGAAAATTAAGAGTATTTTATTGGGTGTCAACTACTAAAAGATATTTATAACCTGTTGTTTAGTCCTTGACACCTCTGTCGACTTCTTGATATCTCTCATTTCTCACCTTCTTTTTTGAATGTGCGTTCTCTGCAAAGGAAAAATCAGGGGTAGAGGAAAGAACCACATTTGGTTAATTTAGAGATCAAAAGTCAGTAGTTGACATGGGATGGGGTGTCAACTACTAATGCAGCATCTATCAACTAATAGCACAACCAATAGTTTTCCCTTTTCCTATTTATACTATCAGAGGTGGAGGAGGGGAAAGTTAAGCAGTCCAGTTGTTCTGAAGAAATTTATCTTTATAATAACAATTTTGACTTTTATGTTATAATGATACTTCTTAAGAAAGTAATCGAAGAATTAAATGTTTGAAGATCTTATCGTTCCGAATCTTGCTGATTAAGCCCATACCAGATATCTATCTTTCATAGGAAACTCCATACCACTCAAATCCAGGAGTTTCTTCAACTTACTTCCCACCCCATTCCTGATAATCCTCCAAAGCGTCTGAAAAGAAGACGTCCTAGAGATCTAATGAGTTTTTCTTTACAAGGTATTGAAATTGTAAATATCATATATCTTATACTTGATTTATTTTTGAAATGGAAACATATAACTTTTACATGTTTATTTGGAGTTTATTTTTTTTTTTTTTGGACATTAGCTATGTCTTTACCATTAACACTGTACTTATTTCCCAAAGAATATATTTTAAAAACAATTCACAAGCCACCTTAACACTTCAACACAACCTCAACGAGGTTCAAAATTGGTGTAAGAAATGGAAAATAAAACTTAATTATGACAAATCACTTCATATTAAATTTACACTACGACGCAAGACCTGACCGCCTGTTTACATTGACAACCAACCTTTACATCAAACTGAAAAAGTGACATACTTATGACTTACGCTTCATAGAAGACTGACATGGGGCCCACACGTCAAGACAAAAAAACAGACGTTATAGTTAAGGCTGCGTCTTCTATACTCAGTACTTCACAGACGCTCAAAACTACCTTTAAAACAGAAACTTAACATTTAGAGTCACTTGCTAAAACCCATCTCGACGTATGCATCGCAAATTTATGGACTGGCCAAAAGAACACATATTCAGAAAATACAAACATTTCAATCCAAATTCCTAAGACTGATATCTAACTCCCCTCCTTATGTGTCAAGCGATACGCGACATACAGACTTACGCATTCCGACAGTTAAGACCCATATTCATAAACATTATCGACAATTTCATGAAAACCTACGTGGCAACTAATTATTCATACATAATATGGCAACAGTACAAATTCCTGACATAACTCAACGGAGTCTGAAAAGGAAGTGGATGAGGGATCTCCTAGTCTAATCCCTAATAATTTAGTTTCACTCCTGAAGATTGTACCACTGGGTGCTGGCTCCCTCATGCCTGATCATGTCTGTTGTTTTTATGTAACTTCATATTCACTGGTTGTCTATTGTGTACAGTTGTCAATAAAATTATTATGATAAAAACCCCAAAAAAAAAAAAAAAAAAAAAAAAAAAAAAAATCGTATTGTAGACCGATTTCTCTCATGATTTATGATTCTGACATTTATTTTATTTTTTTATTTTTAATATCATGAAGGTGTCAAGTTATTTTTGACATGATATGTTTTTTTCCTGGGAGTCTATACTCTTTTGCTGTAACGTTTTTTTCACCCTCAAAAATGTAACATTTCGACACGCACTAGACCTGTTGGTGTCGGTTCCAAAATTTGCAAACTTATCAATAATTTAAAGGAAAATAGTTTAGAAGCTATATTGGTTTGAATGAAAAAAGTCATGTTTGAAACACATTTCACACGTTTTTCTCAACTTCGTTTATTTGTAATAACTATGAATTGTTAGTTAAATTTAATTATTAATTTAAGTAATTTGCCCCTTTTTAATTCTAAAATGCTAATTGGGAAAAGCAGTAGATTATAGACAGACGTATCCATGATCTATTGTTTTTTCTAGACAGGGAAATTTATTTTATTATTATTTTTTTTTTTTTAGGAACACTTATTGTTCTATTTCTTATTAGAAACAATTTTTTTTTATCATGAAAAATTATTACAAATCCAACAAAATCTGCTAATTTAAAGAAATGGGAAATTACTTTTTAAATAAGATCCTCCCCAATTTTTCCTATTCAAAACCCTATCGTGATTATAATATGTATTGTTATAATAGTCAATTTTAATTCAATAGCCTTTATTCCAAAGTTTTTAGTCCAGTAAAATAAGGCTCCAAAAGGCCGTTTTCAAGAAAAAACTGTGGAACTTTTATTCTCAACGGATCTTTATGTTTTTTGGGATGCTGAATCCGAATCTGAAGTTTGCTACCGCGGCAACCATCGGCTTCATATTAAAATTCGCAAAAAAACGCCCAAAAAAACGTATTTTTTGTTTTTTTAACTATAACACGATAGCGAAGCTTTTTTCGAAGAAAGACTTCAAATATTAATTGTAGCTGGAACTAGTACCTACATAATGAAAAAAAGAAATCCGAAATCGGACCATTTTTTGCGAAGTTACGTTGCTGGGAAAAAATGGAGAAATTGGCCAGCTTGCCGTCAGTCCCACGAAAACTCAGTCAGTGCCCACAGCTCCGCGAAAACTCGTTTGTCGTACTCTTTTGGCTATAACTCTGAAACTATTTGTCTGATACAACATTACTTTCTTTCACCTTAAAGCTGATTAAATTTACTGTAATATCTATAAATGAAGTTTTAATCAAACCCCGCTGATTAAATTTACTATAAGAATCGATAAATTACGTTTTAATCAAACCCCGTAAAATGTACATGCCAGCCCGCTAAGAAAAACGTACTGTTGTAAAATCCAAGTGTTTTTTGGCACATGTCGCTCTAAATCCTCAAATATTTGTCGATCCCAAATTTCTTTTTTCTCTCTCAAAGCTGATTAAATTCGCTATCAGATGTTATATATTTAAATTATATTAAATCCTGTAAACCACCCAAGCTAGCACGCTTGGGTATAATACTCCGAAAGTATTTGTCCCAAATTTTTTTTTTTTTTTTTTTTCTGACACCTGCTGAACAGGCCTGAACATCTAATCTGAAAGGTGGTTAAATTTACAATTAGATCCTATATATGAAATTTTTATCATGATTCGGCGGTTTTTTGCAATTTTGAATATGAAGCCGATGGTTGCCGTGGTAGCTAACATCAGATTTGGATTCAGCACCCCAAAAAAAAATAAATATCCGTTGAAAATAAAAGTTTCGCAGTTTTTTCTTCGGCAAACCCTTATTTTACTGGACTATTTAGTAAAAATATGATTAAAGTAGACCACCTCCAGCTCCTGATCGGGAGGCGTTGTGGACTGGAGCAAAATTTGGGTCAAGCTCTATAGAGGGAATCCCCACACTGCACAGCGTATTTTTGATGATGATGATGTAGACTAGCGAGTTGTCACAAATTCGATCGATTTATCTGGTTTAAAAGGTACTGAAAAACTAGAAAAAATTGTCCCGTCTTTGGAAAATATGCTCTATTTAAACGAAATGAACGATAGAAACTCACAGCATAAAGAATTATGCTGACATCAACAGTCAATTGTTTACTATCTTTCTTCCTTTTTTTTCTTTTTAATCATTATTCGTCACACAGCAGCTTATCTATTTATTATTATTTTTGTGATAAATATATATTTTTCTAATTTTTGAGTTAAAATTATTTCTTTATATATTAAAGTGACAACGTAGCATCCGAATTCTGATTTATTTACTATTTACAGTTAATAAACAATCAATCCAATAAGTTGATTCTCTTACATAGATAAGTATTTGTTCGAATTATAAAAAAACAAAAGTTGACATTAAGACAAAAAAATAAATAAATAAATAAATAAATAAAATAAAAATAATAATAAAATAAATTTAGATTCTTAATTCCGAAACATTCCAAACCGTAGCTTCTAGTTATCTGATCCGAGCAGCACCAACACAGCAAGAGCATGTAAAAGTGTTACATTTTTGAATGTGGAAAAACGTTACAACAAAAAAGTATAAACAGCAAACAGCAAAAAAGAATAAAACCCCAGTCAAAAGACTGTTTTGACTGTTAAACACAACTTGACACCATCATGATATTAAAAATAAAATTAAAAAAATAACAGAATCATCAATCAATCAAGCTGCCAGTAATTAAACAGTACACTCACTCACAGACACAAAATTTCTTTTCCCTTGCAACAATATCTCAGAATCCCTCCATACAAAAAATAGGAGACTACGAAAAGACATCACTAAAAAGATACACCTATATTACGATTATATTTTGTTCTAACAAGAGGACGTTTTGTCTTGTAACTCAGATTTTAATGCCGATTTTTGTGTAGGTAGTAAAAAATTAAAATCACGTTTTATTTTTTTTTCTCAACTCTCAGTCAAGATGGAGAAATGAATCTTTCACGTTTAATTGTAGTTTTGCATGCTATTTGAAATAAAAATACTTTCGTTATGCTCAAGACACGACCCGGCTTTATGGTGGTCAAAAACCCCCCAAAAATAACAAAATTCCAATGAAATCCGCTGTAAATCAGTGGAAAAAGTTTTTCACGAATAACTGACCTCAAATCTCGATTTAACGCACCAGAAAACCCTTATATGTGAAATTTTATCAAAATCAAAAAACATTGATTTTTTTTACCCCTTTCGAGAGAAGGTTTCAATTTTGAAGTTGAGATTTTATCAACAATTTTTAACGGTCATAACAACTGCTGTGTTCAACTGATTACAATAGTAATAGCATCAGAGAATCAGAGTACATTCTGCTTTTTATTCACGCATATTACATTGGATTTACTCCAGATTTTAGTGGACAAAAATATTTTTGTTTTAAATATCTTAATGTATTTATTTTATTTTTTAAATTAAATAATTTTTTAGTTTATTTTGTAGTTCTGATAATGACCAATAACTAAGATAGGGCCGAAACTTTAGCATAAATAATATACAAAGAAATTTTTAAAATCGTAAAATTTCAATTAGGTGTAATAATTGAAATTTTACGATTTTGTTGTTATTACTGTAAATTACATAAAAATTCATCTTTTATTCTATAGTCGACCACTTTCCTCTCTGAAATATACCTAATTACATCGCTCTGTTGAAATTATTTTTATTATGTATAGTAATGAAAATGTTTCTTAAGAAAGAATTGTAAATTGTAAAACTATGTATAATAATTTACTTTAACAATAACAAAGGGACGCATTGATTTGTAACTCACAGATTTAAATGCCGATTTTTGTGTCAGTAACAGGGACCTATAATAGTGCAAAACTAAAGTTATAGCCGCCAATGAGCATTCATTAGGAGCCGAGAAAAAGAATAAAATATAAAAATCACGTTTAATTGTAGTTATGTATGCTATTGGAAATAAAAATACTTTCGTTATGCTCAAGACACTATCCGGCTTTAGGGTGCTCAAAAACTCCAAAAAAATGACAAAATTCCAAGGAAATCCGCTGTAAATCAGTGGAAACCTTTTTCATGAATAACTAACCTCGAATCTCGATTGAACGCACCATAAAACCCTTATATATGAAATTTCATCAAAATCAAAAAATATTGATTTTATACCCCTTTAGAGAAAGTTAAAATTTTGAAGTTGTGATTTCATCAACCGATTACAATAGTAATAGCATCACAAGAATAAGCATACATTCTGCTTTTTATCCATGCATATAACATTGGATTTACTCTAGGTTTTAGTGGACAAAAACTGATGAGAATAAAAAATTCCGAAGTCAACTATAACTTGAGGTATCTCAATAAGGAGAAATCCTGCGACCTCCATATTTAAGCTAAACTATGCAGTTTTACGGCTTCTATAGAACCTTAAAATTTGTTTTCAATCGGTGGCAAAACATGTAGCTCAAATTATTTACGTTTTTTTCACAAATAGACAGCCTTCTTACCCCACAAAATTTTAGGGGTAAGTTAAATCGGAATTCAAATCTGTGAGTTACAAGCCAAAACGTCCCCTTGTAAGTAAATTTTTATTTCTTACTAGCATACCCAATCTCGGCTTCGCCCGCTCTCATAAGTAATTAACATGTATAGTTTTAACTAAAAATCTTGTATTAAAGAATGCAATTAAGCATTATTTTTGTATATGATATTTTAACGCATAGCAGTAATTTTTAATCTGGTTCAAATCGCACTGATTAGCTTTTTGAAGATTACATGAAAGCATAATTGAACTTCCAATTGTTAATTTTAATGAATGCGTTGGCAATCCAGATGGACAGACTATTAAAACACTTGCGGATTGTAGACTGCACTCATTGTAGTCTAGACTGCACTATCAGTGCTTACAACTAAATGACTGAAATATGTAAAGCTTCACTAACATGCATCGCCTTTCATATGTCAATATATGTATGTAATAGCCTTTTGACAACATTAAATGTATAAATTTAATAATAAAATTTTTGATAAAAATAATAATTTAAAATTATAATCTGCGTATATAAATTTAAGAATATTTGTTCATTTGAACCGATACTGGTCTTTATCTGGTGACCTATCATAATGCTGAACCATTAGTTTTCCATGAAAAGAATTCCTTAATAGCCATTCTATAATCTGCTGCAGCGATATCGCCATTTTTTTTTTTACTTTAATAGACAATAAACAAAAGACTGTTAGTGTCAGCTGCTAGAATCAGTTTATGCTGCAGTTGAAGGATTATCTCTGACAGTTAGGTATAAATACGAGCAGGAAAATTCCCTCTAGTAGCAGCACGATACCAACCATGAGCAAGTTATCGATCTTACTTTGCCTTGTAGGCCTTGTCTGCTTTGTAAGTATATTTTTCGTTATTATAAATTTTATTATGTATTTAATTATAAATTAAAATCTAATCAGTGATTTTATTAAAAAGTAAAAACTCTTATAATGAGAATCACTTATAAGATTAAAATTGTTTGACATATCTTTTGGTAGGGTTTAGTTTTGTTTTTTTTTTAAGTTTTTTCACCCTCAAAAATGTAATGTATGAAGTATTGACTTTATCAAAGCATACTTGAATTTAATGAAAGGCCCACAATAATGATTTTAAGGCTTACAGGGAACATTTTAGTAGGAAGACTTCTAGAATTAAATAAGTATGTAATATAAAATAACAATAAATAAAGTCCAAAGGATTAAATTGAAAATAAATCTTTAAATTTGAAAAAAATCTTTGACTTTGATTTATTCAATCGAGCGCAAGGGAATTGCAGAACTGCCATTGTAATATGATAATAGGAGCTCTCGTAAAAATACATGTGAAGGCGAAAGGGAAATTCCTTTGAGGGAAATTAAGATATTGAAAATTTTGATTTTAGTGAAATGCCCCCAACAAAGATTTTAATCCTTATAGGGAACAATGTAGTAGAAAGACTTCTAGAATTCATAACATTAAAGACGTTTTTAATCGGCTACTAACTTCTTCAATATATTGATAACTCACCTCAGAAAAATGTCAACATAAAAAACGAAATCATTCGACTCCGAAGTTTGTGAAATGTTACCAATGGACATCATTGAATGTCACATCACATCTTGCTTCATATTACGGATTCGAATAATTCTGATTAGAGCCATAATAAACATTTCTTAGGGGATCAGGTAAAACTAATGTTGATTCAATATTATTATTTGAAATGATTCTTCAAAATTTAGGTGAAGATTAAATAACAAATTTAAAGAGATTATGTAAAAAAAATAAAAAATAAATTACCTAGTTATTCATTAATTATAATCCTGAAAATATGATTGATACTTAAAATATGTTAAATACTTATTGTTTTATCTGCGAAATATGTGTACCTACAATAATTTAATATTTTTATACTATAGGTACATATTATATAGATTTTATTACTTTTGTGTATTCATTCAATTGTTTTTGTAGGGATTTTTACTTTTCAAGATGAAATGAATACTGAGGTCCTACTTTACTACATTAATAGGTAATTCTAGGTTAGTATAAAACTGTCGATTGCTAAATCGTAACGTTTAATGATATCGCTCAATTTCCCACTTGATTTTAATCATAACAGATATTTTATTAAAGGGAAATGGAAAGAAGCCTTTAAGAGGGCATTCCTCAACCAAATAGTGGTTTGAGCGAAAATCAAATTTTTATACTAGTACATGTTTTTTCCCGAACATTAAGGCAGAGCCGCATCAAACAAATTTTGGACCAAATAAATGATCGTAAGGTGAAAAAAAATTCTGTTGTAAAAGATTGTTTGCACCTTTCAAATTATTTTGATTCAGAGGAAAAAG